>VZTE01004781.1:2413194-2461534 GCA_013397775.1 Eulacestoma nigropectus
CCGCCCCCGCTGCCATGAGCATCAACGGCGGGTCCCACCCGCGCAGCAACACCCTGGGCCGGATGGCGCGGGCAGAGTCGGGCACCGACCTGCGCTACGAGATGAGCTCCCATGTCGTGGGGGGCGGCGGCGGTGGCGGCGGCGGCAGCACCACCCACACCCACAAGACCTACTACTACCAGAAGACCTACGGGGGGGACTACGCCTCCGACGGATACGGGTAGGTGCAGGTCCAGCCGGCCCCCGGCCCCGCTCTCTCGGGGCCGCCTTCGGACAGCTGCCGTGAGCCCGCTCGCGGTGGGATTCCCTAGGTGCGCAAGCTTGCAAGTTTCTTTTGCCCGTTCCTCCCTGAGGCGTCTTAACTTCTAAAAAGCTTTTAAACATAAGCGAAGAACTTATTTTTTAAAAAATGCTTTTGGTGATGGCTCTCCTTGAAGAGAGTAACAGGACTAAAAACAGTGTTTCCCATTTACACTGAGGGCTGTAAATGGGTCTGTGCTGGCTGTATTGACCCAGCAGTTCTCTGCTGATAAACTCCCGCTTTGCTCAGTGACGCAAAACAAGCCGAACTGAAGTGAATTGTTTTATACCCCATACACCCAGGTGCTGCCTTCCTCAATAGTTGGGTAACTAGGGCTATAAAACCATTTTAACTAGCGGGAATTGTTCTCTTGTTAATTTTTGAGTTTGTTTCTAGCTTGTGCGAGGCCTGGGAGTTTAAGTCAGGATCTTTTATAGAGCGATCTCTGACATTTGGTGGCAGGGGGCAAAGATGCATGACAAGCAACATCAGTCTGCTCTCCTTGCCTCTTACCTTTTTAACTTTCTGCTTGTCCTGTTGCTGTGAGCAGAGTCAAGGTCTTGTAGGCATGGTGCCAGTGTGAATCCTGGCTTGGGGGATGCCTGTTCTCATGGATGCAGCTGTACCAGCAATCTGTGCACATCAAGTCTGACAAGGACTTCCGCAGAGTGCAGTAATCATGAAGACTTCTCCACTTACCTCCTTGTCTGGGAGTTCACAGGACTAAAAAGCAGGCAGCAGTTACAGTCACTGAAGGAAGCAGTGCTGCTGTATGGTACAGCACCTATACAAAACACAGCTGGTTTGTGTGTGTGGAATGGCTGTGTTAAGCCTATTGGTCTAATTATGGATGCCACTGACTCAGGAATTGATGCAGAAGCACTGTCATATATTTTGTGTTAGAATTTAAGCCCTAATTTTATGCATAGTACATAATTAGATTGCAGACGGGTGAGAATTAAACATACATGGTAAATAAACCAGATGAGAAAAGGCAGGCTTTTTTATATCAAGCAGATCAATGAGAGTAGAGATCAGCTGCAGAGAAGTAGGGTTATCTTAGAGAGCACAGTGTGTTCTGCTTAGGTATGTCAGACTAGTTGCTAGAGCACGATTGAATGAATGACAAAACTTGCATTCTATGGATTTTTTGTTTATTACTTTGCCCAGTTCTTAGTTTTAGTTCTTTGTTTGCCTTTCAGCTTGTTGTGTGCATAGGTAAGTTAGTTACAACGAATTGCAGCTAGAACATGTCCAGTTACCAATACAGTAGTATGAGAATATCTATTTATTGCTATATAATAAGAACAATTCAGTACTTTACCATTGGGGAGTGCACACACTCGGACTCCAAAATGCCACTGCTGCATGTCATGTGTGGGGATTTGGTTTGCTAGTGGTGCTTCATTGCGAATACCTTTACTGTTTACAAGAGACAGCCATGAAAAATGAATGGCAGCGCGTGTTACTTCCTGGCTGTTCTCTTTTTCCTCACTTTACAGTGTTGCAACTATATTTGGATTCACTAGGGTGATTTCCATATCACTCCTGACTTTCACTACAGGAGAAATGCTTTCCTTTAATTTAGCATTCTTTGGCTATAGTTACATACTTTAAGCCAGTCTGTAGTTTGTTAGGCTCTTCTTTCTGTAGCATTCAGTGGTGGTGTAGCAAGATTGGAAAGGACAGACCTGATCAAAAAGTTAACAACCTTATGTCAACATGCTTTCATTTGCTTTTTATAACATAATATTCATATCTCCTTTTTGGGAAGGTATGTCTGGCAAGGAGGTTGCAATGAAAGTTCCTTTTCACTTTATTGTGAGACTTCTGAGTGGAGCTAAAGACAATTATTATTGAGATTTTTTTTAAAAAAATATGTATATGTATGTGTTTACATATTGGTTTATGTGAAAAAATCTGACCATGCCAAATACATTAAATATTTTTTTGCAACAGAGTGTGTGTGTTTGCCACCTTACTGAGTTGCATAGGTTTATTTTTGGGCAGTGCTGATTTGAGTTAAAATGTGTCTCAAAACAAGGGGGTTGTTGTCAGTTAATGAAAAAAGCAGTTTTGCCTGATTTTGCACGTGTGTTGTGTGCAGAAAATCCACTAAGTCCTCTGCATGTTGGGCTATTGGGATCAGGGCCATCATCTATGAAATTGGTTTTATTAATTGCATTTAACCTGACATATTCAGTGCCAAAGTTTAGTGGCATCTGCTGAACTCAGAAAACGGAGGCTTTTTTTTTTCCATGAGGAAGATCACTGTACCCTAATTTTTAAATGCAGCAGGATTCAAGTTAGGGTCTAGTCTTGTAAGTTTTGGGGCGTATTCTGCCAAACAAGTCTGTGCTGAGTGTTACATTACTCATAGAGCAATATGAGACGCTCCCTACCCTTAGGGCTCAGCAAGGTGCTTTTACAACATTCTCGGTTTCTTCTTGCTTGGGAACTCAGGATGAGCTTGGCCTGGAGTACAGATACTCAGCTTGACAGTGAGTCACACGCTGCTAAACTGCCAATTCATCAGTCAAATGTTTATCAGTGTCTTTGCTATGGAGATAGAAAATCTGATAAGCCATGAGAGAAAAGGAAAAAATGCAAAGTCGTGCACTTTTATTTGTCATTGCTGAGATTAGAGAAAAAAATAGCCTAGGATTCACGGTCACTGGGTGACAAGAACATAAATTAATTTACACATTTCTACTTAAGGGTTGATGTAACTTCTGTGCTTCAAGTTAGAACAGGAGTTAGAAAATTACATCCCCTGCCCTGACACTACTTCGAAGAACCAAGAAACAAAGTAAACGTGGAGAAAACAGTCTCAAAGCCACGCTTTTGCCTTTCCCATCAGTCTCGCAAGGATGTGTAGAGTCCTAGCTAAGCTGAGTGGTGGTAGAGCTGGCGTGGTGACTTCCCCTTTGAGCTGCTCGGAGGGCGGGGGAGGAATGTGTCTGAATCGCTGCGGAATACCTGCCCTTGCCGGCAGAGCCTGCGCCGTGCTCTGGCCGGCACGGAAATGGTGACGCTGCCACGGCGTGAGAAGAGACTCAGGTTGCGTTTTCCCAGGTCACTGTTCCGTAGGGACGTGCGCGGGGTTCGGTGCCTCTGCAGGTGTGAAAGCCTCTGTCGGGAGAAGGGGGTTTGCTGCGTTTCGAGCGGCTGCTCTCCAGCAGAGGTGTATTTCCATGGTCCGGGCTAGACTCGGTGTTTGGCACCTCCCGCTCCCAGAGGCGGAGGTGGGAGAGGCAGCGTGTGAGCAGCCTGCTGCGCTGGGCAGGTACGGCCTTTGGAAACGGTTCTGTTGCTCCTGATGATTCACAACAGTGGGAAAAAGCATGAGGATTTTCTGTGAACAGGTGTGGCACGATCCTTTATGAAACCCTGCATGCTTCGAAGGCACTAAGCCTAAGGGGTCCTAATAATTCAATAATTCACTAGTGACTCCTAAATTTTTGCACATTCCTAATGCTATTTAGAGCCTGATTGTGCCAGATGCAGAGGTCTTTTGAGGTTTCCAGCCATGATGCCGTAGTCTGTGTGCATACTTGGCAGATGGGACTAGTTTGGTGAGCCTGTGGTGTGCCAAAACTGGTCCTAGTTAGAGCAGAGACCTATGGGGAGAGCCCATTATGAAACTCTTGATGATTTGACAGTTTGTATTCACCTTCTTTGAGGCGGGAGGGGGAAAGCTGGACTATAGCATTTTAATTTCTGGTTATATTCCTATGGATGTTGTGATTCACCACCTTTATGCTGTTGTGTTTTCCAGCACACGCACACCCAGCTGGCAGGTGGTGGCGGATGGGTGGTGGTTTAGTCCAGTGGTATGTGCAGGCCTTGTGCTGGGAATGCAAATTCCAGGTCAGGTTTTTCTTCTGACTTGCCTACCCTGGGCATACCTGGTAATCCCTTTATGAATCTTTTGCTTGTTCAAACAAGTTTGTGTGGAGGGGGGCGGGAAGTGTGAAGAAAAAGAAGTGCTATTTTTTTTGTTCTCGTTGAATTATGAGAATCACTCAATACTCTGGATCTGCTAAAATACTTGTTTTTTAAAGCTTCGTCCACTTTTGAATGAATAAAAAAAAATAAAAAGCTTTGAATTTCTAAAAGGCTAAAAGTTCTGTGAAGGAATGGAAAATTTAACAAGGATTATTCTACTTTGTTTTAAATAGTATCTTCAGGACAAGAAGATTTGTGCTTCCAAAGCTTTGGGGAGCTGTGAAGCTGCAAGAAAGCCCCTCAGAATTGCTGGATGTGCTTCTGTGTCTCCTTTGCCCTGCTTCTCTGGGCACTGATCACACCCTGGATAACTCAGCAGCCTCTGGATGTGTAGTAGCAAAGGCAGACACCAGAGCAGCCCCCACGGTCCAGGCGTTTGTGCTGGGGGTGTGCAGGTCTTGCAGCAGCAGGAGGCAGATGAGAAGGCAGAAGGTAGCTGGCTTTCTTTCTTGCTCCTCGGGTTCTGCAGTGATGACATCAGCTGCCATGCTGGGCCCCTGTGAGGGTGCAAGCTGAGTGTTTAGAGAAGATACTTGATTTATTCAAAATGCATCATCTGGGATAATTTTTTGACTGCTTGAATAAGTCAGTGGCAGCAGTACTCAGCCCTGCTATGCTCTGGGGATGTGGGCACCACTGACATGTCTGTGTCAACTCACATAACTCGTCATATGGCCTTGAGCATGTTTCTCAGACCTTTTTTAGGAAAAGCAGGAATAGTTGTTTCTTGTTTCAGTAG
Organism: Eulacestoma nigropectus; assembly: GCA_013397775.1. Classification (NCBI taxonomy): domain Eukaryota; kingdom Metazoa; phylum Chordata; class Aves; order Passeriformes; genus Eulacestoma; species Eulacestoma nigropectus. The sequence goes on from VZTE01004781.1 coordinate 2,418,243, forward strand.
AGCTGGGGTTTTCGTGAGGTTTACTGGTACTGCTCATCAATTAAACACAAATCCTAGTTCAGACACTGAGGATTCAACAGTAGAGTAATGGCTGAGTTTAGCTCAGGTGGGGTATATTCCAGCCGGGAGGTGTTGTCTGAGCTGCTATCTTGCCCAGATCCCAGTGGCAGCAGGGGTTGAGCTATCCTCTCATTTCTCAGGGAGAGTAGGAGCATAGTATAGCAAGGGAGCAATGTGTTCTGCCTTGACATGCACTGAACAGGGTGGCTCCTGTACAGAACGACGACAGGGAGATGCTATGCCTTTCCTAGGGCTCTTCTGACAGTAGGGAGCAACAGGCCTACATATTAACATCCCAAATAAAAGCAATTCATCTGTGTTTTGAAGTGTTTTCATAATTTTAGAATGAAGATGCTACCCCCTTTTTTTTTTCCTTTGTTCCTTTAATAGTTAATGACTATTAAAATTAAGTTTTTTAATAAAGAACTCTGCTTAATAGGATCTTTTTGAAATTTGTTACTTGCCTTCCAAATAAGTGCCATGGTCTAAAATTAGTTGTAGGGACAAATGCATAGTTAAGGTCTGAGGCAATCCAGGCTGTTTCACTCAGCACTGCTCTGTGGGGTTTACAAAATCAAAGCAGCACAGCGAATAGTCAGGTTATTGCAAATGTATATATTTATTAGTAGGATACCCTGCACTCTTTTGTTGTGAGTCCTGCTAAAAGACCAGCCTCCAGTTCTTTCCATTTCTGCTGGCATGGTTGATAACACATGCTGTATTTACAGAGGTGCAGTAAAACAAATGCAAAATCTGTCCACATTTTCACTGCATGGTGTGCCTAAAGTGTTTGATACAGCACGATCCTATTCACAGGTTCGAGGTTTAGATGCTGCCAGAGTTAAATCAAATTGTCACAGCAGCAGTAGTTGTTACAATGACCAAACATTACTCAAAACTCATTCAGTTTCACGTAAACAAAATCAGACAAAACAAGAGAGACACTGACAAAACACCATGTAAAGTAATCCACTTAATCTGTGTTCTCTGAGGATTGTTGGTATCCTACATTTTTCTGAGGGGCAGAAGTGTATTTTTATGTAGCATGTAGGTTACATGGTTTTACTTTTAAAATCCAGCTTTGTTCTTGCCTCCGTGCTGTGATGCTGTCCAGTGTGTTCAGGGTTTGCCTCAGTTTCTTTGGTCCAGTATTTCCTGGGTTGGATATGGTTTTACTTTGGCTGTTTCCTACTGCCTCAAGGTTGGTTGTCTTATTACAGTGCATTGGAGTTTCTGCTTTGATCTGCTCATCCTGTTGGCTCCATTAAGAGGTGTATTGTACTGAGGGACTTTGAAACTGCTAATGAAGTACCTTCCTGTCACATGGGTGAAAAGTATTGAAGATGTGTCCATGTGAGATTGTGCTAGTGCCATCTGATGTGTCAACACCGGTTGACACATCAGATGGCACTGGTTGACAGTCATATACCTATGTTGAGGTATAGTCTCACTAAGTATTTTTATTTTTTAAGTTCAGAGATTGATTTATGCCCTTGGGCATATTTGTACAGCTAAATCCCCTTCAGATTTGAAGTCCTTGATTCCTGTTGGCTTGGTGGAGCTATGCCATCAAACATCAGCTCCTATGCTGGCACCTGCTGTCTCTGGGTGTGCCCCAGTAACCCCCTGTAGCTCTGTTTGGTCTTCTGACAGATTTGAAAGCCAGTGCCTCTAACAGGCCATGGCCTTCTTATCATTATCATAGGACTGATCTCCGTATTTTCACTAGCAAAACTGGTTAGTTTTTTAACAACAAAGCTAACATCCAAGATGTTAAAAGCAGCATTAATAAAATAGTGTGCTCTTTTCTGTTTTCAATTTGTATAGCTCCAACTTCTGCCATTATTTTGGTTATATCTTTATCTACTGAATTGGAGACCCTTAAATATGTGCTGCTTTCTTCTTGTGAAGGTCCCTGTGAACTGTAAACAAGTAACTTGTAGATCTTTATTTGAAGACCTAGATAGGGTATGCTTAAGCCTCTCATTTCAAGGCCTCTGCTCCTGCTTTTGAAACAGTTTTGTGCATCTATATTTAACCATCTTCAGGTTTTCAATTTTTAAAATTATTTGGACAATAATTACCGATGTGGCATTCACACATCATTAGGATGAACACACAATGCTTGTATTTCTACTTTTTTATATTTTAATTTGTTTTAATAGTTTGATTTATTTGAAAGTAGCTTTTCTTCACAATTTCTTACCATGTTAACTATAATAGCTATTGTTTAGACCTTGTCATGGTGAAGTGATGTCTTTGAGTTCAGTAAAGTTACACTGAAGCCAGTGGAGATGCACTGATTGGTGACAGTATAAATCTGGTCACCATCTATAGTTCATTTGGCATTAGCGGATATCCAGCATTTGTAGCTGCCAGAACATGATGGAAAAAGTGATTCAAGAAAAAATACTCTTCTAGTGTTCTAAAAAGAGAAAATTGCTCGGAAGGTTCCTTTCTCTTCTTTATTATGTTTCATTCATGAGAATAATTGTGGGCGTAATTAAATGTAAATTTCAGATGCAGTCAGATATTTCTATATCTAAACACAGCAGCAATGCCTAAGGAGAAGGAATGATTTAGAAAAGGAAGCTGACACAAAGCCTGGCACAAAATCAGACTCATATGTTATTTTTCATAATGTTTTCTTTAAGCTGTTTCCAAGATACACAGGGGTGCATAGCACAGTGGGGCTGCAGGGTTTGTGCAGCCGAAGGGTCACAGTACAAGCCAGGGGCTGCATGTGTACAGCTTGTTTTATGTCACCCAGTGACTCTCCAGTCTTGTCTCTACATCTTTCAGGGTCTGTTCTCTGGTATTGTGGGAAGCTGCTGAAAAGTTGCTCAAACCTTTTGCATTTGTTCCAGATGAGCTGATAGGAGAACAGCAGGCTCCTCATGCATCAACTGCACATGCTGCAGAAGAGCTCTTAAAAATATTGCATGTTTCTCATCACTCCAGTGATTTTGCCAAGGACAATTCTGCTGAGTTTTTTTCTTTGTCACAATTCCTTTTGCGAAGGATGGTCCAAGTCTGTTCAAGTCAGTGGAAAGATTTCCATTGAATCCAGATTGCTTGCTGGCTCCAAGTTGGACAGGTTCACACTGGTAGTCTTTTTGGCATTAGTGTTGTAAGGAATGTTTGACTCTTCAGTGATTTGTAATGGAAAAGGTTACCTACTGTGAGGACAGGAGTTAGAAAACTAAGCAAGGCTTGGAAACACCTTAGTTCTTACTGTCTGTTAGTGGTTTATTTTAGTTTCACTGGCAAGTGTTTGGTTTTAGGAGCTGCCTGGGCTTGCTTGGAAGGTCTGATCCCATCACCAAGGAATAGTTCCTCACTTGAAGCACCTCACCCCCATTCAACTAACAGTGGCTCACTTTGGTGGCTGAATCCTAAATGCTGGAAAAGCAACATTCTGGCAGTATGGATGCAGTAGATTATGTGTAAGACAACAATAATGACCCCGTTACCTGCCTTGGTGTTTTTCCCCACTAGTGTTTGTAGTTCTGGAGTTTTACTTGGAGACTCCAAACTCACACTTTATGTATTTGTAAGAAAGCATGTCCTCTGACTCCAGGCCCTACGTCTGTTTTTGTAGTAGCTTGTGTATCTTGCAATTCCTTCCTAAGACACTGCACTAGCTTTGTGCATTTCTGCTGATAAAAGGGCCCTTCCTACACTTGTGTGGACTTCTGTGCTCATGTGCTTGCTTAGCCAAGGATCCTGTTTTCCTTGTATGCCCTGACATTTGATGGCTGGTGTGATAACATGAACAATGGCATCAGGCAAAGGCTATGCTCTAATGTATTGACGTTAACAAAGATTGTGAATAATTCATTCTCACTGTAATGCTGCCGTAGTTTTGTCTATCAAAGCTACAAATACCTGTGCTGGAAAAAAAATTTGTCCTGGCATGCCAGTTTCCGTGTTCTACTCTATCCTGTGGCAAAGTCAGTCCATGCCTGCTGTTGCAGAACTATAAAGTGGGTCTGCCATTGCGGAATTGTCATTAAAATTTCACAGTGCAGTATGTGTGTGTGTCTCTGTGAACCTAAACGAGGTGGATTATTCTGTGTAACTTCTCTTAGCTGTTCTGAATTATGTTTCTTGTATTTCTTCAAAATGTGCAATTGCAATTGTATTTACTTTATCTTCTTCTTCTCCACCACAACAGCCAGAATGGGACCTGTACCATGTCCAGACGCCAGAACACCATCCAGGAGCTTTTGCAAAACTGTTCGGATTGCCTGACACGAGCCGAGCTCATAGTACAGCCTGTGAGTGCTTCTTGTTCTTCTTATCCAAAGTGGTTTTGAATATTACATACATATTCTATGTTGTTATCTGGACTCACAGGCTCTGTTTCTTCATCTCCTTTCTCCCCTTTCAGCTGTTTGTGTGAGGCAATCGGGAGTGGAATGACTTACCTCCCCTCCTAGGTCTCCTCCTTCCCTCCCTACTCTGTTCAGTAAAACTGATTGAAATGTATCTGGTTTATTAAAGGGGTCTTCTTGATTAAAAAAAAAAATAAATAAACCCACCCTCAAACAGATTCTACTGCATCTTATTTTTCAGTTTTAGGTCAGGACCACTGTCAGTGTAAACACCTCTTACTAATGTTATGACTACTTACACTCTCTTAGTGGAAATACCTTCATTACCTTTATTTTGTTTTTCCAGATGATTCCTAAAGAAGTAAATGGAACTAGACTAAAGTCTTCCTGGCTGTTTCAGCTCAAATATCTACAGATAATCTCTGCAGTAGGCTACTCTGGTACAAACCCAGCCTGGGGATGGGTTACTCAGTGATGCTGAATTCACTCCTGGCAAACATGGGGTGTCCTCTGTTCCTGCTGAAGTCAGAGGAGGTGCAGGGTGGTGAGTGCATCCTGCTGTTGAGGCCACTGAGATGTGAAACCCATTCACAGTTCTGGCAGTAGATAGGATTTAGTGCACACTTTTGGACCCTCTGTGGACAGAAAATTCTTTCAGAAATGAACCCTGTGGTTAGGAGTTCATTTCCTTTTCAGAGATACAGGACGTGTGAGCATGTTTATATAAAAATCAATGCCAGAGTAAACACTGCCTTTTGTTCAGGATTAATATTATTCCAGTGAAGTTGAAAGAAGGATATGTTTAGTTCCAGCTTGGTGCCACAACATGCATTGCTTACTTTGTTTCTTTCTTTTCTTTCTGAGGGACAGAGCAATAAGGTCCGTAACATTTTATTTGTAAAATCAGGTCACGGCTGCATTATGTTTTGTTCAGCATGGCCATGTCAGTGTGGGATGAGGTCAAAAAGCCGTGTCTTCCTGGTTGAAACACCATGACCATGCTGGTCCAACTGCGCTGACAGGGTGCATGGATTTGCCTAGACTTTGGGTGATAAGGTGGGATGCAAATGTGATGGGGCATGGAGCTGGACCCAGGCAGATGGTACCACTCATGTTTTTGCAGGAGGGGGACATCTTAGAACCTCAGGGAAAGTTGTGGAAAATCGGGAGCAATATCTGCCATCTCCAACTAGGACAGTGTTTCCTTCTCATCTTCTAAACACAAAAGCATAATGTCTGAAGAAGTTAGCACACATGTGAAGCCTTGGCTCCGCTGAAGTAAACATCAAGATGTGCTGTTCTTTATGGAAAGTTTTGTTTGATATTACATTTTAGTCATTTTCTTCCATACTTTATTTTAATAAGGACTTTCCAGTGATTGTGGATCCTTTGCTAGTCAGCCTTGTGCTGGTTAAAACTGGCAGTGAGAGACCTGGCAGTTGAAACTTACCAGGCTTCCTAAAAAAAAAAAATCAGTCCTCACGACATCTCTTTTAAGAAAACCAAAATGAGGCTTAGATGATGAATATTTAATTTAATCTCCCATCTTTTTTTTTTTCTTTAGGAATTGAAATATGGGGATGGTGTCCCACTTAGAGGGAACAGGGATCTGGAAGACTGTTTTGCACAGGCAAATGACCAAATGGACATCCTGGATGGGCTGATCAGAGAGATGAGGCAGATGGGCCAGCCCTGTGACATGTATCAGAAAAGGTATTGTCAGGGAAGGCTTGGGGGTGGGAATGTGACTTATAAAAGTTTGTGGTACCTCAAGTGCTCACCTTCCCTGGTGTTGCAGGATGTGATAGAAATCAATAAGGTGGAACTAAATCTGTTTGGTCATGCTACCATGGAGAAGGGCCTTGCAGTAATATATTTCTGATAGAAATTCACACCTTAGTTATCTCCATGAAATCTTAGTCAGTATATTTTTTCCATGGTCTTTGCTTTCAGCGCTTAGTTTTGAATAGTTGGTGGTCCATTAGGAGAGATAAATTGCACTGTTTGCATGTTTTCTGGGTGTTTTGCTCACAGACACTAAGTGGTTCTTTCCCTTTCAGGCTGCTTCAGCTCCAGGAGCAAATGCGTGCTCTGTACAAAGCCATCAGTGTTCCCCGCGCCAGGAGGGCCAGCTCCAAAGGTGGTGGCTGCTTCTCCTCTCAGAGTGGCTCGGGCTGGGATGAGTACACGAAACGTGTCACAAGTGAATGTTTAAGCTGGATGAGGCAGCAGAAGGTAAATCTGTGCAAACCCCAGGGACAGTGCTAAAACCTGGTGTTGTTTATGAACATCACCTCATATGTAGTTTTGGGTGCCAGTAGAAAAGTAAAAGTACACGTGAATGCTCACATGTTATTCCAAGTTCCTTTTTTTTACCCCAGTATTTTACGTATAGTGAATTCTCACTGAAATCCAAACATGGATTGCAGTCTTTTGCAGAGGAAAAGGTGTGGAAGTTAGATTTGAAAGCTAAATGAAACACAGGTGTTAGCATAACAAAAGACATTGGCATATTTGCATTAGAGATTATTGTGCTCAATATTTCCCTCCTTCCTTCCTTGCACAGATTTCCTTTGATTCATATTTATTTTAACCCTTTACACAGATAGGACCATCTTCACAGATTTAACCATTGTCAGTGTTTTACAGTTGTTACCCCTCTACTCTATCACAGAGAGGTAGAACTGATTGCCATGGGACTAGGCTTTCAGAAGTCAGTGCTGAAATGCACACAGAAGTGCTAAAGCTACTGTTTGTTGCATTCTGAGAACAAATTTGCCAATTCACAGCTGTTGCTAATGTAACCTGGAGTGGAAAACACACACTGAGAGCCCATACTCTTGTTTTTGTGCTGTGGAGGTGAAAGTTGTGAGTTTGTGGTTGGACAGCCCTTTCTGAGAGACAGATAGGGAGGATGGAACAAAGTGGTTAAAGTCACACTTTGCAGACTCCTTGTAAAGTGAAATTGCATTATTTTTATCTCTCTTTATTAGGTTGTTTCTTTGTGATTCTGTCGTTATTATCTGCATATAGCATTTGCCAGGTGGGTCTTACACAAACCAGATGAGGAGGGTAGAGCTCTGCAGAGTTGCAGTATTTTTAAATGAGTGCTAGTTATAGTCTAGTCTTTCAGTGTGGCATGTTTTAGAGGAGGAATGGGAAGTGGAGATGCACTCCTTGAGTGGTAATATGTATAAAGATTGTGCCTGGGCAGCAACAGCAGACGTTACTGCTCTACACTTGCTGTGGGAGAGGAGGCTAATCGTCAGACCTGCCATGGCTTGAGGAGTGATGTTGGACAGACTCTGGGCATGCTTCCAGCGATGAAAGATGGTGAACATGCTGCACCTCCCAAAGACACCACGTGACACCCTGCTCAGACACCCCTTGCTAAACACAGGGAGCATAAGCAAGTGTTTTATAGCTGTGTTCCCACACTAAACCTCCTGTGAAAGTAAAAGGCTCGCTCTCTCTCTCTTGCCCTTCATCCCTACAGCAAAGCTGAGGTGGGGTCAGTAAGCACTTACCTCACTGGGAAAATTTATTTTGAGCTTGCCACCATGCTTCTTCTTTCCATCGTGCCTTGCTGTGTCCCATTACCTGCTCACATTGAGACTAGGATAATGCTTCCCCTAGTAATGTGGTGAGATGTGGGAAGAAGTTCTGAGCAGCTGCAGTTTTTTGCTGTTTTTCTGGTTTTTGTCTGCATGGTTTGCTGATTGGAGAATCAGGTGGTAGGGAGGGTTGGTCAAATATCCAGTGCAGAACTAGGGAAAGTACAGTGAGATCCAGACAGCCTTTGTTCGCATATGGCAGCCAGCCACGACTGCCACTGTTGCTACAGTCTCTTTAGACTGTTTAAATATAACGAGAAGGGTCAAAGTCCTGTAACTTTTAAATGGCTGAATGAAAAATGGTTTCGTTTCTTGGATCATTTTCAACACTGCCTTTGAACCCCTACGCTTGAGTTCTGGCTTTATTGTCATCTGTTGACTCATAGAGATCTGACTCCAGGCTGGTAATTACCAAATTCAGTCCCAACCCAAGATTAAGATATCTATTTCTTTACTGGGCATATGCACAGACAGGCATTCAGACAGAGCCCTAGTGTGTCTTTGCAGCATATAAGAGGATTTGGAGTTTGAGGAGCTGAATTTAGAGTTAGGTGGCTTTTAATATTTGAAAAAAGCGAAACAAGGAGCTGCAGTCAATTTTGGGGTTAGTAATTAGCATGTGTATTACTGTTCTCAAGGTTGTTTCTAGAGATTTTCACTTGGCATCCTACAATAAATGTTGCCAAAATGCAAGACAAACAACACATTTTCTAATCATTTCAGTTTATCTTCTGTGGGTTTTTTTTTTCATTTAGTGTGACTGCATTTAACTGAGGTTTTTGAAGTTTACATGAGCAAAATTTAAATGGAAATCTGATGTACTGGGCTATCGAACTTAATCGGGCATTGTCACATGAATTGCATGAATAGCATTGTTGGATAAGGTCATGGTTTGTTTTCAGAGTGATAAGAATGTAATTTTACTGTAGAACATAAAATAACATTTTGGTCCAGAGAAAATCAGATGAAAATACACTAGTGAGTGTGCTTCATCTAGTCTAACTATAAACAACTGAAATATTTTTCCTATTTTGTTTTTTCTGCTTTGGGAGCCTGTCACACAGTTTAGTTGATGGCAATTTAGAGAAATTGTAACCCCCTGTTCTGAACTTCTGTTTATTTCTGTTTTACTCTCTACCACATAGTCTGTTTCCTTCAGTTCAATTCCTTTATGCTCCACTTTGGGCAGTAATGTTGGAAATGAAAGTACCAATCCTGTTTCTTGCTCTTAGGTTGAAATGGAGCAAGTGACGTGGGGGTTTGATGCAGCATCCATTGAGCAACAGATTGGTGAGCACAGGAGAACTCACAATGCCATCGGAGACTATCGTTGGCACCTGGACAAAGTCAAAACAGATCTGGTAATTACTGTCCTCCCTTACGCATTGCTTGGTCTAGATTTATAGAATTGGCTTATTGGTGTTCCACAACAAAAAGGGAATGTTGAAAAGTTCATCCTCTCTTCAGAAAGCACTGGTGTCATGATAGCAACCACTTTCAACTCTTAATTCCTCGATAATTTTGTGTTTCACTTCTTTCCTCAGAATTTTAAAATGAAAAATAAGTAGCTATTTAGCTTTTTGTTGTTGTGCACCAAGGCTGGCAAACAAATGTTGCCATATTTTTTGTGAGAAGAATGACTAAGAATGATTATTCTCACTTGCTGTCTGAGTATATTAAACAAGAAAGTGAAAGAATAAGGTGGGTGCTCAGATGCAGCCTTGAGTCATCAGGTTTTTTTCTGTGAAAAATGCCCAAATTCTGGGCTAAGATTAAAGCTTTTCTTAGGTGTTGATATTATTTTTCTTTTGTTTTTTTCCTCTGAGACTTCTGTTGCCCTCTGAATTTTGTGATAGGAATAAAGAAGTGATTGAAAATGCAGTGTTAACTTCCTCTCCTATCAGCCCAGCAGATAGGTATAGGAGAGAGGAGGCTTATTTAATTTGCATTCATCTTTTCTCTTAATTGGGAAGAGAGAGCTCAATCCAAAGAAAAGGTAGTCTGTTCTGGAGCCCTGATCTGTCAACCAAGCTGAAGAGTGAAAAGGATTTTACTCCTTTTTCCCTTCTGCTTCAAATAGGAAAGGTGATAGTCTGCCCTGTGGAATACCAGTTCCAAGGCTGGGCAGGTTCCCAACCATAGACATGGGGATAAAGACTGGAGCTGTCTGCTCACATCGTAATTTGTACTAGTTCATAATCTCCAAAGCTAGCTCTAGGACTAGCTGGTCTAGGAGTTTGGTGCAGAAAGAAATCCAGTTTCAAGTGTTGTTTTGGTATTACAGAGTATGTGCAGACTTGGTTATGTACTAAGCATCCCTGAGAGTAATAGTTTGTCCAAGCCTTGGTTTTATTCTTCCTGAGTCATCCAGTGGAGCAAATCTGCTACTGACAGATGTCTCTTGCAGGCATTTGCAGGTTACCACCTGCAATTATTATGATATTGACACTGTAAAGGAAATAACAGCAAATAGGCAACTTGTAAAAGTCTCACTAAGTATTTGCTGTCTCTCTTCCAGCGGGAGAAGGCTGCGGTTCATCAGCTGGAGGAAGAATATGAAGGCCTGCTGGTAAGCATGGGATCTGGTCATTTCTGATACCCTGTTTGCTTTATTAACACCGGTGTGATTGTCAAGGGACACTTCAGGTTTTGACAGAGTGACAGATCCGTATTTAAATAATTCTATTCAGCAGTGCTTTGTAGTTTCTGAAAGATTCGTTTTGAATCACAGACTTGAGATTAATTCATTGCCTGCTGTTTAATTGACATTCTCACAAGGAAGTTTCTAGTTTGCACCTGGTGAAGGGAGTTGGTCACTAAGCAAGTGAAGAATAGAACTCTACCTCCTTAATGGGAGTAAATGTACTAATGAAATTAGGCTGTATGGGAAGCTTAAAAAGTTATTCAAAAGTGGGACTAGAATCAAATTCTTTGTAGGACTGTGCATCTTCCCTGCTGTGGATCTTCATGTGAAACACAGCAAGAATCTTGTGCAGATGGTTTATTTAACCCTTGGGATCAGAATCTGATTCCTGGCAACCTGATTTCAAGCAACAGGATGTGTAGACAGAATTTTTCACAGGTGTGAAGACAGAATTTTTTCATGAAGTGTCAACTGTGCAAAAGATGCTGCTATAACATCAAGGATGTACTATGAGCAGCAAGTGCAAGTAAAAGTGATGTTAAATATTCAGACGTTTCTTGTACTTCCCTCCATGCCTTTTTGCTTGCCTGCCTATGTCTGCTACACACGTGTTTGAAATAACTCTGAGAAGCTGCTGACATCAGGTTCCCATTGTTTTATAAATCCTGACACATTATCCACTGTCCATTGCCAACAGGTTTCATGGTTCAGTAAACCCGGGGACATCTGCTGTCCATTGCCAACAGGTTTTACAGACATGTGGGTTTTACAGTTATTTTATTTAAAAAAAAAAAAGGAAAAAAGGCCATGCTGTGCTGTGCTCTTGGCTTCCCTTTCTCTACCCAGCTCAGGCATTTATATCTTTATGGCTTCTCATTTCTGTACTTTCTTGCAGAAATATTCCTTTGAGAGAATGGATCAACTTCGCCAATTCCAGAACCTCATCCAGGCCACCAGCAGAGAGATCATGTGGATCAATGACTGTGAGGAAGAGGAGCTCCTCTATGACTGGAGTGACAGAAACACTGATATTGCTAGGAAGCAGGAGTCCTTCTCTGTAAGACAGCTCAGCCTCTTCATGCTTTCCATGGGCCCTCTTGGAACAGTCAGGGAGGAACAGCCTCTCTTGGAGAGACTCATCACAGGGTGTTTCTTCACTCTTTTGAAGTTTCTGGGGGTTTTTTATCAACAGTTTTCAATTAAGTACTACGTAATAACCTTTTGAGTCAAGGCAGGACATTTTTTGGAAGATTTTTCTCCCATTCAATGAGTTGTCATGGTTTATTTTGACCTTGGAATGTGGCCTTCTTGGTACAGTCCACTACAGACCAGTGATCACACGCAGCTTGTGCACGTCATTGTGCTGCCATGCCAAACTAAGGGACTGGAATCAAGCAGTTTTAATTCTCCCTCTTAGGACTATGCAGGGGTCAGAGGTCCCTGTATTTGGCCCTGATTATCTGTCACTGGGAAGTAGAGCTATGCTCTATTCCTCTGCTGGTTCTGGAAGCAGCACGTTGAGTGCACAGTCAGATGTAGTTTGCCCTGCTCCTTGTCATCTGTGGGTGTGTAGGGAAATTGAGCATGTGTGTTTGTTTCACCAGCATTGGTGCTGATCACCAAATTGAAGAAGGAATGAAAGTTTACACTGTTAAGGAGGTGCTGGTTTTTTTTAGTTCGGTTGTTCTGGATGTTGCAAGATGCCATCATTTTTGCTTCCATCATTCTTAAGAAAGGCAGAACTTTGTGTGCTTTACTCTGTGAAGCAGCAAGCCTAGAGACTAGAATCGACATGATTGCACTTTCTTTGATTCTACTGTCTTCATAGTTAACTTCAGTACACCAAATGGAAACACTTTATAGTGTTACAGGGGATAATTTTACATTATCACAACTGTCTGGGAAATTTTAAGCAAATCATCCTGTGCAGTGTACCTTTGGAGCTTGTTTAATGCTGTGTTTTGGTTGTTTAGAAACGTATGAGTGAACTGGAGCTTAAAGAAAAAGAACTCAACAAGCTAAAGCAAGAAAGTGACCAGCTGGTGCTCAATCAGCACCCTGCTTCAGACAAAATAGAGGTGAGTTAGACTTTGTGTGATTTCACTTGCTCCTTTAGTTGCTGCGTGGGAAAAGTTCTCAGTAAAAGTCCACATACAAAGTGCTGAGTTTGGACCCGAGAAGGGTTTGCCTGCCCAAAATCGTGTCCATTTTACCCAGCTGTATGAGCCGCTCTAATAAATGTTACTACATTCCTCTACAAACCTGGCCATTAACAACTGCATGGTGATAGATGCATGTAAAAATTAATTCTAAGCTTAGGGAGTTATCTGAGTGTATGGAAACTGCTGTATCTCGTTTGAGCTGACTACAGGGCAGCGGAATTTATGGTAGGAAGACATGTCGTTGCTGTTTTGCTGTCTTAGTAGGCATGTTTTGAAAAAAGCCACACCCTTTGTTGAGGGTTTATGTTTAATCCAAGTGCAAATACTTTCTGGAGCTGAAATTCATAGTGCCTTTCTGCAGCTTAGCCAAGACAGTTTTGCTTTCACAGCTTGGTGTGCACTTACTTTTTAATTAAAAAGGCTGCAACAATTTGGAAGACTTCATTGTATTAGGAAATGCTGTAGTTGTTGCAGTTTCAAGAGTGCATAAGAACCCTGCAACTGAAAAAGATAAAAGGAAAAAAAATTAATCCTTTCTGCTTTTCCGTGTGCTTACTTTGTTAACTGTTATCTTGTTGCATAAAATCCTATTTCTCCTGTACTCAGTTTCTCTCTTAAAGGAAAGATCCTTGTAAGCTCCAGCAATGAAGTGCGACTTGTGTGTAGCTTTTTGAAGAATATACATTATGGCTGCTTGAATATTTTGAATCTAAAAACAACCAGCATAAAATTCCATGTTTGGAGGTGTTCCTTGGAAGACAGAGAACATGGCAATTTGCAGCTGAAATACTTTATTTGCACTACTTTTGTGCATTTCAACCCTTTTTGTTAATGCACCTGGGGCTTTATGCTGATCAAACAAATTCAGGTCATGAACAGGTTTCTCTTTGTGTCTCGCAAGCAGGTGTTTTACTCATTTCAGTTAGGTGGATGCTTAGAAGTTGCGAAACCATTTGCATGAGTTACGTTGTTCTGGTGTGCATGAATTTGTTTTAGCAGATTTTTCATTTATGTGGAGCGTAGATAATTTTGCTTGAGTCTGGGTGTGGGAGAGAGATCAGTGTGGTGGCCTGAGTTGTGTATATTACTGTTTTCCTTAGGCCTACATGGATACATTGCAAACTCAGTGGAGCTGGATCCTTCAGATCACCAAATGTATTGATGTTCATCTGAAGGAGAATGCGGCTTACTTTCAGGTGAGTAGTGATGTGGAGAATTCACACTACTTTTTCAAAAGTGTGAGTCCTATCACAGATGTATTTATTGTGCATAGCACACTGTTGCCATGTTATCAATGCTACCATTGAGCCAGAGATGAACTGGGATTTCTCATTAAAGGAGTCCATAAATTTTTAGCAGACATTTTTAAGAGCTACACACAGCCAAATCCACAACTTTTCTCCCGTAGTTCTTTGAAGAGGCTCAAGCCACAGAGTGCTACCTGAAAAACTTACAAGACTCTATCAGAAAGAAGTTCATCTGTGATAAGAGCATGTCACTGCAGACTTTGCTGGAGCAGATCAAAGAGCTGGAGGTACTGTCACACTCGCCTGACAAGTTATGTTCTGCTTTTCTGGGAAATCAGCTGCCCTCTTTAGATACCAAATGTAAACCCAAGTGCACTGCAATGCTTAAATACAGTACTGTATGAACTTGAAACCATTATATTTTAAAGTCTGTAACGAGTCCAACAAATTCCCAAGTTTCTGACATGCTAACAAATGAAAAAGAAAGGAATACTTTTATTCTTAGGTGGTAGAATAGGTTTTGCCTCAAAGGATGAATGCATTTGATAAATGATTCATCATGTCTGTTCACTCTGTCACCATAGTCTCTTTGAAAGGATATAAGTCAGCTTTTTTAGCTGTTTGCTTATCATGAATTAAGTACTGCTGTCCCACATTGGAGAAAAAAATGGTCAGTGGTGTAAAAGGCCAATTGATGAAGTCAGGTTTGAAAGTGTAGTTGTTCCCTTTTTTTTTGTTAGCATTCATTTTGTTAGATTCTTTCAATTTATGTCTATGTTTCTTAAACACCACTTTGACCACATTGAAGATGTGAAAAACCTGCTGTGCAAATTTTGCTAACTTTGCATCTTGCCAGAGCTGCAAGGGTACTTAGTTGGATGTTTCTCTGCTCTTTTTAAAACTGCAGTGTTACATTGTAGGCCAAAGACTCATCCCATTGGAGCTAAAGTAAGTTTTGCCTGCTATACGCTCCACATATATCCCTCTCTTAATAAAACAGTGGGAACTAGATGCTTTTTCTTTTTAAAATAAATTTTTAACATCCAATTAATCTTTGCAGAATGAACGAGAGAGAATTCTTGAATACAAGAGGCAAGTGCAGAGTTTGGTGAACAAGTCCAAGAAGATTGTGCAGCTGAAGCCACGTAACCCAGACTATCGAAGTAACAAGCCCATTATCCTCAAGGCTCTGTGTGACTACAAACAGGATCTGGTATTGTACCCCTTTTTGGCTGAGAATTAACATCGTGTAAACTAGAACATGGCAAATTACTTAGTAAGCAAACCATTGAGCTGACAGGTGTAACCCCTTTATCTGCTTTTGGTCAGCTTGAATTTCTTTGACAGAAGTAGTTCTACTTTTCTTGCCATTATGAATAAACAAGCTAGATTCTGATTGGTTAACAGATCTAGTCAAAATTATTATTATTAATCTATTAAATAGCATTAATACTCATATTGCAAATTAGCCCATAAAAGTCTTGTTGATAATAGGATTAAAATTATTATACAGATGTTTCCCAGAATTCACACCTTTTGGTGATTGCTCACTTTTCCAGTGTCTCTCTGGGTTCTTAGGTGAACAATTTGTGTAATAAAAAATGAGGAATATGCAGTTAGTCATTGGTATTCCCATTTTTTTCTGGATGAGATATGAAATGAATGTTAATGTTTTTCTTCCTCCTCAGTACTGAGGCTGCTTGGGTTTATTTCCGTATTTTTAACTTAACAGTAAGCTTAGATGTGCTTGCTGCTTATGTGCTTTTTCCTGCACCATGGCCACACCCGTGGCTGCCTGGTATCAGGATTTCTGGCAGTTGGAGCTGGTGAATCTGGCTCTGCCACACTCACTCCCAGTCCCTTTGCAAATATGGATGCAGCACCGAACATCCGTATGCCTCCAGCTCACTGGCTTAAAGCCATGCTTAAGTTATGGTTGCATAGCTTACCAGGCCATGTGTCCACAGTCGGTCTTTGGTGTTTGTCGGGGCAAGCCCCAGGTCTGATCGTCTACCGCACTGGCGACTGCTCAGAGTGTTCTGTGGCTCACACGTGGGCTTTTTTGGGTTTTCTTCACATGGAAACCAGATTCAGGGAGAAGGGGTTGATCTGTACTGATCTATTGCCCCAGTATGAAGCCAAGATGCACACTCAGGCCTGGCAGCTGGGAAGCACTCCTGCTTCTCTGATCTAGAAGCATCTTCCTTGTCTGTCTCTCTTGGAAGCCTCACCTTACGTAACCAAAGAAAAACATTGTTGTGCATCCGTTACAGAAAACGGTGCGCAAAGGAGATGAATGTATCCTGAAGGACAACAATGAGCGCAGCAAGTGGCTGGTGACTGGCCCCGGAGGAGTGGATATGCTGGTGCCATCTGTCAGTCTTATCATCCCACCCCCCAATCCGTTAGCAGTGGATCTTGCTACCAAGTGAGTTGCTGCCTGGGTTTGGACACTTGCCACGGGGATTAGCATTCACTCAAAATAGCAACCAGTCACAAAATATGTTCTGTGCCTTGATCAGAGTGCACTCCCTCTATCCGTGAGAGTGGGGGATTAAGGACTAGACCCTTGACTTGAGGAAACTCGCTTCATTGGAACTTGCTGGGATCTAGGTTGGGGTCTAAAAAGACTTAAATGTTAATGTCTGTGAGGTTTTTCTCATCTGTAATAATGAAAGTCATGTATAAATTAATTTCCGAGATTTTTTCAAGTAGAGGATGAGCCTTAACACACTCCACATCTGGTGGATGTTTCTTGGGATGTTTTGTGGCTGTGCTACAAGGACAGATGCATTTCGATCACGGATTTTCTTTTCTCATGCCAGAATTGAGCAATACTATGAAGCTATTTTAGCTTTGTGGAACCAGCTGTATATCAACATGAAGAGCCTGGTGTCCTGGCATTATTGCATGATTGACATTGAGAAAATCAGAGCCATGACTATTGCCAAGGTAAGATACCAGCTGGCCTTGCCTGCAGATCAGAGGCATCCATGACCTAATGTCTGCTGTCCCAAGCAGACCCTGCAGAGTCCTGTGCAGATGTATGTTCAACAAAACCATGGGCCTTCCTTTTGCTGGATTGCACAAACACTCGCACATATGGAAGTTGTAGTTTTATTAAAGGAGGAACAAAATGCTTTCCTACTCAAACACAATACAGATAAGCAGGAAGATTAGCTAAGGGAATTTATTAAATACTTGCTGTACTTGTTCCCACTGTACAAGGGCATGGATAAACAAGAGTAAGAGGTAGAATTTCAAACTGCTCTTAAGTTATGAAATGATAGTAACAAGGATAGATTAACTCAGATGGTACTCTTAGCACCATACTTTTAGAGGCAGCCTACTTAGGATTTATTCTAAAGTGTGATTATTTTGGGTTTTTTATAGGTTTATTAGTTTGTTCCTTGATGATTAACTAGTCATAAAACTTCCTCAATTGCTTTTTTTTTTCTTTTATTTCAAAATTCTCTTCTTCCTTATTGTAGCTGAAAACAATGCGTAAGGAAGATTACCAGAAAATAATAACTGACCTGGAGATCCATTATCAAGAATTCCTCAGGAACAGCCAAGGCTCAGAGATGTTTGGTGATGAAGACAAACGAAAGATCCAGACTCAGTTCACTGATGCTCAGAAGCACTACCAAACCTTGATCATACAACTGCCTAATCAACCACGACAGCCACAAACAGGTTTGTAGTCTTCCTGGTTTTTGTAGAGTTTGGACTGCTGGGATTTCTTTGTTCTAGAGGTGGTGGGTGGTGCATTCTTTTTATGTGAAAATGTTCTCTTCAACGTATGAATGGGAACATGTTCAAGAACTGTTTTGCTGTCTCCCAGCATAACAAAACTGGCCATGCACAGGGGAAGATTTTGTTCTTCCTTCCTTTGGTGGGAACTGGGGAGTAGTCCTCCAAAATTCATGGAACTTCCTGGGACAATGAGAGCAATTTAGTCCATCTGATACATTTTCAGTTATTAGGAAGCAAAATCTCACTGTTGATAAACTTGCTTTCTAAAATGCTTTTTGTGAAGGAGAGATTTCATTCCCTGAAACAGCTGCCTAAGGGCCCAGATCTACCTGTTCTCAGTTCTACAGATCATCTCAGTGCTTGGATGACTTGGGCACTGCCTTGGCTTCCTACATGTGGGTCCTCAGTTCTCTGGCCATTGATGCTTACCCAATTCATTTTACAGTGGTCCCAACTGAGAGCTGTCCCGTGGGTTCCACAAACACCATTATCGTTAATGAGAGAAACCGAGAGCATGAGAAGCAGGAGGCCTGGCTGCTGATGGAGCTTCAGAAACTTCGGCGTCAGATTGAAGCTTCTGAGATTCAGATGGTTCAAAGAGCGCCTCTTGGAGTGGATCAAGGGGCTATGCATGACTTTTCAGCCCGAATAAAGGACTTAGAGGTAACTGTGGATGTTTTTCTTTGAGCATCTCTGCGCTGCAGTTCTATTTATGATCAGCTGGGAAGGACACACATCCTATGCAGAAATTCTCAATTGGAAGCTAATCATGAGGATTTGGATTAGAATTTAACTTCTAATTAGAAAAAGTTGGTTCTTGAATATTGGAAGTCAAATTCTGCCAGGCAAGGAATACAGACAGACTGATGTCAAGTGGCTGTGAATTCATGTTAAGCCTCATCTAGGGTAAAGCGCCACTAAAATCCTTGTCCAAGGAGTTCAGTTAACCACCTACCTGTAAAGTGCTGTCTGTTGGATACTGACTGGATACACGAGACTTACTATCCCTCTCCTAGTTCTTTAGATTTGTAGGAGACCATGGAGAGGAGATTAGTAAAAAAATATTACAGGTTCAGCATATGAGAAATTCCTGTGGGGCAATGAGGTTGCAAAGGTCTCAAGAGCAGAAGGACCCTTGGCATGTCAGAGCTGAGTTTTGGAGTGGAGATGCTCAAAAAGACATATTTTGGACAAAAAAGAAACTGCTCAGTATTGCTTGCCTTGAAAAAAGCAAGCTCAGCCACTGCTTCAGTCCTCAGCCACGCTGGTTATGTAAGAGCAGACTGCTTGGATAAGGAGACCAATTCCATATGTGCTGTAGAATGGTCATTCAGCCAACCAAAAATGTGTAAACCAGGCATTCTCTTTTTCCCTTAGGGAGTGCAGAATGACTCTCAAATAATGGCTGAAACCCTCAATAAGCATAAGGACTTGCTGCCTAACTTCAGAGGCTGTGAGAAGTATGTGTACTTGCAGTCAGAGATAAATGCCCTCTTTCAAAAACTGGAAAATATTAATGGTGTTTCTGCTGGCTACTTAGACAGGTAAGTAAATTGAGGCTATAGCAATAAATATTTGCTTTCTCCCATAATTCTTAGTCCAGAAAACTGCCTTTTGTTACCAGTAGTGTAAAATTACACCTTCTTCTCTGCAAATTGTGTACATGTTGATAGAAACAGACACTTACATGAATTTCTTCTCTTTTTCTGGAAGACTTTAAAAAAAGCAAGTGAGAAGCATGGGCATCACAGAAATTTCTTGTGTTACCTATTCTCTATAGCCAGTCATCTGCAATTAATTAAAAATATCACTGTTCCTTCCTTAGTCCATAATGGATTTGTCTTGTATCATTTATTTTAGCTTAAATGCACTGAGGTGTCTGCTCCAGGTTATTCTGCAAACAGAAGATGTGATCAGAGTTTTTGAAGTCAGACTGTCTGAAGAGGAGACCGTTCCTTTGGATCTTGATAAAGTGGAGGCTTATCGGGCTTGTCTGAAGGTGAGGGACCAAAACCCAAGAACACAGCAAAGCAAAATTCGTAGCTGCCAGCACAGATCTATTGAGCTGGGCGAAACCCTTCCATAACCACAGGAGATGGAAATGCCGATCCTGTTGTATTTTATGGATAGACAAACAACATTTTGTAAATCAGGCACAGTGTGGCTGACTGGTCAAGGGAGGGGATTGTCCTGCTCTGCTCTGCACTGGTGCAGCCTCCTCTTGAGTCCTGTGTGCAGTTTTGGGTGCCACAAGAGAAGAAATATGTAAGGTTATTAGAGAGCATCCAAAGGAGGGCCACGAGAATGGTGAAGGGCTTTGGGGAAGCTGTATGAGGAGTGGCTGCAGTCGCTTGGTCTGTTCAGCCTGGAAGAGAGAAGACAGAGGGGAGACCTCATTGCAGTTTACAGCTTCTTCATATTAGGAAGAGGTGGGGCAGACAATGATCTCTTCTCTGTGGTGACCAGTGACAGGACCCAAGGGAACAGGAAGGAGCTGTGTCAGGAGAGGTTTAGGTTTGATATCAGGAAAAGGTTCTTTATCCAGAAGTGGGCTGGGCACTGGAACAGGCTCCCCAGAGAAGTGGTCACAGCACCAAGCCTGACAGAGCTCAAAAAGCATTTGGACAATGTTCTCAGGCACGTGGTGTGATTCTTGGGGATGCCCCTGTGCAGGGCCAGGAGTTAGACTCAATGATCCTTGTGGATCATTTCCAACTCAGGATATTCTGTGATTCTATGAAATTATTGAAAGGAATGTACAGGTTACTACTTTCTCTACCCCCTGGTTGTTGCTGCCCCCACAGCAGGGGCAACTGCATGGAAGGTTTCTATAATCCATTTCTGTGCACTATTAACTGTGTTTATTTGTATCACTTGTGAATGTAGATTTGAAGGCAATATCTCCTTTCTTGCATACAGGCTTGTTAATTGCCCTTGTTGTCCTCTAGGTGTAACAAGTAAATTTGAGCATTATTGTGTGTCCTGGTTTTGCTAGAATCTATGTCAAATCTTAGAGTGAAAAGTATCCAGCCTGTACAAGGGGAAAAGGGAAATAACTGCTTTGCTGAGCACAAAGTTGTCTTGCAGATCCAGTCTTTTATCTGCCTTTATCTGCTGGTCCTTTTGTGCACTGAATGCATTTGGGAAAACAAGAACTCTTTCATTATTTTCTGTTCTTACATTTAGTAGGGGAAAAGTGCGTAGGTGGCTCAAATGGAGCACAACCTGGTTACCTTTTTATCGTGTTAAGTGAGAGCTGCAGTTCAGTTGCTGGGAGTTGTTCGTAGCTGGTGTAAATTTGAGCTACACTCAAAAAAAAAAAAAAGCTTGAGCATGTCACTGAAGGCTGTAGCCATCCCTGTGGCTGGGGGATGCAAGGCAGAGTATGTGTGCATAAACAAGTGTGTGTGTGTGTGTGTGTGTGTGTGTGTGTGAAGAAACATCTCTGTGGAAGATGTCTATAGAAATGTAAATAGAAAAAAAAAACCTGTGCAGATTTTTAGATGTTTAAAAACTGGATATGCCAGTCCCGAGGCTTGATTCCACAGCTCTTTGAAATGCAGGAATCTTTTATACTTCAGTGAAATTTTCTAGTCAGTTGTTTCTAGGAACAAGCAAGGCTCTTGTTTTGCTCTGATAACTGCTCTGCAGAGTTCTGAGAAACTGGAATGTTGTCTTCAGAATATGGTAGCAGAGGCCTTAGGTTTAGAAAATTATTTAGACTGACTTTAAACACATTTTTAAGCCAAAATGTTTACCAGAATAGGCGTTTCACCTTAAGTAGGTTAGTTCCAGCTGACATCACTATACATACCTTACTGAGTTAGAAATAGCATCTTTAGATCCCAACATATTGTGCATGCTTTTATATTGGTTAAATATCATTATCTTCTCAAGAATAAATTAAATGACATTTTTGTTTTTTCTCCAGAAAATGAAAGCAGACCTAAATATGAAGAAGTCACTACTGAATACCTTGGAAAATGAGCTGCAGAGAACACTTCAGATTCACTCACAGTCTTGCCAGTCATACACCCTGTATGACATGGACATTGGAAAGTACTGTGACAAAGTTACCCAGCTAATAGACCGCTGGCAGAGGGCTGATAAGCAGATAGATAACAGGTTTGTTCATGTTTTCATAGCTTTTTCCTTATTGCCATTGGTACCAAGATCATCTTAGCGGTGAGTCTAAAAGAACTGATGTGCACTAATCTTTGCTTCCAGAGGACAAATGGTGACTTTAGGGCAATAAGACTTGAGCAATTGTAAATAGGTTGAACATACTTCAAAAGGAATTGTGTAAGACCAAGCAGAAAAATGTAGTTAGCCATGCAGATGTCTAACCTATGTGCTAAAGAGTTGTTCTGATTTTCTTTTTTTTTTTTGTTTAATTTTTGCTAATGTTCTTGGTTTAAGTACTTCCAGTCAGCATTTTCCCCCCTCAAAAAAAGCAACCATGATTATTCCTGAACACCCTATACTTAAGGGTTAAAAAAGTAACACTAAAAATTAAGTAACAAAATCGAACCTTGAATCTGAATCTTGAACTGAAGGTGTATTCTGATTGGGTGGGGGGAGGGGGGAGGTTGGGGTATGGCTTGTTTTGGTTTGCCTTATTTTGTTTTTATCTGAGGACAGAATGTAGTCCTAACTGGTTGCTGATTGTTCAGTGAAAATTGAGAACAAGAGTACTGAAGTCAGAAAACTTGATTTTTATTACTGCAGTTTTATCCGTCCCTCACTTTGACAGGAAGGCCCAACCTCTGTGTATTACAGAGTTACTCAAAAGTGAGGTGTTAAAAACCCCATATTGTGTGACTGGTAACCAATAGAATTCTCATTTATTTAAAATTTTTTTTCAGAATCTCCTTTTCAGAGCTTCCCGTAGTTTTACATAAGTTTGTGTGTCTTATTTCTGAAAACTGTGTGAAGAGAGAGAAAGAGAATGCACTTTCCATTTTGACAGGTTTTTCCTTTTTTTTCCTAGATCATGGGATTTAGAAAGGCAGATCAAACAGCTGAAAACTTACCGAGATCTCTACCAGGCTCTGTGCAAGTGGATCTGTGATGCCAAGCGCCGGCAGGATTCTATTGAGTCCACGAAGCTGTGTGATTCCAACACCATCATGAGATACCTACATGATCAGAAGGTATGCAGCACCTGAATGAGTTGTCTTCAATTATCTGGATTTTAAATTGTTTTGCTGTACAGAAAATATCAGTATCAACACGATCTGCAATATAGTGGCCTGTTTTGAATTACAAAGTATGCAAGCTACCAAAAGCCACCACATATGTAGAAGGCAGGAGGGAGGAAGTATTATTGTCCTCATTACTTTCTGTCAGCACTGCAACAGATGATGAACAAGGCTGTTTTTGGCTCCTACATGTTCACTGACACTTTTATACATCAGCTTTGAATTAATTCAGGGGACTGTAAGATGATGCAACTTATGGGACAAATTATGGTACAAAAATAAAAAGCAAGTCAATACATCTAAGCTAAAGTCAAGGAACTCTCCCTACCCAGCTCTGGGTTCAGTTGCTGGGTTTTCTCTCTGAGAACAACCTTCTCATGCCCGGAGAGCTTGCTGTTGTAAAAACTGCCCAGCTACAGGTCATTTCAGGTCTCAGCCTCAGAGGCTGCACTAGTCTCCTGCTGCAGGTGCTTTCTGATGGAGACAGCGTGTACAGGAGGAAGTACTGGTAAATCTTGCGGGAGTGTTTCATGGCTCACTTTTCTCTTGACAGAACTTGCACGGTGAAATCTGTGGGAAGCGAGACAAAGTCGAGGAGCTTCTTAAGCATGCAGATCAGTGCTCAGCTGCAATTAAGGTACTTGGATCTCAGCATTTTTATGGGGTGTGGTTTTTCATGGTCAGGCATATCCCATTGTCTCTGCTCTGCTGACGGGCGAAAAGTCAGCTCCCTGATGTGTGTGTACAGAAATTGCTAGGGTGAAGTACTACTGAGTACAAAACACAATGAAAGCAATTTGTGTACTTGCCACTTGAAGACTATGGGATCATGCGCAGATACCAGTGAGAGCTTCTCTTCAGGTGAATCAAAGTCTCCTTCTAGCCAGACCAAACTTTCCAGTTCACATGTTAAAAAATATAAGGAAGTAAAGAACAGATTGGTACCTTACGAATTAGGTCTGATTAGGATCTGATCTAAGACAAGGAGGAGGCAAGATAAATGCAGATTAACAAGAGGAATGGTGTGCAATAGCCATGGAAACCAGTAGCATACAGAGGGAATGGTTTTGTGGTCCTTGCATTTTTATGTCACCTTTATATCTGTGCTTTCTCCAGCTCAATCTTATTCTCTGTAACAGAGATTTTGCTATATATGTGACATGGCATATGTGATACAAAAGAGATGCAGAGACTGTTTTTCTGTTGAAGTTTTGGTGGATAACAGTACTTACACCAGTTACTCTCATGAATCTTTTTCATTTCCGTGTAGCCCTCTACTTACAGAAACACTTGTCTTCTTGTTTTTGTAAAAGGTTTTTTCTCTTTTTCCCTTGTAATTCTCCTCCATGAATGTCCACAGCGGTTCTTGAACTGATGAGCTTCTGTTTATGACAGAGGCTCATCTGTACATGGTCAGAAATACAAACAAGGGAAAAATGTAGCTTTTCTTTAAGGAAACAAAACCAAAAAAACCCAAACCCTTGCATTTTCTGAAATAGATTCCTAGAGAATTCTTTGGCGTTTTCTAAATGGGTCTTGCTTTTCCTCTTGTTTTTCAGGATTATGAACTACAGGTTGCTTCCTACAGTTCAGGATTAGAAACATTGCTCAACATACCTATCAAGAAGAGTGTGGTTCAGTCTCCTGCAGTGCTGATTCTACAAGAGGTATCTTTCTTTCCTCCCAAACAATCTTCTGAATACATTTGTTTGTTTGTGTGAGCCCTTGTGAGTCCTACCCAGCTGTATTCTAATACTTAGCACCGTCACTGGTAATGTGCGCTAAGCACGTAAGCGCGAGGAATTAGTGCAGAATAGTCATTGTGCTGTAAAATCAGACCTGGGCTTGTTTAGACAGTAGATTAGCCCTCAGGGATCTACGTCATTCCTATGCAGTGTCCCCTGCATACATAGTGTGAGAAAGGTAGATTCGTGCCCCAAGTGGTTTAGTCACTTTCAGCCTGGGAATTAACTACTATTGAAAATTTAACTTGGATTACTTGTGACTGTCAGACAGGAAGAGCGTGATGAACCAGGGGATGATGGCTTGAATTTAATATCACATCAGCCATGGGGAGAAAACAATCTTGAAAAACAAAAAAGATGTGGATTTTTCAGAAGGAAGAATTAACACCTTTGGGGTCCTCAGAAAGTTGTGTGAATTTGTGAGGAGGAGAATTTGCTTTTTACTTTGTCAAGTGATGTGTTTGCTAAAGTAGATTGGAATCCTTTAAATTATCTGGACATAGGAATGTTCATGTCTAACTCTAGTACAAGCTGCTAACAATTCTGTTTCTTTTCAAGGCTAATGAGGCTCAGTCCCGCTATATAGAGCTTCTTACAAGATCAGGAGATTATTACAGATTCTTGAGTGAAATGTTAAAGAGCATGGAGGATTTGAAGGTATTCTAACTCTTTTATTTTCTTTAGCTTTCATTTTTATCACGGATTAGAAAATTATCACTGATCAGAGGCAGAAAGTACAGTGTAAAATAGCTCACAAAACTATATCCAGAACTCAGAGGTGTCCTACAAAGGAGGCGTATTAGCAGTGTCATGCATCTTTTGTGAATGAGTACAGTATTTTACAAAGTGACCTCCAAGGTCGTGTGTGAAGTGAGGTAGAGAACTGGTCTCCCTGGGAACTAAGGAGGTGCTCATCAAGGCACAGCGAGTGATCCTTCCCTGCCCATCCCAGCCTTGACCTCAGTGAGAGCACAGCTACCTCAGTGCTGAAAACTTGCTCCTCATGGTTAAGGGGACCTCATTTCAGACCATATTCTAAAGTGTTCCAAAGAAGCAACTCTCCTGATTCGATACAGCTCAGTGAAGCAGAGGGGCCCGTTTAACAGGTTGCATGTATGGAATGTGATTTTCACCTGTTTGAAAACTGGGGAGGTTCTAAAGGTGACTATTTCATACTTCACTAGTGAACTTTTGATACACCACATTTTACTATCAATAATGCACCTTCCTCCCCCCATCAAGTATCTTTTCCCCTCTGAGAGTCATTATATGCTCATTCCTGAATAAGGTTTGAATAAATAAAGATTCCAGAATTTGTCTTGATGACATTAAATTTAAAAAGGGTTTTAGCTCTCACTGAAGCAGCAAAAAAATTTATTTTTAAGTTGTCAGTGTTACAACTGTATACAACTGTATATTGTATTGCATGTGATGATTTTGAAACAGTTGTCACAAGTATTTATGGGCGGGAATTTTTCTGTTTGTTTGATTTTCTGCTATCATATTGCAGATGAAAAACACCAAAATTGAACTCCTGGAAGAAGAACTCAGGCTTGCTAGGGATTCAAATTCAGAGACAAGCAACAAACATAAATTCCTGGAGCAAAATCTGCAGAAGTACCAGATGGACATTTCTCAGCTCAAGGCAAAGCTGATGAGTTTGGAAGAAATGAAAAGACAAGCTGAAATGGATGGAAATTCTGCTAAACAAAACCTAGACAAATGCTATGCCCAAATAAAGGATCTAAATGACAGAATAACCAGGTTGACTTATGAGACTGAAGATGAGAAAAGGAAAAGAAAGTTGCTGGAGGATAGATATGAGCAGCAGAAGAATGACTATGACCAACTGCAAAAAACAAGACAAAATGAGAAAGACAGCCTTGGTTGGCAAAAGTTAGAGTCTGAGAAGGTCATCAAGGAGAAGGAGTACGAGATAGAAAGATTAAGGGTTCTTCTTCAGGACGAAGGCACACGGAAGAGGGAGTATGAAAATGAGCTGGCTAAGGTAAGAAACCAGTTTAGCGAGGAGATGAGTAATTTAAAGAACAAGTATGAAACAGAAATTAATATTAAGAAGACAACAATCCAGCAGATAGCTGCACAAAAAGATGATGATGCAAAAGGCCTCAGAGCCCAGGTTGACAGACTGACAAGAGAGAACAGAGACCTTAAGGATGAGATTGTGAGGCTGAATGATGCCATTCTGCAAACAACAGACCAGCGGCGGAGGGCAGAAGAAGATGCTCTCCAGCAGAAAGCTTGCAGTTCTGAGGTGTCACAGCAGAAGCATCAGTTAGAGCTGGAGCTGAAACAGATCATTCAGCTTCGTGGAGAAGACAACTCCAGATACAAGCAGGCTCTTGAGGAGGCTGCCTCAACTATTCAGGATAAAACTAAGGAGCTGGAAAGGCTAAAGCTTCAGCTTCAGGAGGAGGCTAAAAGCCGATGGGAACTTGAAAATGAGTTGGCTAAGGTAAGAAACAGTTATGATGAGGAAATTATTAGTTTAAAGAACAAATATGAAACTGAGATTAATATCACAAAGAACACAATTCACCAGGTCAGCATGCAAAAGGAAGAGGAGACAAATAATTATAGAACACAACTTGATAATGCCATGAGAGAAAATAGGAATTTGTGTGAGGAAATTAGGAGACTGAAGAACACAATAAGTCAGACAACAGATAACCTACGGAAAATAGAAGAGAATGCTCAGCAGCAGAAAGCAGCTGGCTCAGAGCTTTCTCAGAAGAAACAGCAGCTGGAGATTGAGCTAAAACAAGTTATTCAGAGGCACTCTGATGAAAGCATGCGATACAAACAGTCACTTGATGATGCTTCTAAGACCATTAAGGAAAGGAACAAAGAGATTGAAAGGCTGAGAAAGTTGTTGGATGTAGAAACAAGTCAGAGGAAAGAAGTGGAGGATGAGAACAGTCAGTTGAAAAGAGTCCAGTTTGACCTGCAGAAAGCAAACACGAGTGCTACTGAGACAATTAACAAGCTGAGGATCCAAGAGCAGGAACTGGCCAGACTGAAAATTGACTATGAAAGAGTTTCACAAGAGAAAAAAGGCAGGGATCAAGAAAGTGCAAAGTTCCAGAGCACTGTAAAAGACTTGCAGATCCAGAAACATAAGCTGGAGGAGGAACTTTGCAGACAGAACAAAAATTTAATGGAGGAGACATCCAGGAGGAAAAAACTGGAGGAGGAAATAGAAGGCATGAGGAGATCTCTCCGAGACCAATCGGTTAAAATAACTAATCTCACACAGCAGATAGAGGAAGTATCTATTGTAAAGAAGAGGAATGAAGATGACCTTAGACACCAAAGAGAAGTATTAGATGGTCATGTGAGAGAGAAGCAAAGATACATGGAGGAGATAAGAAAATACACATCAGATATTGAGACTTTACGTCGTCAGTTGGTCCAAGAACAGGAGCAATTAAAACAGGCTCACCTACGATATGAGCACTTACAGAAAACCTCTGAGGAAAAAAGCAAAGCCTTGAATGAGTGCAAAATAGAAATCGAAAGGCTTCAGTCTCTCACCGAGAACCTTACCAAGGAGCACTTGTTACTGGAGGAGGAGCTACGAAATGTTAGATTGGAGTATGATGACCTCAGAATGGTCAGAAATGAAGTTGATGAGAAAAATACCACCATTGCTGAACTAAAGAATCAGCTTCAGATGAGCAGCAAGCAAACCCTGGAACTTCAGGGGTTGATTAATGATTTACAGAAAGAAAGGGAAAAATTGAGACAGGAAATTGAAAAATTCCAAAAGCAAGCTCTAGAGGTATTCACACATATTTTGATCCCAGCTTTACTGTCTCTCAGATATATAATTAATTGCAGTGTCCATTTGAACAAATTAATTCACCCTTTGCTGTTTGAAGTCACTGTACTTGTGACTAACATCCCCTTTATGACCCTTCCTCTTAATTTTTAAATAAAAATGGCAGGATTTTGCCACTTCCTTAGCCTCTTTACTCCCTGGGAGCTGTTCCATGGAGCCATATGCTCTCATCACCTCAGAGAGCCTTGTCCTCAGGCCTTGCCCCAGAAGAAATCTGTGTTCTGTGCCAGTCTCCAGCAAACCATCCTAGGGAAAAATTAGAGCACCTGGAGTACCACTGTGCTTTAACAGTTCCCTGCTGGCTGTGTGCTTCCCAGGCTGTTTCAGCCAGGATGGGTTAAAGCCATCCTTTGAGGCTGACCTGAGTGCTCTCACAAGCTAAACTGGCTAAAACCCCCAGAACCAACAAGCTGTCAAGGTGCTGATTAGCTGGGTAAGATGTTGACTACAAGTGAGGATTAAAAGTCATATTGTCAGCTGTACCTAAGGTACTAAAAGCCTATCTTTCATGGACTGTTATGGGGATTTATGTTCCTAAGTCGCTAAGGGCATTTGCAAATTTTTCTGTTGGCCCTTATTCCTTAAACTTTAGGTGACAGCATAAACAAGTTAAAGAAAACATTTTTTAGTATTTTACTCTTCTGCCTGGTTTCTTGTACAAAGGGCTACTCTAAATATATACAAGTAAGCACTTGTGAAAATGTTTTTTTCCTAGACTTGTCCCTTTTATTTCTTTTCTCATTTCCTTTATTCAGTTTTTCTTTATTTGGTTTTTCTTTCCTTTATTCTAAAAATCCTAATACTGATTTTTTAAAAATACTAACATTTAGCATTTATAACATCTGTGCATATATATATATACACACACAGATATATATATATATGCTTGAATTACAAATAGATAAACTTGTATTCAGTTTAATATGGACTGCATACAAATGTGCATGCTTGTGAGTGTTTTTGCATGTACCTATATGAAGACATTGGGAGAATTAAAATGCAAGGCAACGCAGGTAAAATCATTTGGAGTGACATGTGAAACTAACAGGAAAGCAAAAATTGAGTCATATATTTCCTTTTTATCCATGTATGACCAGTCCTTAGCTGATGTGGATTCCCCTGGATTAGTAGGACTGCCAGGACATCTGCTGAGCATCAGACTATTAATGAGTCTTGAATGCTCTGTGTATTTGTCAGTGTACTGTGAGAAGTATCAAAAAGTTATAGAGAACTAAATCAGCCGAAGATCGAGGCTGTGGGTAACAGAATGAAGTCTCTTGAGTCTCTGGCAGTACTGCAGACACTGTAAGTGATGGGATATGTGCCTTCTCTGGTTTACGTGTATCCATAATCTTGGGTAAGGCACTGCTGTGACTAGAATGTTTTCCGGTGGGAGCTTGCTGCACGTCAAATGACAGGCTGGAGAGCAAATGTAGGTGGAGGGCATAACTCTAACCAGCACAAACTCTAACCATCCTTTCTTGGTTTATTTCTCCTCCACAATTGTAGGCATCCAGTAGGATTCAAGAATCCAAAAATCAGTATAGTCACATTATGCAAGAAAGAGAAACCCTGCTGATAAAAATGAGTGCTTTGGAGCAAGACAAAGCCAGGCTGCAGAGATTAGAAGAGGAGCTGAACCGTTTGAAAGTTACCCTGGAATCAGAATCACGTTTGAAGCAACGCTTGGAAAGTGAGAAGCAACAAATTCTGAATGACCTCAATCAGTGGAAGAGCCAGCACTCCCGAACAGAGGAATCCATAAGGAAGATCCAATGTGAGAGGGAGAAGAGCGAGAGGGAGAAGAACAGCCTGAGGAGTGAGATAGAAAGGCTGCAGATGGAAATCAAACGGATTGAGGAGAGATACCGGTGCAGACTGGAAGAGACCGCTGTCAAAAACCAGTCAGAGTTGGAGTCAGAGCGTCTCAGGCTGCAAAGAGAGATTGAGAAACTCAAGCAGCGCCCATATGGGGCTCATAGATCTACGCAGACCGAGGAAGACTTCTGTATTGATGCCTCCAAGCTGGTGTTCAGTGGGCTGCGGAAGAAGATCACAGCCATGCAGCTGTATGAGTGTCAGCTGATAGACAAACTCACTCTGGATAAACTGCTGAAGGGGCAGAGGTCGGTGGAAGAGGTCGCAGCTGATATTGAACCCTACCTCAGAGGGGCAGGTGCTATTGCAGGGGTGTCCCTTTCTCCCAGACAGAAGTACTCTTTTGTTGAGGCCAAACGGAATCAGCTGCTTACAGCAGAGAACGCAGTCCTGCTCCTAGAAGCCCAGGCAGCAACAGGAGGTGTGATAGACCCACATCGAAATGAGATATTAACAGTGGACAGTGCTATCGCCAGAGATCTGATTGACTTTGATGATAGAGAACAGATCTATACAGCAGAAAAGGCTATTACAGGATTTAAGGATCCTTTCTCAGGCAAAACGGTGCCGGTATCTGAAGCCATCAAGAAAAACTTGGTTGACAGAGAAACCGGGATTCGTCTGCTTGAAGCCCAGCTGGCGGTAGGAGGGATTGTTGATCCTGTCAACAGTGTTTTCCTACCCAAAGAGATAGCTTTATCTCGTGGGTTGATTGACAAAGACCTGTACAGGATGCTGAACAACTGCCAAGGCAATACAAAGAACTTCATTGATCCCACCACCAAAAAGGCAGTCACTTACATGCAGCTGAAGGAAAAATGCAGGATTGAACCACACACTGGTCTGCTCCTCCTTCCAGTGCAGAAGAGGAGTATGTCATTCCAAGGGATCAGGCAGCCCGTCTCAGCAGATGCACTGCTTGAGGCTGGAATCATTAAGGAATCAACCAGGAATGACTTGGAAAGAGGTGCAATTACAGTGGAAGAAGTGAGTGAGAGAATTATTGATTTCCTTCAGGGCTCTAGCTGTATTGCTGGTATCTACAACGAGGCAACTAAAGAGAAACTTGGCATTTACCAGGCTATGAAAATAGGTTTGGTTAGGCCGGGGACAGCCCTTGAACTCCTAGAAGCCCAGGCAGCCACAGGGTTCATAGTGGATCCTGTCAGCAACGTGAGGCTGCCTGTTGAGGAAGCTTACAAAAGAGGCCTTGTTGGAATTGAATTTAAAGAGAAACTTCTCTCTGCTGAAAGAGCTGTCACTGGGTACAAAGACCCAGAAACTGGAAACATCATTTCTCTGTTCCAAGCAATGAACAAAGAGCTCATAGAGAGAGGCCACGGCATCCGTCTGCTGGAGGCCCAGATTGCTACTGGCGGGATCATCGATCCCAAAGAGAGCTACCGCTTGCCAGTAGAGACAGCCTACAAGCGTGGCTACTTCAATGAGGAGCTCAACCAGATCCTTAGTGATCCAAGTGATGACACCAAAGGGTTCTTTGATCCCAACACAGAGGAAAACTTGACCTACTTGCAGCTGAAAGAAAGATGCATAAAGGATGATGCAACAGGGCTCTGCCTTCTGCCCCTAAGAGAGAAGAAGAAGGTGGTGCACACCTCACAGAAGAACACCCTTAGGAAGCGCAGGGTGGTCATTGTAGATCCAGAAACAAACCGGGAGATGTCCGTTCAGGAGGCTTACAGCAAGGGCCTCATAGATTATGACACCTACACGGAACTAGCTGAGCAGGAGTGTGAGTGGGAAGAAATAACTATCACAGGATCAGATGGCAGCAGTAGAGTAGTCCTTGTCGACAGAAAAACAGGTGGCCAGTATGACATCCAAGACGCCATTGATAAAGGCCTGGTGGAGAGGAAGTTTTTTGACCAGTACCGTTCAGGCAGCTTAAGCCTGACGCAGTTTGCAGACATGATTTCCTGCCGTAATGGCACCGACGAGGTGTTCCGGCACGAGTCAGTGACTCGGTCTCCCACCGTGCTGAGTGTCAGGAGTTCTTCTTCAGTGATCAGGAGCGGTTCTTTTTCAGAGACCCCAGATGAGTGCAGTCCTATTGCAGCCATATTTGACACGGAAAACTTGGAGAAAATCTCCATTTCAGAGGCTATACAGCGGGGCATCGTGGATAGCATCACCGGGCAGCGGTTACTTGAAGCCCAGGCCTGCACAGGCGGCATAATATGCCCTACCACTGGCCAGAGGCTTTCACTTCAGGAAGCCACTAGCCAAGGCATCATCGATCAGGATATGGCCACACGTCTCAAACCCGCCCAGAAGGCCTTCCTAGGGTTCGAAGGCATAAAGGGTGGACGCAAGAGGATGTCAGCAGCTGAAGCAGTGAAGGAAAAATGGCTGCCTTATG
Source organism: Eulacestoma nigropectus (assembly GCA_013397775.1). NCBI lineage: Eukaryota > Metazoa > Chordata > Aves > Passeriformes > Eulacestoma > Eulacestoma nigropectus. The sequence continues at coordinate 2,451,129 of VZTE01004781.1, forward strand.
AGGCTGGGCAGCGGTTCCTTGAATTCCAGTACCTCACTGGAGGTCTTGTGGACCCAGAAGTGCGTGGAAGAATAACTATTGAAGAAGCCATTAGGAGTGGATTGATTGATGGTCGCGCTGCCCAGAAATTACAAGACACCAACAGCTATCCCAAAATTCTGACCTGCCCGAAGACCAAGCTGAAAATATCCTACAAAGATGCAATGAATCGGTCAATGGTGGAAGACATCACCGGGCTTAAACTGTTGGAAGCAGCCTCTGTTTCCTCTAAAGGCATATCCAGTCCTTACAATGTCTCCTCGGCACCCGGCTCTCGCTCTGGCTCTCGCTCTGGCTCACGTTCAGGCTCACGGAGCGGGTCTAGAAGAGGAAGCTTTGATGCCTCAGCAAGCTCTTCATATTCTTACTCATACTCAACCTTCAGCAGTGGGTCTATTGGGCGCTAATAACAAGTGCGGGAATGTGTCTGCATTTTATTATCGTTTAGATTATGCTATATTCTGTTTACTAAAAGAAAAAAAACTCTGACAAAGTAACTCAAAGCAAAGCCTTGAAGTCTTTTCTGGATGTGTTAAACTTTTCTTCTGAAAAAGCTGTAAAATGCTTGAATGCAAACTTACAGAATATAGATTAGGGAATGCAAAAGTAATATTTGTGAATTTTGAGTTTCGGTTCCCATTTCCTTTTAGTCTTCGGATTTTAATAGGTCTCTGTATATTTTAAATACTGTGTCATGTGCCTTCTCCTGTTATCCGTAACTATCAACCTACAAGGTGATAACTGAGGTTTGAAAGTCTTGCAGTAGTTAACTTTTTTTTTCTACATAGACCTTTTTCAATTTGCTATTATGAAAAAAAAGATATTAACAATATGGACAGAAAATACCCTTAATACTGATTTCGAATCTGCACCATAAAAATGAAGCTGTCTTTCAGATGCTCTACTTCTTTACGTTTGGCTAGCCATTTTCCGAAGTATAACTTGGTGGATGTAAAGGGCTATTATTAGGCTGGGCTTTTGTTTTACTGTTAACCCATATACATTTTCTACTGTTTTGCTTTACTTCCCTGTAACAAAGAAAATAAAAAAAAATCTAACTGTACCATGTAAGCTATTCTGGGCAATAAACTTCTGAAGTTTTAAAGTATTTGGTGTGTACTTACTAATTTTATCTGTGGACATTCCTGGAGATGCTGGTTAGAGAAAGAACCATTTTTAAAAGTAGTAGGTGTTAGCTTTGTTGTAAAAAGTAAAGTCACATAACTTTTCCTGATGCTGAGCCATCACTTTTATGAATGAGGACTTCTGATTCTGTTTTTTTCAGTAGGAAAATGAAGATATCACCCATAATGGAAGCTATGCCCTAGAAGCAGAAAGCTTGTTTGCACAGTTGTTTATAGAGTTGATGATGATGATAGGAAGCGTATTTCTTCTGCTTGTGATCCAGCTCATTGTCTCTGCAGCTACAAGGGACTGAGTCAGATTCTCCCTTACACATCCATGTAACTTTGGACAATGAGCAGAACAAAAAACTGGCTTAGCTGGCCAATACAGTGGCACAGGCACACGTTTCAAAACCTGAACAATTGCCTTCTGTAATGTCCATCTGCCTCTTCTGCTGGCTCCTGAAAGCCTAGGTTGAGAAAACCACAGTAGTGTATCAGTGCTTGCATGATGTCTTGCTGTCATCACTTTTATGTAGGCTGCTGGCAGCCTGCTGACTCCTTTTAACTGAGCTGACAAACAAGAGCAGGACTAAATAACCACAGTATTAGAGGATACAAGAGTGATTTGCCACCACTTCAGCTCTAATTAATGTTCCTTAGCCAGCGCAGATGACTTGTATACATGGAGGCTGTCCTGTCCTCTCCCATGTGGCACACAGTGCAGATACCTCTGGGTAGGCACGATGTTCTCAGCAGAGTGATTGGTCACTTACAAGAATTTAGTATGGCTTTATGCAACTGCTAGTACAGTGCTTTAATGACAAAACTGTTAGTATAATTTGCCAGTAGCTGAAATAATTTTTTCCTTTAAGTTGTTCAAAGCATATACCTGCTTTTAGCCATGTAGGAGCCCCACTGCTATATGAATTTTAGTTGCTATAGATAGAAGGAAGCTGATGGGCATAAATGTTAGTCGCTGTTAATGACGCTGCCTAATTTTTTGTAGAATGTTCCTTTTCTGCAGTAAGGAATAGCACAGGTTCTGATCCTGCTGTCTCTGGATAAAGTTTACCCTCTAGCCTGAGAAGCATTTCCAGTGTTTCCTGAAGATGAGGGCTGTGTATAAAATCTCTGCCATATAAAAAGTATCTTCAGTTACTGAACTAAGAAATTAATGGGTCTCATATAAGTCAGTGTTGGAGACCTCTACAGAAAGTAGGTGAGAAAGTGCATCCTGTCTTCTAGGGAATCTTCACAGCTTCAGAGATTTCTCTCTACAACTGAGTTTATTAGCTGTACCACAGAAGAAGAGTCAATGTCTGAAAGGCTTTCTGATTGCTAGGGAGAAACTACTCTGTAAAAAAAAAAAAAAAAAAAAATCACTGCTTTATTTAATCCCAGACTGGTTCTGCAGCTTTAAATGACTGTGGGGTTCCTGGGGTCTGCAGTAAGAGTCGAGCTGGTCATTACTAAAGGAAAGTTCACTGTTGGGTGCATGCACCCCTGTGGTTTGCATGGGCTGAGAAATCCTGCACACTCCACAGCAGACTGGGTTTACGTTTTTTATTCAAGGCATTCCTGACATCTCTGTTACATTATTTAGAGCTCCATCTTTGCATGCTACCTTCCGTACTGCTCAGTCAATATTTTGTCCTCTAATAGTGACCGAAATAGGAGATAATATCACGGAAATTATGGTGACAGTGCTTTCTCCTTGCACACACTCCAGCAGCAGCTGCTAGTGTGGTATTAGTGGTGGCTTTATGTGGCCAGAGGTGTGTGAGGCCCAGGGCCCGAGTAGCAGCTGAGCCGGGGTAGGCAGCAGGTGTGGCAGGACATTGTTAATGTGGGATGCTAAAGAGATAAGTGGAGAGTTTTCCTCCACCATCAAAAGGTGGTGAGGAAGGAGGTTTGGAAGAATCTCTTTTTTCCACTTGCAACCCTGTGGGGAGGTTATCTGGCAGAGAGAGGCATGACAGGTAAGCACTCCCAGTGGGGCATGTGGAGACTGTGTTTGTAGTAGTGCTCAGCATTTCTGGGCTAGGAGAGCCTTGCCTGGGGGCTGAAGATGTAGGCAGGCTGTGGGTTGTTGTGGTGGGATGTAGCAGGAGCACAGACATGAGTTGGGGGCTGCTGCTGTGTATTTGGGCAGGATGTTCATAAGCTCTGTAGTTCTTCTGTACCAAAGGTGGCATGAACTCTATTCGTGCATTTTAAAAAGAAAGACTGGCAACTTTGGATGATCTCTGCTGCTGAGACAGTAATTCCTTTATATTGAAAAGCCTGAGTGTACTTGCTGGTTCAGCCTGTAGCTGTGAGTACTTCTCTGTTCAGGAGGAGTGCTGAGCTGGGTGTATTCATTAGCAGCACCATACTTTCCAGCCACTCCTCTGAATTTGCTGCCTCCTGCTTCTTCTTTGTGCCTCGGGGTAGGTGATGCTCACCCTGTTCAATGGCAAACATGTGCCCAGTGTGCTGACTCAGCTGCGGTGGCTGGGGAGGGTTGTAAGCAGGCTCAACTCTTCAGAGAATTGGTCTTTGTTCTGAGCAGGATAGCAATTCATTCACGAGGATTTTATTGACTGATTTAATGGCCTTGATGTTGTGAATTTGCTGTCCTTGGTTTTGAGGCTGGGAAATGACTGCTGGTTAGGGCCCAAAGCGTGTAATGCACCATAAGGTTTGCTCAAGACAGAGTTTTGTCTGTCTTAGGCTATTTGGAAATGTGCACATGCTATGGTTAATTAATAGTCCAGCCTTATGAATATGGAAGAGGGGTGGGGAGATTACAGAATAGCAGCAATATGACTTAGTATAACAATGTTTAAATTGCTAGTAATTTATAACTATTTAGGCAGAAGGTGGGCTTTGGTTGGTTTTTGGTTTGAATTTGTTCCGCTTTTTATACATTTTTATTATATAAATCTGGAAGAGTCACTTACTTTCCTGGCTTTTCTGTAATCCTCGGCTGTTTCTGAGATGAGCAGAATTTATATGTTGTGTAATGCTCTCAGAATAACACTACACTCAAAACCACTTTTTTTTACATGCCCAAACAATATGTGACTAATTCCTGCTGCTGTGACCAGGAGTGACTCTGTGAGGCAGGGTGAAACTGTACTAGTGTAAAATTTGAGGAGGATCCAAGTCCAGCACATGAACATGAGAAATACCAGCAAATGGTGAAGATTAGGAGGTCAGTGGAAATGGACCAGCAAAGCACTGGGTAAGGACATGCCTCCTCTTAAATTCTCCAATGTGTACAACACCCTCATAATGCAAATCATAGAATCACTGAGGACAGCAAAGACCTCTAAGATCTTTGAGTCCAGCTGTTAACCTAACACTGTCAAGTCCACCACTAAACCGTGTCCCTAAGTGCCACATTTAGGGCTTTGAGGTCATCGTCACTTAATCACCCTGTGGCAGGTGCTTAAGTGAGAGTGGCTGGGTTCCCTGGCATTGAAAAGGCTGCTGGGAGACAAAGCATCTTTCTCTCCCTTTTCTTCCACAGGCACGCTCGTGCCATTTCTCTCGCCAAGGCCCAGGGACACATCCCGTTATCTGCCTGCGTGGTGGGAACTGTCGGACAGACTCGATTTCTTACAGGGGTTAAATGAGTACTGACATTGCAGCACAGCTAAAACAGTAAATACATAGAAGCTGCTGCTGCTGCTGAGTGCTGTTATTTGATTACAAATAAACCCCCTACTCTATGCAAAGCTTTCCACTCCTAAGACATTGCATTTAATGGCTGAATTGATGGTAAATAGAGGATGAAAGTATTCCATGAGAGGTGGCTGTCATTCAATGTGCGGACATTACCTCCAAGATCGTAACATCCATCTAAGCCAGAGAGACCTCTACCCAAATTGCCCTTTTACCTCTTACAGCCTTTGTCTCTTGCAGGACTCAAACTAAGACGAGAAGCACATCTGGCCACAACTCTGGTTTGTGAACTGACCCTCGGGGCTTTTGGATTCCTACCTGCTTTCCCAGCTGTTCCTTTCACTCTAAAAAATCCCATAGGTCCTCTGGGGCCAGGCTCACTATTAAGTCTAGGCAGATCGGGTTTCTCTTTTTTAAAATATTGCGGATTTTAATTTTTTTTAAATTAGGCCAAGAGTAATGTGGTTGTTCTTTATTTTTTTTTCTCCTACAAAAGCGAAGGACTGGAAAGTTTTTTACAAGCAGCCAAGGGTAGAACTGGGATAGTGCTTGGTTTCTTGGCTAAGGAGTTTGAAAACATAATCCAGTGTTTCTTTTTCATATGGTTTTATTTTTAAAACTTTATTATTAAATTCAGTTCAATTTTAAAAAGTTGCTATAAATATTTGCACTTAGGAAATATCAGGAAAATTTTTAAACCTCTCTAACTTTTTTTTAATCTGGAAATCTGTTCACAGCATTTAGCACAAGTTTCAAAATCATTGTGATTGATCTAGCATTGTTAGTTTTTCTGGCAAATTATTTGGGGGGTGTGTATGGGAGAGAGTAGCATGATTGCACTTTTCTATAGCCTGGAAACTTTAGAGCTTCCGTTTCTTTCAGGTTGCTATTAGAAATTGCAATCTAATGTTGCCAAATTTATTCAGCTTGTCTGTGGACCCTCTGCTGTGCAAGTTGGAGGAGGAAGGGGATGAGGCCCAGCGTTGTTAGACACATTTGATAACGTTGGCCTTTGCAGATGACTTGGTTCTATTATGTGAATCTTGGGATGGAATGCAAATTTTTTTATCTGAAATTTTATAGGTCTCTTGTGATCTGACAGACCTCAAAACACAGGGGGAGAAATGGCCCATCTTTACATCCAGCCTGAGAACAACTCCTACATGAACAGTGGCTGTCTGGTGTGAACAAAAAATGGCACATCCCTCAATCATCAATATGATTGATCCAGATAGTTCCAAAAAATACGTTGATATACCTATATATAGACCCATGGGTTGGAATATCTAAGGTGCCTTTACTAGAAAAACTGAACAGATGGTAAAAGCAGATTGGGCGGGCTCTACTGAAACCATTTGACAAAGTGGGCATCTTGAAGGGATGTGCTTTCCCATGACTGATGTACTTAGCAGACCAAGCTAATGGGAAAACCATGTACCTACAAACCCTTGATTTGGCAATTTGAGGGGTCAGGGATTGGTTACCCTTGTCTACCTGTGATGCCATGCTGTGTTCCAGCACTTGGGATTAACGTGTGGGTATTGCCACACTTTGTGGAGTGGTTCCTAGTGTTCAGGTCCCTAGTCTGCACCAAATTGCTCAGTTGTCAGATGACATCACAGGATTGGTCATCTGGTAGGTATAGAGAAGGTATAGAGAAAGAGTTGGAGCAACTATGGCTTGTGGCAGGTGGTGATTAAGAGAACATTCCATCTGTTTGGGACCCCAGAGCAAGCATGGTGATCTTGGAATTTGTGGGTGGTGAGGAACTAGTCTTGAGATGGGAGATATCTTCACCAAAGCTCATCTTTCCAAGGCCTTGAGACTGGCAAATGTAGGAATTTTTGAATGGGACCAAGTTGCTTGTGCTGCACACACCCAGGGCTATGTGATTGCAAGCTTTGGAAAGGATAAAATTAGTGACAACTGGATTGGACATCATTGGGGTGTTTCTCTCAGAAAGCTCATCACTGTGTTGCAAGTAAGCTACCCCACATTTCTGGTGAGGGGTAGGGAGGACACTCAAATCAAGAACTGTTGGCGTTCTCGAGCAGAGAGTGAGACTTGCTCACATATTAGTGGGTATTGCCCTTCAGTTCAAGATGGAAGGGTGAAGAGGCACAACCAGTTATGTGAGCTGTTGGCAGAGGAAGCTAAAGAATGGCTAACATTTCAGGAGTCACTTTTAAAATACCATAAAAATTAATTATATAAATTAATCATGTAAACATAAAAAAGAATTATATAAACATGACCTGCCTAGGCAGGTAAGGCCTTTCTGGTGGACATAACTGGTTAGATAAGAGAGTAAGCCATCACCACTTGCTGATGCAGTGATGAGTGGCTGAGAATTCTGCATCTGGAAGACCAAGTCCAGGAAGTGGCAAATGCCAGTAATATAAAACTCATTTGATTTCTTATAGATACATGTGGAAAGTGCTGAGGGCAATTACAGGCTCCTAGCTGAATTACTACTCTCAAGTTCCCAGCAAGCAAAGTTCCCACTGTTGTTTGAATCAGGCTCTATTTACATCTGTGGGCATTTTACTTATATTCACAAGTCAAGCAAGAACTATTTTCAGTTCTCTGTTAAGCAGAAATTAGACCTGTTCCAGAGGATTTAAAATAGCAGGCTGTGTCTTGCGTTCTCCACTAATGTGCGCAGAGGCTGCATAGAAGGTCAGTTATACATTTGTTTGATTTTACTTGACGTTAATAGTGCATTACTTTTCTTTAGTTATTTTTACATATACTTAATGAGAGGTTTCTAAGTTTGCCTTCCACCCCTATCCCCTGCACGACACTTTTGGCTTATCCTTCTTCTAAAGGTCATTTTTTGAGCAGGTTTTCTGAGATTTGCCTGCTTTGCTGTCCTTTAATTTTAGTATTTGAAATATCTGTATCTAAAAGTCAAATTCAGACTTGGATCTTGAACTGTCTCCAAGTTTTGGTAAGCAGGTCTCCAGAAATATTTATGAAGATCTTTCTTTCCTGCACCCCACTTCCGAAAACAAAAGTGGCTCCTACAAAAAAGGCTTTCTCCTTCTGCTGGCAACCTTGGAAACACCTTCTGTTAACAATTCTTGTCACACCTTGTTGAGCTCTGAATGTTGCACAGTGCTGTGTGCATCTGCCCCAGGGGTAAGTAGGACTTTGCTTGTAGCGGGGACATGACACTTCCCAGCCACATCTCAGGTATCCACATAATTCACAGTAAGATTGTAGTTATGTGTTTCCCTGAGAAGGTGCAGTTAGGCCCTAGCACCAGGGCATCTTCCTGCCATCTGCCAGCCTTCCTCCAGACTTGGCTTTCCTGCTGGGCTTTGCAGCAAACTGGAAATGGTATTTCAAGAAGTAAAAAAAAATTTAAAGTGCTGCTTCCTACTATGTTGACAAATGGCAGATGCACTGTCATGTGTATTGGTACCACACTGGGTTCTAAAACTGGTACCCAAGTTCCACACCTGAAGATGCGGGTTGTGTGTGCTGCATAATACAATAAAGCCCAGTCTTCCTGGGGAGCCTCCTTGACCCTACTCACTCTTACCTCCTGCCAAGGCAGTTGGAAACATCTGGGATCGTTCACTTCTAGAAAAGGGCAGTTAATGGCAATAGACTTTGATACAAGCTCACTATGCAGTTAAGGTGAATCTTAAGAGAGTTTTTAAGTCAGAATTATCATGAATTATGAAACTTTTATTTATTTTTTAGTTCTGGAGGAATGATAAAATATCTATTTCTAGTTCATTTTTACAGCAACCCTGACTAGCATGAAGGGAGAAGCTTAGAAAGCAGCAGCAGCAGCCAAGGATATTACTGGATTGCATGGCAGGCCTCTTGGTGTAATCATAGTAAAAAATTGGGCTGTGAAATCATCTGGAGTTCTTTAGCCACTATCAGATTTTTGGCTAGGCTTTTTGCTGTAAAGTCAGTTGGGTAGTGTTGGAAGGTAAAGTTTTGGCAGATGTTACTTTCTGCTATCATTTCATTTCTTTTTGTTCTGCATCCCAGTTATTTTGAGTACTAAAACTGATGTAATGCACCAACTGCACAGTATTGTCTTTGGGACCCAGAAATCCTTTCTTACCCCCTAGCGCTGTGATCCCTGGGGGACCCTGAGCAAACAGCGAAATCTTTGCCAGGAAAAGCCTTTTTGCCTGAAAACTGGTTTCTTTAGCATTTTGAAGCGAACACTAACTCACACACTTCCCTGGACTGCCACCCGCTCCTGAGATCCCACACTCTGAAAATGACAAAGCACTCCAAATAAAGCTCCTCATCTTGTTCAGTATTTCTTGGTTTTTCAGAGGATCTCTTTGCTATTGTTTGTATATATAAGGGAATTTAATCCTCTCCAATGATCTTGTTTGATACCACTAGATAGTTATTTCCAATGTAAATCAGGAAGTGCTTCAAAGCTGGAGGTTTGCCCATAGTGTTCCGCTCACATGCTTTTAGTTAGACGGCTTCAGCAACAAGAGTATAACTTTGATTTCAGGCCACCTGAACAATGTATGGAACAGTTTTTTGCTTCTCCAGCTCATGGTCACCCAAGAAAAGATCCTGATAGCCTTTAAGGGAAAGGCATTTTCTGCAGGCCATTATACAGTGGAGTCCAAGTATTGCACTTACAGGTGTAGGAATAAGGTGCTGTTTCACAGCAAGGATGTTGGCAATTTCCAAAAAGGGACAGAATTGGGTAAAATCTTTTCATTGTGGATTCCTAAAAATAACTTTTAAAAAAATTATATTTGCTTTTACAGAAATTTCTGGCACCATTGATATCAATGATGTAGGCCCAAACTCAAATTGACCTTGTTTAATTTTTAATTTAATTCATTGCTCACCTTCTCTGCCTCTCCCATACCTCCTATATAATCTTGACTAAAGCAAAATTAAAGGAATGGTGCTGTAAAGGAGTTGCCTGCAACTTTGTGTGGTACAGAGTATACAACATCAAAAAGACTGTGATCCTCTGAATAAGAAACATTAGAAAATGTTTTGCAAAGACCACAGTCAGTACTAATCACCCTGTATAGAAATAATTTCCTTAATTTTTATAGTAATGAATAAAATAATCTCAAGGCTGCAGTTTTTCTGCCTACCATGTAGCTGTATATTTGAATCCTGTCCTTTGGCTGATGAAGTGAGTTTGCCCAAGTGCTCTGTGTCCTTCTTAAGTAATCTGTGGAGAAATAGCAACCTTAAGAAGTAGGCAGCTTTTGGTAGTCGTAGTCTTTCAGGTAAGCCTGCTGAAAATCCCTGAACCTTCCTTAAGCCTGATTTTTGCAGTCTTCTCAGTGCTTGAATTCTCAGTCTTGCTGGAATCAGGAGGACTCATTTTTGGGAAAGGTATTTTCATGAGTGAGCAGGAATAGTAATTTATAAAGGCATTTTTGTTACAGTGGTAGGGTCTAGAATGTTGGGCCTGTTGGCACCTCTTGGGAACACCAGCACTGGGATAAATCCTGCATTCATCCTGCTTTTGCTGACTTGCCTTATACAACCTGAGCAGAGAAGAGATGCAGCTGGAAACCAGCGCATTAAACACCCCCCCCCCCCACACCCAGC
>VZTE01004781.1:2471206-2485213 GCA_013397775.1 Eulacestoma nigropectus
GTTCTCCGTGCCCAGGGGGGGGGGAGCGGCGGGTCGGGCGCTGTCGCTGTCCGTGGTGCTGAACTCGGGCGCGGGCCGAGGAGCTGCGGCCCCCCCCCCCAACAAAGGGGGCGAGGGTACACGAGATTCCTGCAATCTTTCTTTCATGGGATGTGACGCTGGTGTCCTCACGGCTGATAGCAGTCTGACGTACCGCGGATGCCAGGGCTGCAGTGAGAAGTCCTCGCCCTTGCTTCTGTGTTGTTTACTGGGCAATTTGTCTCTTGGAATGGATGTGGCAACTCCTTTTGTCATGCGTGAAATGAAAAAAGAGGGGTATCCAGGGAAGGAACAGGAGATATGCTGGAACATGCAAGCCGCATCTTTAGAGCTTTGTGTCCTCTGATAACCTGATGGTATAAACAAATCTTGAACTGAAATAGCCTGTTCCTTAGCAGATAAAAACTAGTTTCACCGAATTTGCTTTTTGTTTCTCACTCAGGCTCTGATTAGTCGGACTGTGAGTCACTGCTATTCATGCTAAGATAATAATCTTTCATCTACAATGAAGCAATTTTGCACACCAAAGCATTTTTTGTGAGACATGCTAGTCATCCTTTTTTGCAGTAGTGTTTCTTAATAGTCGTTTGTTCAAACTCTGTGCTTGAATAAGTAGAACATTTCAGTACCTAGAGTACTGATTGGGAGAGAGCAGAATTTCAGTGTCGTTCAGCCATTTCCAGACATTCAGTCTGGAAAGCATTTTTTAACTTGGCCCCTTATACTAGTGTCTAACTGACACGTGAATTATTTCTTTTTAAAAAACTCCAAACAACAAAACCAAAAGCAAACCAACCGATTTTCACTCTTCCAGAGGAAAAAAACCCGAAAACTTGACTTTTTATGTCACTTTATTTGATGTCTTAATTCTGCCTATGGGAATCATATGACAGGAGAAAAAAAGAATTATATTTGGTATTGTAATTTGTGTCTTGTATAAAATGACTCCTTTCTTATTAGACTTTTGTCTTCCCAGCATTATCTTGTGTCATCTCCTATTCTTGTTAATTATCACAGGTCTTATTCAAGTATCAAATTGCATAATAACTGTTTTTGTCTTGACAGCAAAAACAATGGTGAGAAGATAATGATGGAGAGTATAAGTAGGTGAGGTAATTTTAAGACATTACTCTGAGTCTGATGACTTCCACAGAGAAAATTCCAAAATAGAAAGGATATACAGTATTATCAGTAACTTTGCATGAAAATGCTGCAGAAGTAAAATATGCATTGATAGAGATTCCTCTCCCCTCAATATTAATGATATACCGAACCCTCTGTACTTTCTCCTTGCAGTTAGGCATCGTGGTTTTGATTTGCATCATATCCTATTCAGGGTGTAGAAAAGTCAAGGGTTAAACTAGTGAACAATGGAAAGTGTTAAGATGACCCAATGGCATGAGCTCATTCTGTGTTCAAACGTTCCTCTTCTCAGGTTTCCTTTACACATAAGGACAGTCACGACAATTGATACAAATTCATGACAAATATGGATTTGAAGTAAGTACAGAACACTAAATTAAAGAATCCTTATTCTGATAAAATAATCTACACATGTAGAACGTAGTTTAACTAAAAAGTAAGACTTCAAAAGCCACGATGGACCAACTGTCCCAAGTTGCAGAATATACCTGGCAAATCCTGAAAAAAATGTTTCTCTTTTAAAGATACATTAGAGGAATATTTTCCCTGAGAAATCCAGGGAAGGATACAGATAAATGCATTACAAAGGCAGAGTCACTGAGGTTGAACAAGCCTGGTATTGGAGACTTAGATTGGGAGTCATTGGTGGGATTGTAGAAGGCAGCTTGAATGGAGGAGTTAGTGGGAAGAGGAAATTTAGGCAAAGTTTGGGCAAAGAAACTTGGGGCAAAGCAACGAGGAACCAATATGAAAACTCAAAAGCAGTCTTAGTAGTTGAGGAGTCTAGAACTACAGAAAAGACGGCAAAGAGAAATAAGGACAAGGGTATGATATAGACTGGTGAATGAAACTGGTTCTTTTTGAATGGGTGAAGGAATCTGTATCTTCACCAAAAGGTCATTTCAGAGGATTTTGCTATTTTACAAAGTAACATGCAGTTCCCTTTAGGGCTGATCCAATATCAATTCTGATAGCAAAGAAAATGTCAGCTTTGCTACTGTGACATTTTTACGATTAAGGCCATGTAACAAAGATGTGATTTTATGTCTGCATTTCTCTCTTTTTTTCACACATATGCACGTTAAGAAATCAAGCACAAGGTTGGAAAAAGAGAAAAGATATCATTAGATTATGATGTATATGCTTCTCCATTGAACTTATTTGCTTCTTCTAGTCTTGATGGTAATGAGCCACTCAGAACTCATGAAAAAAAAAGGGTTTCTATTTCATTTACTACATGGACACCAGAAGAGTCCTGCCTGTCCATGTAAACGGACATATAATGGTAAATATGCAAAAATCATGTTGTAGGAATTCTGGCTAAGCAGCCAAAAGGAGTGTTTTTAACCTCTGCTTCATATCCCTTCTGTAAGATCTCTTGTCTCATTAATCCTCTATTTGCACAGATCTTATGAAAACAAATTATTTATGAAGCTCTCAGCTATTTAAAACACGAATACTTTAAAAATATTGGTGAGCCAATTCTTAGAAGGATTAAAATAATGTGGAAAAAGTAAGGATCATACATCAAATGACAGCAGACAAAATATATATTGATAACAAAACAACATTACAATCTGTTATATGTTCTCAATAAAACAGAGTTGGCATAGAAAGAAATACCACCAACCTATTATAATGAAATTAAAGACTAACGGAATTTCTAGACTCAAAGGAACTAAATTAATGGTCCATAAGTAGCCTTAGTTCTGGTATTTCTTGATACTGACTTGCTCAACTTTGCACCTGAAGAGGTTCTTTCAGCATTTTTGTTTGTTTGTTTGTTTGTGTGACATATATATTTTCATAAAACGTGTCTTTCCTCATGTTTGCACAATGCTAATACCTTGGAAAACACTTAAAATGCTTCCTTGCTGGCAAAAATTTCAAATCCTTGCAGATAAGGCAGACTGGCACAGTTAACAAGATTTCTATATGCCATCCAAAATGCTAGCTCAGCGGAACAAAGCTTTGTCTGGTTCCAAAAGACAGCTGTCCTCTTTCTCTTTTCTTGACCACGAAGTCTGAACTATGGGAACTTTTGCCCCAGAGCTTTTCACTTCCAGTATCTCAAACAACCAAATACATACTGCCATGGATTATCCATTTTACTCCATCTGCAGAAAATGCTTCAAGAGTTGAGGTCATACAGCTTTTATAATAGCAGTCTTTCTAGTGACATGAAAACAAAACTACCCAGAACAATTAAGCCCCAACCAATTCCATGTATTTTGTGTCCAGAGTTCTAACAATTAACAAGAATCAAGGACTGAAAGTGTCTGCTGACAGATTGTTGGTAGACAGGAGTAGGCAACGAGTGACAAAAGTGAAAGTAAGACTAGAAAATTTCAATCCATAGAATTGAATTCTGAATAGCAGCACACAACCTAACTGTTTCTTTATGCCAGGTGTTGCAAGGTTACCTTCGTTTGAAACCCTCTTACAAAGAGGCTAAAGAAGTGGTGACTCCCTGTTGCAATGGTAACATGTTTCCATCTTTTCTGCCCTGGGCTAAAAGAATTAGTCATTAAACCTAATAGCTGATTAGCAACATCTTGTGATGTTCTGTGATGGGATTATTTTTGATGTAATCATCTACAGGAAAATTTTGAGACCTCACTGAATGTGCACCATCATGGTGCTGAGCACTAGGGAAACATAAAAAGAGGCAGACAGCCCTGCCCTGAAGAACTTACTGCCTAAAATAGGTTTTTACATTTTCTCTTTTTTAAAACTGAGTTCCTTCACCACTGTTGCTTCTGGAATGGATGCCTGAGAAGGGATAAAACAGGAAAGAAGAATACAAAATACACTCAAAATACAATGGATTTTCTAGTCTCATGGCTGGAAAACCTGGGCTCTTGGATAGTTTCTAAACAAGGAAGGGGCCTGCTGCTTCCACTATACCATGTATCTCATGTGTTGTGAACTTGTGTTGTTTCTCTCCCCACAGATGCTGTAAGGGCTATTGGATGTCATAATAAGCATGCTCACAGTTATATACTGATGGCCTTGTGTTCCAGACAGGATGATGGCTTGGGGACAAGGAGGAGAAACTGTCCTTTGTGAAAAAGTAGTTTTGCTTTTTCTACCTATTGAATATGTTTGTTGCTAAGCGCAATCAGTGTAAGTTTCAGAGAGCAGCATTTATAATTTATCAAATAAATAAAATAAATCGGAAGGTTTACAGTGCACCTTGGGGTTCAGACACAGATGTGTAACTAGCTGGACAGAGAGTGCAAAACCATGTTTTGAAAGTGCCATCTAGTGGCTCCATACTAGGGGGGTTTTTTTGTGTCAGAAAGTGAAGTTAATCTCCCCAAAAGTGGGATCAGACCAATGCTGGCTTCAGAGTCAGGGCGGTCAGTGGTGAGACTTTGGTAGATATTTGCAGCCTCAACGAGAAGTGCAAATGCTGCAACCTGGCTGGGCTAGAAGACATGACAGGGAAACGTGCAAATGTCCCAGCAATGGGGATGTGCATCTCACTGCTGCGCCTGGGTGGGAAAATGGAAGTGTGTATGGTGATACACAAATAAAAGGCATCTAGAAATAACTGAGGTTTATTTTACTGTTGGCAGGCCACCAGTTTTTTTCCAGGATGACAGCAGCCCCTAAATCCTCAAATTAAGGGGATTAGTAATAGAAATGCTTTTCTGAATTTCTATTCTTCAATACCTTAAAATTTGACTGCCAACCTATAAGGGTCTCCAGAGACAGAGAGAAAATCACTGATACACATTATTTCCTTGGAAATATAGGGACAAAATAACTGGGTCAAACTAGATGGAACAGATTTTTAGCAAACCAGTGGCAGTTTTGTTTGGATGGAGTGCATGGCTTTGTAACTAGAAAAGTGCAGAAAGGAAACCAATCTTTGTTTTCGACCAGATTTTGTTGATGCAAAGCCAAAAGCTTCATAGCTATGTGTAACAACTTCAAACTGAATTAATTGCTTCCCAAGAGTTATTGAATTCTATATGGGCTCTCGATAGCTTTAGTACTGTATAGTTTGGAGTTCCTAGTTTGGTATTAGTTCCTTGCAGAAATCATCCCTTTGATTACCGATCCTTTTCTGCAACTGACAAAGGCATTATATGCTGATATAAATCAATGTATGATTTCATCTTTTACAGTTTCAGAAGACCAGAAATCATTCTTGGAAGTTATAATTTTAATTCACTTGCTACTAATTTAAGCCTTAAATTTTCTTCTGTCTTTTTCCTCCTGTGGCTGGAATAAATGGACTTTTTGTTCCTAATTCCATTTACACACATTTATCAGAATGAGTGACACTCTGAAGAAAGATAAGACCTCTGCAAGAAGCAGTTAGATAAGCAGAAAATTTATATTCATGCCTAATTTAAAGGCAATGTATAACTGGCTTGAAACTGGCTGGAAACTGGTCCTGAATTATATTTAATTCAATAACAACAGTGTTTTCCTGCACTTCTGTTTTCATGTGGCACTGATAGTTGAATATATCATGTAACATACGATTCACAGCAACACCTTGTTTAGCTTCAGTTGTGCTCTTAAACTTGCCACTTCGATGTGCTTCATACAAATATTTACTTAGACATATGTTGTTTGGGGTTTTTTTCAGACTGCACATCCTTTTCTGAATTGGGGTCAGAGTAGTAATGATTGCATGATACATAAAAATGGATGTTCATGTTGTT
This sequence comes from Eulacestoma nigropectus, assembly GCA_013397775.1. Taxonomy (NCBI): domain Eukaryota; kingdom Metazoa; phylum Chordata; class Aves; order Passeriformes; genus Eulacestoma; species Eulacestoma nigropectus. Next base: position 2,477,071 of record VZTE01004781.1, read on the forward strand.
GCTGTATCTGTCTTTAATAATTTAGGAGACACTCAGGCACCATGGTGTTGAGGCTTAGACATACTTCTTAATCTTCTAAGACCCAAATAAATGATATAACATATCATAAAAATCCAAAAACAAAGGAAAAGAACCCATAAAGAACCATCCGGACAGGAATCTCAAAGTCCCATGGAAATAAGTCTGCTAATTTAACTCAAGATTACACTTTCCCGATTTTTACAGTTGAAATTAGTTACATCTGGAACATTAGGAGGGAACATAATTTCTTGGTTTTGATAGATATTTTGATATTAAACCAAATTATGTCCCCTGAAATGAGGAATATGTGAGTGATAAGGAGCCATAAGGCTAGGGAGAATGGCTGTGTTTTTCCTAATTCTACTGATGCATAAAATTTTGCTAAAAAATTGATGTTTTCCTGCCTCTCCCACACAAATATTTTGGATATTCATTCTCTAATCAAAAGCATTATCAAATGAAAGAAACTCTTCCCAGAAAACATTTTCAAAAAGAAAATTTTTTTCTGTAAAGCTTGAAAAAAATACTTCTTTACCTCACCACAGAACATTTGCAAAAGCAAACTGCAGATGCTTCCTCAAGTTCTAGTCATATGACCCCTAGTTTAAAATGTGTTTCTTTTTAAAACCTGGCCTATAAACATGCTTGGGGGGAGCTCAACAGAGTTGTTTAGGAAGCAGAAACTCGAGACATGTGGTTGAAATATGGTGAGGAGAAAAATAGAATGCATAGCATTAAGGATATTGACAGTAATTTCAAATGCAATTTTCTAGTGATTTTCTCTTCTAATGGGATCCTGGAGAGACAAGGGACAAAGGCAACAAGGTAGATGGCCAGCAAGCTAATCAGCCTTGAAGTTTGTCATTTATTGTTTGTACTTAGCTTTTAAGTTTGTAAAACAAACCCTTCTGAGGTAAAGCACTCAAGCAAACAACTCTCAAACTGTTTGTCTGGTGTTCTGGTCTTCAAGATGACCAAGGAAATGGTGCTTTGCCTGTATAGATTCTTCTGCTTATAGATGATCTATTAATGAGCTGATAGAGTTTGTTATATTAGTTAGTGCATTTGACAAAGGAAAAAACAGTGATCAGGACAAAATCTTATACTGAGCTGTTGTAGTCTGAGTCCCTGTTGATTGTTGCATTGTCAGTCTCAGCAGAAGGAGGACTAGAGGAGTGATTAGGGAGGACATCAGAGTTTAATCTCTTGTTGCCAAAGAACTTCTGTTTTAGGCATCTGCAGCTGCCTCTGCACTCTGGGCCCTGCTCTTTACTGTCAGCATACCCTCACTGATGAATCAGAGAAGGAAATTAGTGTACTGCAAAACTGCAAAATTATTTCATCTTTAGGTTTCTGCGTGGTTCGTAGTATTAGTCTGGTAGAGGAAGAGAAGTCTTACATCAAGCTGATATTTTAAACTCAGATAAGGCCCAGGCATTATTCCTTCCTTTTCTATAGCTGTAGCATGTTTGTGCCTTCTGTCTGGTAATAGATATACACAGCCTCTACTGGAGCTGGCAAGACTTCTCCTTAGCCCTGATACGGTGTGAGGACATGTTGCTTCAGGAGGGAGACAATCCGGTGGTGGACTATGTCATACTGGAGTGACTGGCAGGCCTTGCCAGGAGATGTAAAGTTCCCCCAGGCACTGCTTGCCTGCTCTGCATCTACAGAGTGGGAGAAGGACCTCTCAGCAAAATTCACCCCCTTTCCCAACTTACCTGTTCCCAAAGAGAAGGTACCTGAGGAGCAGACTCCAATTTCCTCCCTGCCGAGGCTCTTATTTGTTCTAGCCATAGCAGGGAGGAACAAGGAAAACCTATTCCCTTCAGGTTCCCTCTGTAGCCACATTAGCCAGCCACAGCCTTGTCCTGGGTAGCCTTAACCAATGGATTTTTCCGTCATGATGCCACAGAGTGAGGGGCAATTACACAACACTCTGCTGTACACCATACATTGGACTGTAATTGAAAAACAACATCATTAATAATCCTGAACAAAAGTCCGAGCTTCTGTCTCCCTTATTTTTTTAGAAAAAGTTGTTTTCAGGGTTTCTATTTCAAAAATTTTTCACAGTCTTTTAAAATACCACATGACTGTACATATCTTTCTTAAACCACTTCCACGAAGCCCAGGTATTAGTCCAAGTTAGGTATGCAGCTGCCTCCTTGCTTTCAGAGCTCTGCTCTGGGTCATGGCCAAGCCCCTCGCAAATAAATTGTTGGAGGTTTTCTAAAGGCTGTAAAGAGAGGCTACTGTAACCACCTCTGTTACTCATCAGCTAATTCACTGGAAACCTGGAGACTTGTGTGACTGGCCAAATATTCCTTCTGGAGAGAGCACAACGTTCTGTAACAGAAAAGAATTAAAAAGGCATTACAGCTTGCCAAATGATGTATCCAGATTGATACCTGTGTGAAGAACAGTCTTTTTATTGATTGCCTCTCTAGAAGACTACAAATTCTGCCAAAAAGTTCAAGGGATAGGTGTATATGGAAATGGCACCAACCATTTAGTCACCCTGAAGCTTAGGACTCTGGATGAAATTTTGGCTTGTGAAATGAAGACTATCTTTCCTTCTTTCATCCTCTAGTTTTATTTATAGGAGAATGTAGAATCAATAAAAGTTCAACAATAGTTCAAGGAAACTTCAGGAGGTGAAAGTAAATCTAACAAATTGGATATAATGAGTTCTAGGGGATTTATCTCTGAAACTTTCCTCATGCATTGACAGAGTGGAAAGGCACAGACTGATTGCAACAAGTATTTGGTGCATTAAGAACTGAAAGTGTACTTGGGTTAAAAATAAGAAAAGCACGTGTTTACAGCAGATATAAGGATGGTACCTGGAAGTGGTGTTTCAAATTAAGTCCAGACTTGCTGCAGAGTGCTTATGGATTACAGACTTTATAAGGAAGAGCATTCTCTGAAAAAGCAAACAGGAAACGACATTTTTAAAATGATAGCTGAACATATGGAAATTTTCACATACGTGATGCGAAGCGAGGAGTGTGTGTTACTAAGAGGCAGTGCTATAGCTGATTCTGAGTCATGACGGGCCTGTGTCAGACTCCAAAGCACTACTCTAGTCTAAACTGTAGTGAAGAGTTCATGTCTCAAACCAGAGCTGGGTTGCAAGGCCTGGGGTTCCACTTTATAATGGTGTTCAGATATGTGCGTTTTGACCTGCAATGTTTATTATTGGGAAGTGTTTCTTTTATCTAGTAAGTGGCTATGGAGAAAAAGCAAACAGGAATACTCTCAAATGGCCAGAAGAAGACCATCAACCAGCAAAAGCTTGAGATTTCTTAAAGGAAAATTCTCAAAGCACTATGAAAACTTCTGCACCAGTTAAGAGCAAAGTTGGCTTTGCTCATATGAGCTGGGACTAGCATAATCCAAAAGTAAAGAAGATGTTTTTGGAGTGAAAAGGACTTTCAATAGGGTCTCTCTTAGGAAGGAGAGGAATTTGGAAAAATCAAGCTAGGAATATCTGTAGAAGGCATAAAAGTTCCCCTTGCAGAGACATGCTGTTATATGATGTCTGCAGCTGCGGATATACTCCTGCTGGGCTGTCTGAGTCATAGGTTATCTGCCTAAGCTGTAGAGCCAGGACGATAAAAGCACTAAACCCTGAGCAGCAGGATCCTGTGCAGACAGCTCAGCCTCCAGGTTAACCAGACGGATAATTCAGCCACAGCACTGCCTCTGTGAAGGCACGTAGAAAACAGCAGCACGAGTTTAGCATGAGGTAACCCAAAACATTTCCATAGGGCTGTGCCTTTGTGCTTGCTGAACCCATTGCCCCTCAATTAGTGGGTATAGCAGCTACGACCACTGTGAGGGAATGCACAGGCTTCTTGCTATATATATTTGATAGAAATTTTAGAAAAAAACCAAAACAACTGTCTAGACTGGTATTGGGGATTGTTGCCAGTGCTGTGTGTGTGTGAGGCTGGGCCACTGTGCTATTCAAGCAGTCACTGAGATGCTGTTATGAAAAGTTGTCCCTCTTCACTTTTTCATATTTCATGAGATGTGCAAGTGGATCAGTTTGATGACCAACTGTGCTTCTTTAGCCTAGAGGGTACCACTATTTCATAGAATCACAGAATCAACTAGGTTGGAAAAGACCTCTGAGATCATCGAGTCCAGCCTGTGACTCAATACAATGTAGTCAACTAGACTGTGGCACCGAGTGCCATGTCTTTCCTTAAACATCTCCAGGGGTGGTGACTCCACCACCACCTCCCTGAGCAGCCCATTCCAATGTCTAATCACCCTTTCTGTGAAGCAATTCTTCCTGATATCCAGCCTAAACCTCCCCTGGCACAGGTTAAGACTGTATCCTCTTGTCCTGTCACAGGTTACCTGGAAGAAGAGGCCAACCCCCACCGGGCTAAACCCTTCTTTCAGGCAGCTGTAGAGAGTGGTAAGGTCACCCTTGAGCCTCCTTTTCTCCAGACTGAACAACGCCAGCTCCCTCAGCCACTCCTCACAAGACTTACGCACCAGCTTCATTTCCCGGTTGCATCTTATTATCTGCTCCATTATGTAGTCTGTTACATCTACTGCTCCACCCTGCACGTGTTGAGGCGTGTCCTAAAGGACTGGGATTTGCCTGACGGTGTGACGGGATCGATGTGTGTGTGTGTGTGTGTGTGTGTGCGTCTCTCTAGGTAAACATACGTATTTTTTTATAATCTCACGTGCTTATTGGAGCCCCTCTGTCAGTCAGAGACGCCAGCAGCAGCCCTGCAGCCGGAGTGCCGCCAGCGCAGAGGCGGGGGGCAGGCAGAGGCACCGTGGGCCGTGCACGGTGGTGGCGGAGCGCTGTCCCGGTGCCGGTCCCTGCTGCGGCAGCCGCCGTGCCGGCGGCTCCGGGCGCCCGGCAGAGAGCGCTGATGCCGCTGGTGCGGCGGCGGCCGGCACCCACTCTACACACGTATTTGCACACACTTTAGATACCTTTTTCTTGTTAAGCTGCTGAGTTTTGTTCTGTTTAACGAGGTACAGCGGTGTACAGGGCAATAATTCCTCCCCCTTTGCTCAGAGCTGGGAGGGAGTGCTAGGGCAGACTGGGACCTGGTGCGGGGTCTTTCTGGCCACCCCCATCCTCCCGCAGGGAAAGGCTTTACAGTTCCTCCCACTTGGCAGCTGTCTCCAAAGAAAAAAACCGAAAACATCAGTTCTATTTTATTTTAAGGAATTTTCTTCCAAGCACCTGATGAGTAAGTAATTGTCGCGATTGTCGCCATTCCACCCCCTCTGGACCCCGTTTTTAGTGATGGCTGCTGTCCCGCGTGGAAGCGTTTGGTGGGATAGAGGTGTGCTGGTCCACACCTCACTGGGTTTCGTACGGCACTACCTCTACTCCCCCTGCAGTTTTCTAGATCGCCGCCTATAATGTATAAGCATAAAATATGCCCGTCGTGCCGTTTGGGGTTGCTGTGGGCTGTCACAAGCGTGTTTTATAGAGGCTGATTTTAATTTTGCCACCCAGGAGAGTAATAGTCCCAAGGAAATGAAGCGTCTTTCTGCTATTGTTATATATCTGAAGGAAAAATCCTGGCACATAATTGGCTAAAAAATAGTAGTGTGATGAGTCAATAAATTTCTATTGTGTAGCTTTCTCTGAGCGAACAATGCTGTGTTCTGGGGTAGTGTTAAACAATTAGTTCACATATCATGCAAATAAGCACATCCTAGATGGATACATCTGGGGGTAGTAGAAATTATTCATCTCTGGCCAATCAGACAGCAGTTTTTATTTATTTCAGTGTTCAACAGAATACCTCTCTGAGCTCTGGGAGACCTTGTGAGCAATTGAAAATACAATAACTTTACAAGGAAAGCCAGCAATTTTCCCTCACTCTCGATCCAGACTAATAATATGTGACAAAATACCCTGTTCCCACAACGATTATCCTTTCTATCCCCAAGTGTTCAACTAGATAGCTGGGCAGGATTGACAGACATCTTCACTGTCCTGCCATTGGGGGTCTCTACCCTTTCTCTAGTGGAAGAGATTTTAGCATTAACATTTCTACCAGTGAGAGGCAGAAAGAGAGATGAGTCTGTCCAGGAGACCATCAGAAATGAGCAGTAAGGACAGAGCCTTAGTTTGTGTAAATGCAACTGGCTGTATTGAGGAAAGTAGGACGAAACAGAATGCAAATCAGCCATATTGTTTCTTTTGAATTTCAACCATCATCTCCCTCTGTAGTTCTATTTAAAGGCAAAATATTTTATCTTTGATTACATGTGGTGAAAACATTTATGAGGAATATACCTTCATCTTTGAATGGTACTCACCACTATGCTTGAGTTGCTTGGAGTACTTCTGTGTAAATTCCTTCAGTTATTTTTATTGTTTTGTGTTACAATAGTGCCTAGAAATCTGAACTCTGTTTGCTAGATGCTGTTCAAACATGTACTAAGGGACAATCCCTCCCCAGAAGGTTTGCAGGCTAGCTCTTTACTGAGAATAGAATTTAATTCCTGGATTTCATTTCTTGGTACATTTGAGTTCTTGAATCTCAAGAAAACTTAATTTTTCTCTGTTCTCATTTAATCACAGTTATTGCCTAATTAGAAGTTAATGTTTTTTGAAGGGGGACTACCAAGAGAGTTTTCAAGCAATGTGAAGCATGCAGAGTTTTGAGCTAAGTCTCTACAGATGGTGCATGCCTACAGACCCCACTAGATCTCTCTAAGGCATTAAGGAAAAGTTTAGTATTTTTCATTTTGTGCAGGGAGATTAGTGGTCCCCAGCTGTGCCTGAGACCATCCATTCTTCACAGCTGGCCCTTCTTATTAATCCCCAGGAAACAGCCTATGTTCTAATTTGGTGATTTTTAAATACAAACTGAGCAAAATTCATTTAAACACAATAGTGGAAAAATTGAAATCATACTTTGCGGTGGATCACATTCATGAAGAAGTAATTTTTGTGAGGGTAAAGAAGTAATACACCAGGTTCACCTCTGGTGTTTATTTTAAAGTATCATGGTAAATGTAATGAGAGAACGTAAGCATTGCAGGCACACTCCTTCATGAGCCCAAATGCATTTTTATTCTGGCTGTTGTTTTTTGACTTTACATGGGAAGAGAGATGTCAGTACAGAAAAGCACCGAGCATTATGACAATTGGAATTAACAGTCCAGAAGACTGTTAATGTTAACGACGCCAAAACCCAGGAAACTCTTGCTTTGTTTTCGCTCGTGTTCAAAACTTTGAAGTTAATTGCTCTACGTGTTTTTCCTGAGAAGGTGACGTTTCTTAGGGCTGTCAACTCTGACAATGAATGATCAGCAGATAATTACAATGAGAGCTCATTAGGGTCCTGTGTGTTTTCTAGCCAGGTAGTTCTGGCTAAACACCAGTTCCAGCTTCTCTGTTGCTCAAGTGCATAGTGTCCAGCTGCAGGACTGTGCCTGGCTCTCTGTGCTGTGATGGGGGTCCTCTTAGTTTGCGTGTCTGAGGCCTTGAAGCAGACGCCAATTTTCTCCTAGTTCATTCCCAGCTGGTGCTTGTCTTTTTCCAAAATTCTAATTACTTGAGCACTCTAATTTATCATTCTGCTGGTCAAGAACAAATCACAGTTAAAGAAGAAAGTGCATGCTTTGCAAAAGAACTTGCTAAAAACACAGTCTTTTCTCATAAGCGATTTAAGAGAGTTGAACAGAGTGGATTGCAGGGGAATATAGTCTCCCAGCCCTCACCTTACAACTCCGGAAGCTTCTGAGGGCTTTGGCCACTATGCCTGAGGAAAATATGCAGAGCCATTCTTGTTCCTGCATCCTCAGATTTTTGATTTCTGTCCAGCCTCAGGCCAGTTCTCATCCTTAGGCTGCATCCGCACTAAAGGTGTTTATTTGTGAATGCATTTCTTTTTCTTGTTTTCTATTGCAGAGTTTTTACTGTACCAGCTCTTCCTTAGGGATAGCTGGGCAGAGAGTTGGGTTCTAACAGTGCTGAATCCTTGCCTTCCACTGTGGCAGAGCCATTCATCTGGCACTTGCCAACGATGGTTTGGTTTTGCTTTGACAGTGTTAGCTGACAAGGGCATGCTTCAACACACAGTGAATGGTATTTCTCCAGGAACAAAAAAAAAAAAAA
>VZTE01004781.1:2485321-2512087 GCA_013397775.1 Eulacestoma nigropectus
TTTTTTTTTTTTCCCAAGACAGTTGAAATTTGGATTTTCCAGTATAAAAAAACCAAACCAACAAAATAACCCTCTGATCTCCCCATCACTGAAGATGCTAAAATGGTTGTGCACTAGGAAATAAAAATGCCTGAATGAGGGATTTTTTACACTTCTACTGTCTCCTTACCCTTCCTAAAATGCGATTACATGAATGAGTAATTAAATGTGATTTGCATCTTCTTAGGGCAAAAAGTTCTCAATCCTCTACGTTTTTCAACAGCTGGATGAAAATGGGCATGTGAAAACCTTAGGTTGTGAAATATTCAATATTTTTCTTGGAAGTCCACCTACATATTGAAATTTACATATCAAAGTTGAGGCTATATGAAACATTTTTAAATGCCATACTGGTTTTCTTTAGTGTTTGCAGTAAAACGCACCTTTTATTTCTTTTGAACTAGTAAGTCTTATTTTTGTTCTCTTTAATCATGTAGAGCAGCATGTTAATCAGAATGTTTGGTATCTGAGCCTCATTCATTGTAAAACAGTGTGGCTTCCTTCATTGTCTCCCATAGAGTCTAATCTGGAAATTCTTTTATTTATAGTGATTGGGGAAGTGTATGACTTCTGCGAGTATTCTTTGTCCTTGTGTGGAGGCATACCTCATATGACATGGCAGAAAACTCTGGTGACTTGTTCTGTTCTACGCCGACATATTTGTGAGCGTGAAACATAGGTTGCATCTCAAATAGCAAATTATTTTTGCAGCAGGGGTGTGTTTCTGAAGCACAGGTCCTGAATGTCCTCTCTCACTGTGTTTACTTTAATGTCCACCAATTACAAGGTTGCTTCCACACCACATGGAACTGGAAGATGCTCTCTAGTGGCTGTGCTCCACCTGCTAACCAGGGTTCCACACATGGGAGCACATGAGAACTAAAGGAAAGTAACCCTCCCAAAACGTGTTTAGCGCAGATATCGCATGCCTAGACCAAACAGTTTTGGGCTGCTCTAGTTGTTAGTGCAGCCATAACCTGGGGCACATGAAATATGAAAGTAAAAATAGGGGAAGAGCGTGTGTGTTAATGTGCACATCTTTTTCATACTATATTCGTTATCCTGAAAATTTAGCAGAGGAATAATGGGCAGGCGATACATAAAACCCAGATGTGGAAACTGCAACCTTGCACCCCATTTCAGAGAATATATCAAAGAACCTTTGTGTTTTGTCAAACAAAGACAGAAAAAGAGAGACATTATTAATTGTTAATTAGAAGTAAGGCCCTGTTGTTGTTTAGGTAGGAGATATTTGTATCTATTTTTTGTCATTAAAGCATGAAGAATGCTTACCAAAGTTCCTGCAGTGTTAGTTCAAAGGCAGTTACTCACATTTGCAGGTTACAATCTTAGTAATGACACCTTGCATGGACCAGCACTTACAACTAATTGCCCTTATTATTATACTAACTTTTTTTTTTGCATGTATGCTCTCGTCCTCCAGTTTACCTTAGAAAGTAGCCTCAGAGATGATTTTATCACTGCTGTAAATGCACAGAGAGTAAATTGAAGGCATACTGTGCCCCCAAATTAACTAAGTTAGCATTTGAATGTCATTTTTGTAATTTAAAATACTATGAAAGATATGCATAGGTACATATGCATAAGATCTGCACCTTAGAGAATCAAACAGTGATTATTAGCCTTTGAAATTTCATGAATAAAAATGAAGGTATTCATTTTTATATGGTGAATTTTCAACAGACTTTAAATATACAAATTAAATGAGTGGAACTTACTTGGTGTTTCTGAACAGTAGAAGTCTAAATCCAAAATTCATGTCACTTTTGAGAAAAAACAGCTGCTTCAGGAAAGTAGCAGATCGAACACTCAACCTAGCATTACATTCTAAGTTTGGAGATGGCCAGGCTTTTGCACTAGTATTCTCTAGTGAAGTTAATTTTGCTAAATTTAATGAATCAAATGAAAAAGCAAATGAAAACTTGAATCTGTCATTACTTTAGTCTTTACTGAAAAATAATGCAGTCAACTGTATAACAGCTTATTACCTGGTAACTACAGATAGAAATGCCCTCCTGGTTGCAGCCTACAGTGATCTTAGCTTTTCTAGGATTGTTATTTGAATTGGAGTCATGTATATGGCAGTACAGCAAGTAACAAGGGACACATTTGTGCTGTAAGTCATGGAATCATTGAATCATAGAATATGCTGAGTGGGAAGGTATCCATCAGGATCACTGACTACAGCTTCTGGCCCTGCACAGGACACCCCAAGAGTCACACCATGTACCCGAGAGCATTGTCCAAACGCTTCTTGAACTTTGTCAGGCTTGGTGCTGTGACCCCTTCCCTGGGGAGCCTGTTCCAGTGACCAGCCATCCTCTGGGTGAAAAACCTTTTTCCTGATAACTAGCCTAAATCTACCCTGACTCAGCTTCATGCTCTTTCCTTGAATCCTGTCACTGGTCATAAGAGTTAAGAGATCGGTACCTGCCCCTTCTCTTCCCCTTGGGAAGAAGTTGTAGACTGCAATGAGGTCTCCCCTCAGTCTCCTCTTCTCCAGACTGAACAGACCAAGTGACCTCAGATGGTCCTCATACTGTTTCCCCTCAAGACCCTTCCTATGGAGGGTCTCTAATAGCTTAATGTCTTTTTTATATTATGGCACCCAAAACTGCCCCCAGCACTCGAGATGAGGCCACCCCAGTGCAGAGCAGAGCGGGGCAATCCCCTCCCTTGCCCAGCTGACGATGCTGTGCCTGATGCCCCCCAGGACACGATTGACCCTCCTGGCTGCCAGGGCACTGCTGACCCATGTTTAATTTGCCATCGACCAGGACCACAAGGTCCCTTTCATCAGCACTTATTTCCAGCATCTCGTTCCCCTATCTGTGTATATAACCAGGGTCATCCCATCTCAGGTGCAGTATCCAGCATTTGCCCTTGCTGAACTTCATGTATTTGATGATTGCCCATCTCTAATTTGACACAGTCCCTCAGCAGGGCCTATCTGCCCCTGAGGGAGTCAAGAGCTCCTCCCAGTTTTGTATTGTGTATGAACTTGCTCAGTGTCCCTTCCAGTCCTGCACCCAAGTCATTAATTAAGATGTTGAAGAGCACAGGGCCAAGGATGGGGCCCTGTGGAACCCCATTAGTGACGGGTCCCCAGTCTGAGGTCACCCTATTTATTTGCTGTAATCCTTTGTGCGTGACCCATGGGTCAACTGCTGACCCATCACACAATGTGTTGTTTATCCAGCTGTGTGCTGGACAGTTTGTCCAGAAGGATCCTGTGAGAAAGAGTGTCAAAAGCTTTGCTGAAGTCCAAAAAGATTACATCAACTGGCTTTACCGTATTGGCTTGGTGGGCCATCCTCCACGTCATCCTGCTTCTCAAAGACACACAAAAATGTGTCAGCCTTTGGGTTTGTCATCCCACGAGTGTCAGAAGAGACAGTGTGGAGCTTCAGGAAGAACAGCTCCCCTCACAGCCCTGGAATGGTTTTGTTCCTTTACTACAAGAAAAATATGATGGGCCAAATATCTGTAGACAATATCTTCATTTACCTCTGTAGAGTAATAGACTCTATGAATTTAGCTGTTGTTCTCTTCCCTCATGTCTCATAGTTCCTGTAGTGACATTCACAATATCTTTTTTGTTTCCTGTAAAGCTGGCTAGCCCCAAAACCTTGAAAAACACCTGTAAAAAACCTTGAAAAATTCCTGTATTTCAGAATGACATCGTATTAATTGCAAAAAGATATGTGTTCCTGATGTTGCCACCTTAAAAAGATAAGTCACAAGATTGTTTGTTTACATTTTTTTTTTGTGGCAAATTCTTTCTTAGATTTTAGGTACTGATGGAATCCTACCACAGTCTGATGTCAACAAATGCAGAATTGCTCTACTTGCGCTTTGGGCTAGGCAGTCATCATGATATTTTGGCTCAGACAGAGCTGCTGTCTGTATGCCTTTGGGACAGTTGCTGTCATCCTTGGAGTGAGGTAGAGAAAGCCTTCAACTCTTTACAATGTCTTGATGAGCATGGCCTGAGACCCCTTACAGATACATGTGTAACACAAAGGAGTATTGACCACCTAATCAGAAAAAAGCAAAAGCCTTTCTAATACACCTCAGCTTCAGCATTCTGAAACAAAAACACTGGGAATGGCAAGTAGTTTTTGAAAACTTCCTCCTGAGCTTAACTATTCACTTTTTTCTTCAGTTTCCAGGCTGTTGCTTATTCTATCTTATAATACCTATGACATGATCGCAATACTAATGTGTTAGTGCCTACTACAAAATCACGCCACTTCTTATACAGAAGGAAAATAAATACAAGAAAGAAACTGGAAAGCACTGGTATGGCAAGTCCTAAAAATTAGTGCAATTTAGTGTAACAAACTTTAAAAAAGGAAAGGTGGAAAAAAAGAGAAACTTGTGTGTGATTTGCAGTTTGATTTTCTTGTGGAGTATGTATGAATTATACATAGCACAGAAATGATCTAAAGTGAGAAAACTGTAACATTGAATTTTGCAGCCATTTACAGCGATCCTGTCTGTTAAACTGTGCAAGTAAATTCCTGCTTTCCTTGTGTATTTTGGAGAATTTGCATTGTCATACAGTCTGGTACTAAAGTATATAGTGTGTTCTGATTTCCATCACTGTGCTTTAATCAGCAGCTGAGTTTTCTTGCAGCACCTAAAAATAATGATACCTCAGTCATCCAAATATGAATTTAGTCTTCTGTCTGGCCTGATTGCATAGACAGAGCAGATATATCCCCCCTGATGAGAAATATGGCTGTGGATTAGGAGGGGATATAATTCTGCTTTACCCTGTCAAAAGTCTCTGGAAGTGTATTCAGTTTCCATTCTGTGTATCCATCCTTAAAATGCAGGGAACATGGCTGTTCCATGCCTGCAGTCTCCCTTTGTATTTTGTGGTGTATGGACAGCCTTGGGAAGTGCATACCATCCTTCCCTGTTGTCCGGAATGCTCAGATTACACCATTTGCCTAACTTCCCTTTGGGTGCCCCTTCATCTTGGCACAAGTCATTGCAAGGCTTGCTTTGGCTCTATGCTTGTTCTCTTTTCAACATCTTTGTGGAATGTAGTATCTCTTCGGGGCATAATCAGTCAGGGTGCAAGGAAAGAACATGGGACAGATTAACAGAAAAATCACTGCAATGCTGATAACTTGCTGATAGGCAAGAATCTCCACCATCAGCATAGCAAGCAACTTATTTCATTTAAGTGCTGTATTTGCTTTTTGGGAAACAATGTCTTAATCACAGTGAGTGCATGCTATACCTCCCTAGTCTTGTCACAGCACTGGTCATTGAAGCACTGAGACTTTTGGCAAATTCTGGACCTTTCAGGGAGCTGTGGTTTTTGTATGGGTGCTCCACAGAGACAATCATGTCTTCCCACTACTTCCTTAGCACAAATTTCTGACAGAGCAGACTGTAATTCAGGTGTTTCATATGGTGGACACAGACTCTTTGGGTCTTAGAGAGCCTGTCCTGTGGGTTTATTCAGGACACAAACTGGGAGTTAAAAGTTTGGCCAGTACATCCCTGGTTCCACAGACATCCTGGAAAGGTTGAGTTTCATAGTTCTTCTAATCCTGTCACTGCTGTTGTTCTGAAGCAGAGAGAAAATGTCTTTTTTCATGCCACTCTTGAATGGGAATTTGTCCTTTAAAATCTCTTTCTGGAGTCCTGCACATACAAACATCCACAAACAAAGAATTTGGGCCTAACTCTGTGTCCTTAGACATTATCCACAGTTTTTTGGATAGGTGTAAGAGAAACAGCCCTACAATATGTATAAACTAAACTATGAATTCTGTGGTGTTAAATGTAGATTTGAACTCTCAAAAACAGAGGTAAGGCATACAGTACAGAGAACTGCCTTTGCCTCTCATTTACAAAGTATGTTGTCTTGGATGACCTCTAAGTTTGTTGGCCAAAACACTTTAGACCTCCTTTGGTATATTATATTGTTCTTCCCAGTTCAGACAACTGGGTTTAATTTTCAACACATAATTATTCTACACTTCTTTGTGCGTTCCCTCTTCATCTCCCCAAAGTAAATGCATTTTGACAGTTACCACCAAGAAATAAAAAATGTTGTATTCCATGGTTCATTGGCCGCAGTACTGGAAAGTGAATCACTCCCTTCCCGCATAAGTGTTACCATATATTGTATTTCGTTACAAACACGGGTAGAATATGTATATGTGTATCTCTATACCCATGTGTTTTGCCTGATCCTGTATGTCTCTAGGAATCCTGAAAGTGTAAAGGCCTTGGCTAGGACATACATTTGAACATTACTAGATCTGGTCCACAGTCAAGTGGCTTTATAGCCCTAGAGCCTACTTCAGACACAGTCATTTGAAAAACCTGCTTATCCGGGTTTTTATTTGAACACTATCATGGCATTTTCACGGTAATAGATTTAATACTCTTGAGCAGCAGCTCTTGGAGACATCAGAATATGCATTATTTCTTCATTTTTTTTTTCCATTTCCTTCCTTTTTTTAGTTTTCTACACTCCTTATGTCCTTTACCTCATTCCTGCTGTAAACGTGAATAAAAAGTTAATTTTATATCATCATCTCTTTGATATTCAGGGGTGAAAAAAATCTTGGTTATCTTTTAATCTGTTTTCAGTTTGGAATGCAAGTAGATGTTTAGGTTTATACAGCTGTTGCTGACTCCCAGCATCATGTTAATGAAGTGCTCCTTTTTAATGTCTTCCAAAGTTCCATGAGAGATTTGCATATGCATTTATTAATCTGACACTGGAATGAACTCGTATGCTGAGATATTCTTCTCTTCTCTTGAGGATGTTTTTGAACTCTGTTCTGACCATCTCAAGGATAAAAAGTCAGCACAACTTGTTTTTATGTGGTTTTCCACTTTCAGCAGAAGGGCCCTTTCCTGTGCTCAGAGGAATACATCCTCATCTTTCACAACATGCCCAAGAATA
This sequence comes from Eulacestoma nigropectus, assembly GCA_013397775.1. NCBI lineage: Eukaryota > Metazoa > Chordata > Aves > Passeriformes > Eulacestoma > Eulacestoma nigropectus. The sequence goes on from VZTE01004781.1 coordinate 2,492,322, forward strand.
GTTCAGAAGATAGCCCAAAGGTGTGAATTTATTCTTAACCTACTGTCAGGCAAACCAGTTCACTAGGAGTCAACAGACTGTGTTTCCAGGAGAATTCCTGTCCTGGAGCAGAACATCCCTCACCATTCATTAAGGGGCACATGGCTTTGCATCCCTCATGGTGCAGGAAAGCAAAATCTTTTTCATCTTCTCTTCTTGATGTTATACCTAGAATGACAATGCTCCAGCTCAATACACACTTAAAAAAAAAAAATACTAAAAGATTGAATCATTTGTTTCTGTCCATGTTCGTAACCTGGCTTTAGATGGCCTGTAAGATAGTAGCCCGTGTGGGCTTCTTTCTTTCAGCTTTCCTTTATGCATCCATATCTGGAAATTATGCTTTCTTCCCTGGAGAAAGATGAAGTACTCACTCTCTTCTCTCACTGTTATACCATAGGAGCAGTAGCTGGGCAGTAGGGATCCCAACAAAGAGGAAGAACACCATTTACCTGTGAATGAAGTTTGGATGGGTCTACCATTCCCTGGAGAGATGTGGTTTTTTCCATCCATCATTCATCCTGAGTTGTTGAGATCATGGATTCTGACCTGTCTGTTTCCAAAGCTGTGGGTGAGATTTTGTCTTGGTATGCCTTGTCCCATGCCTGTAGAGGGGATATTCTGGCTGCTGCCAGGGCAGGGCTTTGTACAAAACTTGTTTTAGCTCGATGGACAGAGCTGTTTGCTTGGGGTGAAGGCTGTGCTGTTAATTTAAAAGTTTAGGAGTGGTGATTCATGACTCCTGTAACAAATGCTGAGGCATTTGCTTATCCAAACAAAAAGGCCCTCAGGAGGTGGAGAACATCTGGCAAACCCACACTAGGGAAGAGGCTTGTCCCTTCATTGCTGCCTTGGGTTAGAGAGCACTGAAATGAAGACTGGAAAGAGGAACTATTAGGCTATGAGAGTGAAGAATTAAGGCTGCCTGTGCAGCTTTCTCCTCCGCCCTCTTGTACATCCATTAGTGCTTAGAGCTTGCTTCATTACCTCTCACTAGTTTTCCAACAACCTATTCAATAGATGTAAAAAACCCCCCCTAAACGAACATTTAACATATTGCAGTCTTAAAGAAGTAGATGTTATTGAGCATATACTGCTGTTCATGAGAAGTGGAGTAATGTAGCAAGCTGCTCAGCATATTCTGTGACTTTTTCTTGCAGTCTTGAGATATAACACATCTTTATAAGGACCTTTGAGTTTCCATGGTGGTGTAAACACTTCTTAATGTAAGTAAGAATGGAGTACTTTGTCTTCTCCTGCTTATATTTTATGCAGCTGACAGAGTGACCCACATTAAAACTATTACTTCCTGCTTAAAATCTCTACTTTATGAGTCAGATTTCCAGAGAGTTTGAATTAATGTAATCTCAATGATCTGTCAAAGAAACTACTCCAATCTACTGGCTCTCTATCTCTATATATGGCTTATTCATATGGCCAAAAGCCCTGTTGAATTTTATAATTCAAGTAATTTCTAAATTAAACTAAAGCACTTGAAAGCAAGATATGTGATTAGCATACACTTAAGAACATGTTTCTAGCTGTTAACTTTTCCCACTATGTTTTAACAGCTCTATCAAACATTCATCATGAAATGTTGTAGTCTGACCTAAAATCAGGTTCACAAGTGAGGAAGCTGCTTCTGCAGAGAAGCAAATACTTGGAGAATTAGCCCTGAAGCCTGAGCAGGGCTCAGTTGGAGAAGATGGACAGTGACCATGCTGAGGCTTTGACTGCCATGGATCTGAAACAGTGGGAGTATTAACCTGGCATCATCGAGAGCTAAGGTTGGTCCCATTGAGGCACGGCTGCATCTCTGGATAATGGGTAATGTATTTGCTGATGTTTAAGATTGGGACAGTTTGCCTTGCTATGAATTAAACTGTAGGCTTTATTATAGACAATAGTCATCACTGCACTTTTTTATTAATTTGTTTTGAAAAGAATGCCTTCCAACTCTGTGCTGAAGACAGTGAATGGGTTGGAAAAAAGTGATGATTGTCTAAGATTTATATGCAATGTTTTCAAATCCAAATCTGTTCCTTTAAATGTTCATACTTTTTTTTTGTTCCTCCCCCAAATTCTGAATTAGGCAATCAGGGCACATAAATTTCCAAGTGAAAGCAAACAGTGTCCTCTCAGCCTCCTCCAAAACAATTCCTGGACAAACTCTGAGGGGAAAAAAATGTTATCAATGCTTAAAGCTGCATTGACCCGAAAATGAAGTTTTCCCAGGTTTGCTGCTGCAGCCTCACTTTTCTGCAGTGTTTCGTAGGAGGTAATTTCTGTGCTGGTTATGATTTGAAAGGCCTGGCCTGCAACCCAACCTCAATCAAATTGGAACAACGTGTCACCAAAGGTCCCAGTCCCATGGTATGTGCTTGGAAATACAACTCCCCAGTGTGGAGAGGTTTCTGGCAAGTCAGTGAAACTAAACTCAATTTCCATGGCTAACAATTGCTGCAGGAGCATTTCATTGTGCTGCAGTTGCTGTGCTCTCTATGTGGGGGTGGGGGGGGGGGGGGGGGTGTGTGCTCCAAGCTTGCATGTGGGCGTGTGTGTCACTGAGATAGGGCAACTCTGAAAGCTGGATTTGTGGACAGAAATGACAAATTTCTGTGAAATTATTGACACAGAAGGAAAAATACTTTTGTCCTTTGAAGTTAACTAAAACCAAATGGGATTGTTTCCTCAAGGGAAAAGTAGGAGTTTAGTTATGATGCATCCCCTCCCAGAAATCTTCCAAATTATACATACTGTACCCTCTGTTTATATAAATATGAATTACATGATTGTGTGTACAGGGTCATTTGTAGTTCAAATGGAAATGCAATGCTGCTAGGCAGAGGCTATGGAAAGATCGAGGGAATTCTAGGATCTGCCATTTAAAGCTTTTCAAATGTTTCGTGGCTTTGAGTAGATCTGCAAGGAAGCTTTGGCCTAGCATTACAAGGAGACGCTGCAGTTTTGCTGGTAAATCCAGATTTCTATGCAGCTTTAAATGGAGAGAGGCTGATTGTCTCTCATTTATGTGGGGTGCTCTGATTGTACATTGTTGTGGATGGTGACAACCAACAGTTTATGCTCTGCATTAAATTTGCTTATGTGTTCTCATCCAGCTGTGAAGTTCAAATTTTGCAAGGGATGTTTTCCCACATGCAGGATAACAAATTTGTCATATTGACCGAAGGCTTGTTCTTTTCCAATTTGCCAGTGATTTCTTTTTCATTTCAGCTAACTTAATAATAGTTGGTTTAATTGTCGTTAAGCCATAAATAAATTCTCTTCTGAAACACTTGGGTTTTTCTCTGTCATACAATCGTGTTTCTGTACATCAGCAGAAGGACGTATTTCTGACTGGGTGTCCTCCTCTCTTTTAATCTGAGAGTTCATCAAGTTTAATTTCACCATAGGGCATTCAGTTATGTTTTTGGTCTTTTTGTTTACATCCTTGGGCTTTACTTTCTACTGCCTTGCAAATTCTGCTGCTTGTCTTCTTGCAAATTCTCTGAGGAAACTCAGAAAAATTTGATAGAGTTCCTTAAGTTAGTACCTCTGGGCAGTCCAAATATGATGCTTATAAAGTAGGAATATCATGACTATTGCCTTGTAGACAAAAAGTTTTGTTCCCAATCTGTGTCATGCCATCTGTGTCATGTCTTGTGTCATCTGTCTACCCTCTCCTCCCCAATTTCATTAGTTTTCCCAAAGCTTTCCAAGCTTTGGGTAGTCTGTGTCTTGTTTCAGCTCTAAGAAGTCTTCCTCTGCACAAAACTTTCCACTTAGATGAACTTTTCCACTGCAAATGTGAAGTAATTACCATTGTCTATGTGCAGCGTCACCTAAAGATTGTAAGGATTTGTATGTCCGGTCTTCCTGAGACTGAGAGTTAGACTGAAGCCCAGAAAACTGTTTGACATTGATCTTAGCATGGGCAAGGAAGACAAGGCATCCAGCAAGAGCTCCTGAGACAATTCTTCAGATGGCATTTTTGGGGTTTTTTGCAGTGCTGGTGGCAAGCAGGGTGCAGGCTTTTTCTGGTATGTGAAAGGACGTAATTCACTCCTCTGCTTTTGTGGGTGGAGTGCCTTTCACTGTGTCTCCTGCAAAGATGTCAGGAGAGCTGTCCGTACCTCCTCACAGTGGAATAAAGGCTGATTGAAGAGCCAAATGCTCCTAAAACCAGTGGCCTGTGCTTTCAGAGCTGGCATCGGAAAGACTTCTGTTTTACCAAAGAGGTTTGGGACAAACCAGCCTGTTACTGGCAGGGAGTGTTGGGCAAGTGACTTTTTACACTGCTTCTGACCTCTTCACTGACACATGTCTCATTATCCATTCTTTATAAATCATTTCAGACAGTATCGAGGGACATGTCTCCATTTCCGTGAGCAGCGAGTTTGCCGGAGGCACGTTCAGAAGGGCGGGTTAATAAAAAGCAATGCAGGTGGATACAGTTTCAGAAAGCAAACGCTTGTATTAGATACACAGGTATCAGTATTAGATTCACAGGTATCAGTATCTATTGACCCAACACTGTATCTCTTCTGGTCTCACCTCAGGTAATGTTAGAGCCAGCCAGGTCAGTAGGCTTTTCCAGTTGAAATGGAAACAGGGCAGTTGTATCATCTGAAATTTGTAGCAGCTCCTCTCATTTGGAGATCGCTCTTGGTTTTTGACAGACAAAGCTATGTAACTAATACAGAGGGTTTGCTTCCTCAAAGTTAGTTTTCCAGATGCTTTATTCATGTTATCCTAAGAGTCCTAGCCTCAACATACTTCCACTGAGCAAAATACCTCGTCTGTTTAAAGACATGCATGGATCATGGCAAACAGCTTCGCACTTCTGTTTCTTCCCTCTTAAAAAATACCATGGTTCATTTTTCAAGTATTTAGTTATATTAATGAACGCACTGTTTGAAATAAGGATGGCAGAAGTGTAAAACTCGATGGGCTGGCCATGGGACACGGTCACATGGGTTATTTCTCTACTAAGCGATCAGTGATGCTTGGTGCTGGGCACTGTCCATTTATGTCTAATTATTGCAGAGATATTGCAATGTGAAATTGGAGCACAACAGGAGAAATCAAGCCAAGCTGTTAAGAGAGATGATTTCTATCAGTTATTTTTGTGTTTCACTACAGCAGCAACAGGGTTACAGGGCTGGGATATTTAGCCAAAAACCATAATGCACTAAAACACCTGATTATGTGAATACAGTCTGTGCCACCCAGCAGTTTTATATTGCCACCCTACTCTAGCCTTCCTATTTTATATAATGGCATTGAGCTCCTTCTGCAGCTCAATATCCAGCCCCCTCTAACACTCCCAGCTCAAGCCCATTGTCTTCACATATTCTTGCACTCTGAGCTCAGCTGGACTAGCCATGGTGGTGTTCAGCTTGAGTCCTCTGGAATCCATTGTTCCCCCTCCCTTTACTATCTCCCTGCAACTCCTTGTAGCCTGCCTGATTTCTTCCAGCTCCAGACAGGCAAAAGTGGCAAGATTAATTTCATCAGTAAGGAGATATTAGGGAGAACTAAGGTAGGTTGGAAATAGGGAGAAAAATCCTGCCTTTTAAAAGTACAATCTGAGCATTTTACAAGCATTTTCACATTTGCGCAGTAGCTCACTGAACCTTAACTCTCTCATCTCCTTCATTATTTAACTCTACTTTAATGGAACAGTTTCTTAATGAGCCACAGTAGAAGAAGTAATTACTTTTGGCTGGGCATTTATCAATGGTAATTTAAATGTTGTTTTGTCCTTTGTCAGATTTGTGCATTAATTCAAAGCTCAGTTTCGTTCTGAAGAGTGAAGCAATGGAAAAGGCAGCAAGGAAATCTTCATGTTCATGGACTTTCTTGCTCAGTTTACAAGTAAAAAAAATTTTTTCATAGATGCTAGTTCGTTATACCATAACTGGGCTGGGAACAGTCAAAGAGGGTTCTCTCTGCTATCTACATGACAACGAGTAACATAGCCCCTATTGTCCCATTGAGTTGCCTTTTCTCTCATACAGATCTGATTAAATGGGAGTTGCTGTTACTGAGTTTTATTGCACTGGTAGATGTTTGGGATGTGTCACAGTGCAGCAGTCTCCAATTAGCTAAGCAAAATGTACTAATAGAAATAGAAACTGGTCAAACCAAATCCAGGATCAGCATGCATATTAGCTGCAAACAGAATTACTACAAAGGTTCAGTTTGCGAATACTCCAGGTCAGACACAGGTCTGAGATCTTAGATGAAATCTTTGCTCCGTTCCATTCTATTTATCCACTGAAGTGTGTTTCTGTAGAATTAGATTCTTGTGTACTATACCAAAATAGTATATAAATATGTATAGGTATATATATACATGGGGGTTTATAACATTTCAATGGCATTCTTCCTCATGAAAAGTTTCCTAAGCATGGGGCTGTTGAAAGAGGCAAGTGGGCAGTGCTGGTGAACTGGAAGTATTTCTTCCTGATGACCGACATGTTTTGGAGAAAAGAGCCCTTTGGGGTCCTCTGCATCATCTCAGTGCATTTTTGAGAAAGTTTCTACAGAAAAGGCACATGCTAAGTATCTGAAAATGCTGTTAGGTTCACAGTCACTTCTATGTACATATACACATACACAGGTTTTACATAGGCAAAACCTCTCTCTTGCTGTAAATCCCATTCTTAGACTTACACGTGTCTGATTTGGATGCAATCTAGGTTCACAAAACTTAAGGTTGCAAACGCATTTGAGAATAAGACTTAAACCCTCACGATTTGCCACCCTTTTTTTTTCGGTCATCTCTTTTAATTGTTATTTTTTAAGGGAAGCTTGAAAATTAAGAAACCTTACAATGACTTCTGTTAATACAGTGAAAAGTGCAAAGAGGCTGAATTTGAGTGGACCTTGAACACCTGCTGGCAATTTTAGCAAGGGATTTTGTTAATATATAGTAATCCAAAACTACCGTACGTCCTAATCAGTCAGAGCCATCAATAGGGAAAGAAAGATATAATTTTCAAATGCTGCTATGCTGGGTTTGGGAAGGGATGTGAGAAAGGTCCATCATTAGGTCCACTCTGTAGTGGACTGAATGGATCCAAGATGCTGCTGCAAAGGACAAATACACTAAAAGTGACACAAATGAAAATTGGTTATTGAGTTAAATACTCTAATTACTCAATTACTTTGAATATAATGCTGAAAGTATCTTTTAACTTTGAATTTTAAACACACCAATTTTGAGACAAGAAGTGATTTCAGTAGCTCGCTTTGTTGAACTCTAATACCTCCAGTGCATCTCTGGTGATACTCACATTCAATTTTCACTCCTCATCCCGTCCCTCCAGCTCTTGCATTCCTTGTATCTCATTATTTTTCTGCAATTATTCCCATTTTCTCTACCCTGGAAACAATTCAAAAGAAAAGAGTTACTTACAGTGTTACCATGGCTTGGGATGTTTCATTGATGTAGTTATTGTTAATTTAAATTGATCAACTGTTAATTCAAATTCCTCTAAAGGCATACCTAGCAATTGTAGCCACAACTAACAAATATCCTGCAACTAAAATTCTATCAGTCTTTTTATTTTCAGTTGGGCACAATGAAAATAGAAATAAAAATTGTTATATATGTTTAATTAAAGGCAAGGCACAAAGGACTATGATAGCTTATTCACAACTGAAACCAAAGGTAACTTGCCATTTTAATAATCAAGCAAAGCAAACCCCTAGTCCCAGTGTTTTCCTTACCGTATCCTTGAAGGACAGAGATATGCAGGAAATCCTGCGGAGGCAGAGCGCATGAAAGCATATTATTGATGTATTTTCTTTCATTGTCTTTGAGGGGAATTTGGTGTGGAGGGAGTGGAGTTTTAAGACTACAGAGTCTTAGGCAGGAATAACAGAAGCAAAGGCAAGTTTGAGGAACAGGGTGCTGGGAAGAGGCAGGGCTCAGAAAGGGGGCAGAAAGTCTCAGTCTCGCAGACTTGTGCAGCAATACTCAGTTCTGTTATTTTGAGCAGTAAAGCCCATGTCATTTTTGGAAGGAATCTGGGATGAGAAATAATTAGCTGTACAACAACTGCTGGAAATCATTTGGGATCTGGGATTCCTGGCTCTCTTCTTTGGAGAGTGGCATTTTCATGGCTCGTTGTACATCCTTGAGCTTCCCACTGGGTCACACGTCCAGAGTTCACATTATCTCCCATGGAAGCACACTTACCAACAAACGAACGGCCCTACCTGCTAATTGTCAGAGGAGTTCAGAGCTTCTTACCAAACACGTATTTATTTGTACCTCAATGATCATTTACCAGGAAATTTTATAGAGTTTACACCATGCTGAGACGCATGGTGTAGAGTCTATAAAATTTCCTGGGAAAAAAAATTGCCTGAGAGAAAGAAGGGGAGAACTGTAGTCTATGTCCTATGGAAATTGCCTGGGAAGTCCTTCGGTGGGTGATAAAGGGACATTTTGATTAGTTGTTACTACTATTTTCTTAGTGTATCTTAGCTGAATTTTCTTAAATTCACATATGATTTGAACAAAAAAATCCACATTTTCTGAAGGTGGATTGCTGTAACTGTACTTCATAGCACAGAGAGTTGTACGCTCTGCCTTAAACAGCCAAAGATTTTAATGATGACAGTGTAATATAATAACCATAAGGGCCTCTGTGTAAAGGAAGTAGTTGATCAAGGAGGTATCTAATTATTCAATTGTTGGCAGTCTGGTTTGTTCTAATACTTTCTTGGATCTGAGTTATGGTCAGATATTGAAGATGCTGATGACTGTAGGGTGCCTGGGAATACAAAGCACTTTCACCACACTGGCTTCAATGTGTTGTCATGTTATAGTGATTACAGTTTATTCATTGTCACTAACTTGCTCAGATATTTGAGAACAAAGTGGTGTGGTTATATAAAACTTTGGGCAAGAAAATGCAACTCTCAAGATCACTTTTAAGCACTGCTGTTGTCATCTGCAGCCCCCTTTGATCCAACCACATATCCGCGTAGTAGCTCTGAGGATCTGTGAACCATTTCTCCCTTTCTGCCTGTTTTGGGTTGCAGCTGCTCGTTAGAACACTTCAGGACATCTCTTTGAAGAAACATGGTGGTGAGAGTGGCTGATCAAACCCCAAATGCTCAAAAACCTTGGGCTGAGGGAGGAAATCCATATGTCAGAATCCTGTAACATCTTGAATCTGTTATTGGAGGAAAAAGAGGCTAATGTTTAGGGAACAGCTTGGGAACCAGAAAAACTGGATTCAGCTCTCAGTTTCCCATCTAACCATGGAGTAACTATTCCATTCTCCTTGTTCCTTAGATCTCCAGGTGAAAATAGGTCTTTTTTCTCCTGCAGAGTCTTGTAAGAGTGACTTCATTAAGTGCTGGGACATCTGGGCACTCTGCTGCTGGTAGGAATTCAGATGGGTGCAGTTAGAGACATGAGGGGTTATCCCCTAGTCTGAGAGTTATTCAGCTCCAAATGATATCTGTTTATAGGACAGAGGTATAGCTGCTTACTGCTTGTAACTCCTGAGAATTTTGTCAGAATGATATCAGAGCAAAGTGCACAGTAATTTAGCAAGTCACAGAGTAGCTGCATGGAGGACCAAGCTGACCCTTTGGAATTACTCCCAACAACATCATCTCATCTCAGCATGTAATTCTAATACAGCTCTGATCTGAAGAGTTTTTATGGGAAAGCAAGCCTTACTGCATGTGTCATAGAGACTTAACAGCAGGTCTCTGTATTTTGCTTCTGAGAGCTTCACAGAGCCAACAAGTTGGAGAGGATGTGAGCTGGAAACTCCTAGTCTACAGCATTGGTCCCATGTTTTACGAATTTAGAGCTTCTGTAAAATTTTGTTGATGGCATCAAGTCTACAAAAAATATATTTCAGGGCATAATATGGATGATAATTATGATAAATATATGATAAATATATAATGTTTGATAAACATGATAAATATTTAGTGATGAAAATCTGTGAAGGGCTTTGTCTGAGTCTAGAAATCCAGTCTGAGTTCATACGACAGACAAATTATGTGGAAATGAGTATCAGATATCACTAGTGGGAGGAAAACACAGAGGTCAACACTGTCCTTTTCAGAGTTATTTCTATAACATGAACCTGCAATTGACATTATACATAACTTTTTGCCCCTTCAAATGTAAAACTGAAGGGCAAATTCTAAAAAAGCTTTCTGATGATAGTGCTCAATTGTGCAGAGCATTCCTGACAGTAACGTAATTCCAAGAAAATGTCTGTAATACATGTATGCTTTTGTTCTTGGAAAGGGTTGCTCCAATTGCTGGTGGCACTGTCTGACTGCCCAAATGAAGTGATCCCCCAGGAGCTTTGGATCTCAGTCCAGGCAGCCAGCCTGTAGTCATCACTTTGCCAAGCAGTGCTCCCCACAGTCAGGCTCACTGCTGGATGACCTGCACAGGGCAATAAATGGGTTTCACATGAATATTTTGACAATGCCACCTTTAAGGATACGCTAGGAATACCAGGATATGCAAAAATATTGATATACATGATAAAAATAACTTGTAATTTCTATTTTTAGGTGTGTTTTATTTGTTCAATTTATTTGTTCTATTTTTAGAGTGTGTTGGTTTTGTGTGCAATAATTTTTTTTTCACAGTAATTAGCATGGGGCTATGTTTTGAGTATGTGCAGGAAACAGTGTCAGTAATATAGAGATGTTTTCATTATTGCTGAGCAGTGCTTGTACAGAGTCAAGACTTTTCTGCTTCTCAACCCCACCCTGCCAAGAAGTAGGCTGGGGATGCACAAGAAGTTGTGGAGGGACACAGCTGGGACAACTGACCCCAACTGACCAAAGGGATGTCCTGGGCCATACAGCATCATGCTCAGCATATAAAAGCTTGGGGAAGGAGGAGGAAGGGGGCATATTTGGAGTTATGGAATTTATCTTCCCAAGTAACTGTTACCCGTGATGAAACCCCGCTTTTCTGGAGATGGCCAAACACCCACCTAAAAATAAGAAGTAGCGGAACAATTCCTTGTTTTGCTTTGCTTATTAAATAGTGTTTGTCTCAACCCACAAGTTTTCTCACTTTTACCCTCCTGAATCTCTTCCCCATCCTACCAGGGCAGGGTGAGCGAGTGGCTGTGTGGGACTGGGTTGCTGGCTGGGGTTAAACCACGAGAAATGGATTGCATTCTTGTCTGCAGAGCACAGCCTCTGAGAGCCCTGAATGCAAAAGTGAGGCCTCTTGGCCCCTTCGTGATGCAAATAGTAATTTAAAATATACATCTGGCACAGTGCAAAGAGAGAACATCCAACATCTGTCACATTCCATTATCTTGCCTTTATGCTATTAGGCTATTATTAGTATTTAAACTAAATATATCTTCCCACAGGCTGCTAACCATAATACCTCATTTGAGTACTCATTCCTTTTAGTGCCACAAACTGTTCTGAACATCACATAAATGAAACTGGAACATCACTTGATGGACTGTTATCATATTTTACTGCTTTATTTTATTTTAAATGGGAGGAAACAAAACTCGCCAAGGGTTGTCGTATGGTTTGCAGAAGATTAAATGGATTTCCCTATCGTTTTGGGTGAGGGAAGTGAACAGAGGCTTCTCTAATGGAGATCAGATGCAGGCATTTGGTTCCACACTAGCAAGGGCCCATATGCTGTTGCTGGTGTATCAGTTTTGTCTTGGGGCTGTAAGACTCTGGAATGACTGTTTTGTTTTTTTTTTTGAACTGTCTTTTATAATTAATTATCTGACTCCTCTATCTCTTCAAAGCCGAGTGAAATAAAGACGTCGTAAGAGAATAGAATTACTCTAAGCCAGGAGTTAGCTTAGAAATGTTTTCTTCCCAAGCCAAATGACGTATTTCTACTGGGAGCTCTGCTCAGCAGTTTGCAAATAAGTGCCCCAAACCTCAGGTAGCATTTTGAAATGAATCGTGTTTTTAGTTCACATCAGCACAAAACACAGGTGCTTGCCCAGGGCCAAGAGCAGTGTCCTTCACTTGGCTACCATGAAGGATGCTCAGGAAGCATCCAGCCTGCATCACAGACAACTCACACTACATCTGTTCCCTTAGATTAAGCAGTGACCACTTACGTTGCTGGGTCCTGGAACAGGATTGTCCTCCTGGTTCAACACAGTGGTCTCGGGCATTATTTCAGCCTGGGCCAGGCAGTGCCATCTCAAATGGCTCCTGAGGTGGGTGGATACTGATACAGACCAGAGGCAGTCCTGGGGAGTGCAGGAGGAGTGCTGTGGTCATGAGCTTTCCCTGCGGGAGGTCTGGGGGTTCAGTCCCAGAGAGCAGTCCTAACAGCATTTAATTTCAAATCAGAGAGAGAGTGAGAGTCCTGCAGGCATTGGTGTGCCTTCAGAGGCTGTCCCACCACCCCTGCTCAGTGAGCTAGAGGGTGGTCACAGTGCTCCATCCATCTAGAAAGCCTGAGCAGAGCATCACATCAGCGTAACTCTGCAGCTTCTTGTGTCTGACCTCTGGCATCCTACACACTGGAGGTACTCAGTTTTAAGCTAACCCTATCTTCTTGTTGACATTATTTATTCATTGTTTTACATTATTTATTATAGTACTGTACCTGTCAAATATGAAAACAGTAACAATACATTAGGGGCTACTCTTTCCACCCCGTGCAAGTCATCCTTTTACATGGGAGCAAAGACCCACGTGGACCCAGAGCAGATCAGCTGCCCAAGTCCCTTCTGAATGGCTTGCAGGGGCTGGGTCTGGCAAGGGAAGGTTTAACCTGCTTTTCAGTGCTGTGACTGTGAGCCTGCACCCACAGCCATGCTGACCTGTGTGGATGTGCTGGCTCCAGGGAGCATCCACGCTGCCCACTGACATCGGGTGACCATGTCCCAAGTGGATTTCCCACCCTGCGTTACGGCAGCCACAGCTTTTCAGCCTGCGTCCCCTGGGAACTCAGCAAGGTCTGGGCTGCTGGCACTCTGCGGGAGGGATAGAGGCTTCAGAGCTTGTGTGCAAGCTGGCTGAGACAGAAAATTTGAGCTCTTCTTTGGGCCAACAGTGCAACAAAGACAAGCCTTGCATTACAGGCGTGCTGTTGCTCTGGAAACTTGAAGCCTCCCAGAAGCAATGCAATTACTAGCTGCTTATCACTTTTGCTTCACCAAGGAGGAAATTTATTAATTTAGAGAACATTAAGGACACAGAATTTTTTTTTTTACAAGGTTTCCTTCTAACAGCCTCTAAAGAAACCACATTTCTTGCTCTGTAGTTTCTACCTCCCTCCAGAAGGTAAATGTATAAAATCTCTTTTATCAGCCTCTAAACATTTCCTGTAGAAAGAAAAAAGATGACTCTCTTTTCTGAGTTACCTCATCTTGAGCTGGCATGGAAGCTTGTTTAGCGCACAATGGCAGCTGCATCTCTTCAGCTAAAACTGATATATGGCTGCCGCTCGCCTCAGCTCTTCTCCTGACTTGTTAACAAAATGATTATTGCAACGTGCACCTCTTAAATCTGAATGTTAAATGGTGTTTGGGAGCAATTCATGTCCTCTTTCTTCTTAGCTGACTCAGTTCCCTTAAGGAACTAATCTGTAAGGCTATTAGCTGTCACAGTAAGCACAGGTAATGAAAAATATTCTCTTTGGGAGATGAGGGAGTGTTTGAAAGAAAAGTGTATGAAAGAAAAGGCTGAGCTATAAGACAACAGGGGTTTAAAAGTTTTTTTAGGCTGCTACAGTTCTTGATGTCTAAAATTGCCTTTGTAGACTTGCTGCCCTGTGCAGTGTCTTCTGGGGCCCTGCTTTTTCCTAAAATACCATGTTTGATTTGGCACTGTATGAGGCGCCTTTTAAAGCAAAAGTGAATGAAAGCGAGTGGTGCCTACTGAATGTTTTTAAGTGGCAAAGAACTGTAGGAAATGTGTTTTATTCTCCAGAGCCTGAGGAGACCACAAGGGAGAAAACCACTTCGTGGCAGCTCTGCTGCAAGAAGGAGTAATGGTGGCAGTGGGGAAGCCTTGGAGATGGTTGAGGATGGGAGAAGGCACCAAGCTGCCAGTCATGCTTCCTGCAGCTGCCCTACCCAGGAAGGAGATGTTCACCGAGTTCAGGGTGGGATAGGTGCGAGGCCGCTTGGCTTTCTGGTACCAAACAGCAACTGAGCCTAAAGTGGCAGGGAACAATCTCTGACATTTATTTTTGGAGGGTGTTTAGGACCCTTTGTCTTGGAAAACTTGCCCCTCTGTGCAAACAGATAAGGGAATGGCAGTCTGAGTACAGTGGACTTTACAATAGGATACTGCTGGGAATGGCATTTGTATTTTGAGACTTTAATAATCTGGCAATCCCCACTGTGGCCCCATGCTATTTGGGTCTATCCCAATGTTATTGAAAAGTGTTGTTGAAAAGACATATTTTGCACACTGGTAAGAGCAGACCTCGTCAGAGTTACTTTAAATAAGATTTCAGAACCTTTTTTTTTTCCTCTCCAGGATATTTTCCAGTCCCATTCTGCAGTGTTTATGAGCAATTTTAACAGCTATTCTCTCCTTAATCATTATCACTGGTCTCCGTGTTTTTGGGGTTTTTTCTTTTTTGACCCAAAGCAGAAGGTGATGGCCAGGCCCTTGCATCTCCAATACACACTATTTCTTTTGTCTGTATAGAAATGTGCACCTCTGCAGGTGGGCGAGCTCAGGCGTTCAGCCCTGGGAAGCAGTTGTAGGTGCCTCTCTGCAGCACACCAGCCACAGAGGGATGTGTGTGCTCACAGCTTGCAGCAGAACAAGGCAGAAGTGGAAGGGAATTGTTCCAGCACAGTACACTGCTCAACCCTCCTCTTCTGTTGACAGGGAGCTGGATAACCAGAGGGCTGAGCAGTGAGTGCCCAAGCACCATGACATGAGAAACACACCTGGATCCTTTCCTTACTGCCTTGAGGTAGAGATTATGCACTAATTCTAGTAACTGGCTAATGCAGAGTGCTGCAAATTGCCACCTGCTAAAATCAGATTCTTACAGTTCATTCTCAGGTTATGAGCTACCACCACCGGTGTTCATTTTTTCTAGTCAGTATGCCAGAGAATGCTCATAGAGGGACACTGGCTGATGGCTCAGCAGCTGACACCAGCAGAGGATGAAGTGAGGACCTCTCCTCCTCTTGTCATCTCTTTTTGTAGCATTGATGTTCTTGCAGCCAGGTACCTCTCTAGTTTTCATTGTTCAGAAGAAATTCAGTTCTTTCTCTGAGATTCCACTAACAAAAAATGAAATTAAAACCAAATACCGTGAAAATACCCAGAAAAATTATATCAATGACACAATATATTAATATTTATTTAGCTGCTGCCATTTCAGGTCAGATTCCCTTAATACTCGATACTGTTGCCTTCAAATAAAATTTAAGCTATAGTTGTTCGTACATAAGTACGTCCTTGATAGGGTGAAGATGGCGGCCAGTGTTGGAACAGAGTTGGAATTGTTTGTGAACCTCATACTGGGACTTATTTCATTTTTAGCTGTTTGCTTTTGCAGGGATAGCAGTCCAGTTGTGTTGTTGAACTGATATTTATAACCATTTTTTAAAGTGTTCTGATCTGGGAAATCACCATTGCATATTTTTAGATCAGATTTCTGAGTAAAGCGAGTAGTGGTTTGTTATGTGCAAATAAGATGATGTTACTATTTTTCCACTGCCTCTACTTGCAGTAGAGAAAGTTCGTTCAGCAAGCAAAAGGAAAAATTCGAGCTTTCATAGCAAATGCTGTTTTTAGCCTGCTTCAGTCTTTGAACTAAGATTATACTCAACCACTCTTTCTCATTGCACAAGCAGACTTTGGAAACCCATACACTAAAATTAGGAGGCATGTTTGCATTTTCAACCTCTTCAAGTGCAGTGCTGCAAATAGTTCATTCCAGCTATGACATTATTGTACAACACAGGGTTTGGGGTTTTTTTTTAGAAAGCAAATGCCATTACTTACACCTCTTCCACATCGCTTTAAAAAAATACCTGCTTTCTTTGGCAAAATGAGTGTGAGGACCAAAGCTGCCCTTACTGCAGTGTCCTTGCTGACCCTGTAAGCATAGGAGCCTGGGTTTGTCACAGATGCTTTGGCAGCCAGTGCTTCATCTGGAGGGAAGGTGTGAACGCGAAGCTGTGTCTTTTCCATGCTCAGGAGATGGAGAAGGGATCACTAGAATAGTAAGTTCTCCACTCTATTCAACAGTATGTTATTTGTCCTGAAGAAAGTTGAACTGAATGTGTATCATTCTGCTAGGATTGTGTAATCCTGGTACCTGGGAGGATTGATGAAGAATTTGCATAGTCCTCCTTATGAGTACAGAAGAGGTAGAGTATTTTAAGGCATTGTGAAGGAAACTCTGGTTTTTTTCTTTAGTTTTTTGTTTGTTTTATGTTTGGTTCTTTTCATTCTGAAGGTTTCCAACTGAAATTAACTACCTCTTTACCGTTTCAGCCCTTCACATGCCTAGAACCGCTCCTCACAACTTTTGCATGAAACAATGAGGAAACCTAATTTCCCTAAATAAGAGCAAGGACTTATCTGATAAAAGTAGACAACTGAAAACCCAGCAAATCCTCTTTGACTAGAAACAGGTAGCCCAGCTTTTAATTGCACACAGCCTAAACACTGTCACTACCAGAAGAAATTAACTGCTGTAGTTAAACCTTGCTGGCACCACGCCACACCTTGGAATGGGTATTCTGTGGGGTACAGGCTTTGCTCATGGTCATGTGTAAAAGACTTTCTTCATGAAGCACTGAGCAGGTGCGGGATTGAATATAGACTAAAGTTTGGCTTAAGGACAGAAAATTACATAAGGATTGTTCTGGGGGAGTTAGGAGACCTCTTTGCATTATATAGCGGGTGGGTTGTTTATTTTTGGCTTAGGGTGGTTGGCGGGTTTTTTTTTGGTCTCTCTTGTTTTAGTTTGATTTTGGGTTTTGTTTGTTTGTTTGAGAAAGAAAAAAAAGAAACCAACGTTTTATTGCTAACTTGCCAACGAGGGAAACTTCAAGGAACAGACCCGAGTTTCTCCGCTTTGCCACCAGATGTCCGTCATGAGCAGGGAAAGCTGGTGACCTGCGCGATACCCAAAACTCAGGATTCGCAGCATTTTTGAAGACCTGACAGCGAAAACTCGAATGAAATTACATGCTACCATAGAGTTTTGGACGGCGGGTATGCTGCGAAGGCTTCTTGTCAAGCGAAAAATCCAAAATCCTGCCGGTAGCTCTACAGTATATGTTTAAGTAAGTCTTAAAACGCCTGTGTCACAACCTGAAGTAGTTGTTGAATACAGAGCCTTTGCACTCCTCCAGAGAATTCGGTATGCAGCTCTCATCCAAAGTCCTAAATCTAAAATCCTTTTGGGGAAACTTGCCCTTTGAGATGGCAGGAATAGCTGAAAGCAGTCACTGCATGTGACCTCTGGAAGAAGTCTCAGCCCTTTTCAACCTCATCGAATTGCTGAGTGACGCTGTGACTTTCATAGGTCTGATAGCATTAACTGCACCCCACAGTAAAGCCTTCACATCCACAAGCGAGAGGCATTTCCAGGCATAGGCTGGGTGCAACTGTGAAAGCACTTCTGAAAAAAAAGGTGGAAGACTTAAACTTTTAACAAGGTGCGATGACTTCGTGAGGACCATGTTATTAGCTTCCTAGCTACACGAGGGAACTTACCTCAAAAATAAGGTAACTTAAGAGGTAAGTACTGGAAGGTTTGCTGTATGTCCCTGTCCTCAGACTTCTTTAAACTTAGGTGCCCGAGTGCTTCCAACTGTTGTAATAGCTGCTTTTTATTGCAGTAACCCTTATTTCAGATTAAAAACGTAAAGGTGATACATGTTTGAGAATCAGAGGAGCAGGAACACCCAAGAGCTGCCCCAGAGTTTGACACTGTTGCTAAATGTGCACCATCTCTTCCTATCTTCGAGAGGAGCAGGGGACACTTCGGATGAAGGGTTCATTCTTCAGCAATAACCCTGTAATGGGACACTTCCCTCTCTCATTGTCAAAACAGGAAGCGGAGGTTACAAAGCTCTTCTGGACACAGCGACACGAGCTACACCCAAACAGGCTCAGACACCGGGAAGCGAATGGCCGTGGGAAGTGGCTGCTCTCCTCCTTCACCACCTGCGGGATAAATACCTGCCTAGGAAATGACCCGCACTCACCTAAGGGCTCCTGCACTTCCTCCCAGCCTCCAGACGCCCTTCCTAAGGGGCTACAAAATGTCCTGCATCCCTCTCAGCTCCCCAGGGGGTCAGCTTGTGCACCAGGCTCTGCGCTTGGGAACCTGGGTTTTCCCAGCAGGATCCCACACTGCCTTACAGAAGGAAAAGTGAGTTGCTCACTTCCTCACACCTAGGGAGTGAGCCCTAGTCTCCTCATTTAATAAAAGCAGCCCCACTGCTCTACGCTGAGAAAAGTGAATAAATGAACCAGCAACACAAAAATTTCCCTGGCCATTGCCTTCCTGAGTCCTTCCTGGGTGACACAGACCTCTTTTATGAAGGTAGTGGGATCCACTACAGCAAAAGGAGCTTGTTGGGTCCGTGCTGTCACACGCACCCTCATTTTTAAATTTCGAGCATCTTCACAACCTGGGGGAAAAAAAAAAGTTGCGAAAGCAACTTACATACTCTTCCTTCCCACCCCCGTGACAGCTATTCTCAAATCTCTTTAAAGATGCCTTTTTTTCCTTTCAAAACAACCTTTAAAATATCCAGCATTACAGTGTTCCTTGACTGGTGCAGTTAAAACACACATCTGCAACCTCGCTTTCAGAGACGTGAAGGCTCAGTGTAACCTCCACTTCTGAAAATACCGTATTCTGTCCTGAATATTCTCAGCTGTGTCTCTGGGAAGCTGAATATGAGCTTATTGCCAGATTCTGATTCTAATAAAGTTACTGGAAATTTTGCCAGTGACTTCAAATGGTCCAGATATTATTCTCGGGCCAACTCCTATGAAATTATCCCAGTTCAAACCTAGAGCAATTGCACTGATTTCAGTGAGACTAGACTGGCTTTACTCATCCAGTCCGAGGAAAATACATGAAGTCAGAGATCAGGGTATGGAAGAGCTGCCTCGCGCTCAACCAAACTGCTGTCATTGAAGTTTTTCAATAAGAAAGTTTTTCAAGTCTAGAAAAACCTAGTAGAACACCTATTGCATGGTGTTTGGGTTTTGAGGGTTTTTTCCCCTCTTCGATGAAAGTGATTAAATCAGAGCTGCAACCTTACCGCAGGAAGGGATATGTTCTTTTATGGCAGTATAGCCTAACCCACAGGATGCAGACCGGTACTCCATCGATCAGGGCTGACAGAGGGTACATGGGTATGTACCACAGCTCCCTGTTCAGTTCTGCAAGATATTCCAGAAAAAAAAGCTGTAGAATGCTGTAACCTGCTAAAAGGAACCGCAGCGCTTATTCAGATTCAGAAGACTCCACCTATTTTCAGGAAAAATAGCCAACACCCGCTGGGGGCAGGAGGGGTGGCCGAAACCCTTCCTTTAACAAGAAACAAGCCGGCAGAGTCGCACGGCAGAGGCGACCGGAGACGCAGTTTGACGGAGCGCCGCTCCAGCGCAGCGAGTCCGTGACATCCGACGGGGCCGACGCTTCTCAACCTGCTCCACCGCCCCCTCCCCGCCCCGCCCGTCCGCCCCCGCGGGCCGCGCTACCTGCGCCC
>VZTE01004781.1:2512784-2595908 GCA_013397775.1 Eulacestoma nigropectus
CGGCCGCTGCCGCGGGAGCCGCCGGCCCCGCCGCCGGGACGGCTGACGGCGGCTCCGCGCTTCATGCTGGACCTCTACCACTCCCTGGCCGAGGGCGCGGAGGGCAGCGCGGGCGCGGAGCGCGGGGGCCGCCCGCCGCCCCCCGCCCCGCCGCTGCCCAGCCCGCAGGACAGCGCCTTCCTCAACGACGCCGACATGGTCATGAGCTTCGTCAACCTGGGTGAGTGAGGGAGGGAGGGAGTGCCGGGCTGCCCGGAGTCCACCCAGCCACTCACCTGTCCGCCCGTCCCGCGGACACCCCTAGCCCGGGCAGTGGGGACGGGCGGCCGCTCCCCGGTGGGGCGCGACGGGGCCGGGGCTTTGCCGGCCGGGACCCACCTTGGACTGCGCGGGTTTGCGCCAGGAGGGCAGCTCACTTCGGGGAAGGGCAAAACCTCTCGCAAACAGAAAAAGAATATACCCCAGAATGCAAAACCTGGCCGGGGGAGGAGTGGGGAGAAGGAAGAAAAAAAAGAATAGGTTTCTTTCGTAGTCCGTGTTCTGATGGTAGTGGTCAGAGCCTGTAGTTTAGAATTAAACACGCCCTTGTCAGCTTCTTGGGCAGCAGAGCAGGGGTCATGCCAGAGTACAGGTTGCACTCGCTCTATGCAAGGTCCAGCAACGCAGAGATGCCTTTTGGGCTTGAACAAAGTAAAGCCACGGTACTCCACGGTGTCCTCGTCTTCCGTTTTTAGGTATTTTTGTTTTGTTTTGTTTTTATTTTAAGGGATCAGAGCCAGTGTGGTGGTGAATATGTGACTCTATGTCGGTTATTCTGGTGATTGAGCACGGGAACATGATAAAAATCTGTATCATGTGGAAATCTTGAATTAAGTTCTGTTAGACGTCAACCTGCTCTTCAGACAAATCATCGTGTCAGCGATGTGAAGGGCTCTGAGGCAGGCATTTCAGTGGAAAGTCATTAGGCTTTTCTACTTAAAGGAGCTCTTAGTACTATGCAATTGTAAGGAAACAGTGTAATTAGATTCAGCCTAATGTGGAGAATGAAAATATTTCAGTTGGCAAATTACAGTTCCTTTTTTTAGGGAATTCCTGTGAAGCTCGAATGTCTTAGCCGGTCAGCTGAAAACTTTGCCTTTTCACTAGTGCTGCCAGAGCTGTGTGCCAGAACGACAACAGCTTGTCTTGTTTAAAAAAAAAAAGATACAATTTGTTTTGTGTTTACTTGTTTGGAGCAGGGATATGTCACCACAGCAGGAGCTTTCTTGGCGCTCCCAGTGCTGGTACAGGTGTTCAGTAGCTTTGTACCATCCTGTATGCACCTTGAACAAGAGCCGATTAATTTTTGTACATGATGGAAATCACGTAGTAGGTCAGAAGTGTTGCAAATAGTTGTTGAAGGATTTGTCTGCGTTGAAACTGAGGCGACCACAACTCGTGTGGGTACAGCTGAGCTGCCTTAGGTACTCAGACCTTCCTTCCTTCTACAGAGCGTAGAGCCCTTTTGCCTCCTTGTACTGCGGATGTGTACCTGTCAGGGTCTCAGTTGCCTTGTTTAAAGTCAGCTTGGGGATGTTTAGGTGGTGCTGCCATCTCAGAGCTTGGATACAATTGATTGAGACATCCTGAAATCAATGAAACCAGAGTGGTCTGTGGTCTCAGCTCAGAAGCTGAGATCTGGGAAATATTGTGCAGGCTTCAAGTCCAAGGGGCACCTGCCTCGGTTTTTCTTCCCTCTCAGCCTCCCCAAACCTCTCTGTCCTTTGAATACACAGAGCAGCTGCTGCTGTCTCTGTTCTTTGCCTCGGGGACTTTCAGGACCTGTACTTGGAGCTGTGAATTTAAGAAGTGTGCTGCTGTCTGTAAGCAACCCCCATGGCACATTTTACTTGAGGGATGTGAAACAAGGTGCTTGCAAGGGGCTAGGCAGTTCCCAAAAGAGCTGGTTCCAGGGATAAGTGTGAGCATGTGGTGTTTCAGAAGGTAATTAGCTGTTTATAAAGCACCAGGAGAGTATTATTAGATGGTATACCTGGAAGTACGTGTTTCTTTTGAAAATAACCCCTTCCACTCATATGATTCAAATCAGTTCTGATAATTTGGATCTAGACACTTATGTAACAACAAGGAAAATTATTCACGTAATGTAGTAAAATAGTGCAATTGAAATGTTAGTTATGAGTCTCAGGAAGCATGAATCAACTGTAGAAATTTCTCATCAACTTCCAAATTCCGAGTCATAAACCATAATGTCATTTAATGTGATTGTTTGTTACCAGAGTGTTGGCAAATCGATGGGCTGGGACTGAACATCTGTTTGTCTGTTTTCTGTGGCTTCTCTGATGTGTCAGGGATTTTTTGGGGTCTTTCACCTGTGTATTGACATTTGCTTTTCCATTTTACAGTAATTCAGGTCAGAAAACTAGGGGAAGCCTACAGTTATATTCCAATATAGAAACCAAGGATTTGATGGGAGAAAGCTAGCTTGTGATCTGTTGAAGTAGCTTATTAGATGAAGTCAGGAATGCAGCAAAAGATGGTGGGATCACAGCAGAAAGAGAAGAATTCTTGATCTCAAGCACACTGACTATTCCAATGAAGTACATGTCAAGCAGCCCTGAAAACTCACAGCTGGAGTCTGCTAATAAGTAGACACTGCCAGAATTATTTTAGTTGATGCTTTCGGCATGTGGCCATACATATAGTTACTTCTGTTCAGTTAAAACTGACTTCTGAAGAACTTTGTGTTCAACCTTAAAGACTTCCCTTTCCATTACTGAAGGGGCAACTACTAAAGAGATGTGAGGGGGCCTTGATGTTCTCTCAGGGTGAGGAGTGTGTGGTATCACCTGGGGCTGCAGGTGCACATGGCTGTGTGTGTGTGGTCAGTGTGGGTGACCTGCCTTCAGGTGCTGATACTGCTTCTGCTGCAGCTCAGAACCGGACAAAAGTTTGATCCATCTTGTTGTGCTGGAAAACCATTGTCTAGGTCAGCTGTGCAGAGAAGTTTGCAGGTGTTGATGTTCTTATAAAAGTGCATTTAATTATTCCAGCCCATAGCCCAGAAAGAGTCACTAGCTTGTAGTCAGTCACTGGTTTTAAACGTGCAAGGCTCCAGCCCTTCTTGACCAACCTACATCCTTCAGTCTGGGGATACAGCAGATGTGTTTTCTGTCTCAGGAAGGCTATGTTTCCATATGGGCTCAGGGTGTGAGTCCTTTTCAGAAAGGTCTTGCAAAACTGAGGGGCTTTGGTGAAGTCTCATATTATTCAGGCTTGTCCCAGTCTCAAAGGTGGGGGTGTTCTTGGAGATGGTTTCTGTTTTGTTTTGGAGTTTTTCTAAAGTGAGAAAAGAAGGTCACAGAGGTGTGGAGGTTCTCCAGATGCAGGGAGTTGCTGTCTTACAGGGAGGACAAGAAATACCAGTCTTTGAAATGGGGAGTCTGGAATTTATCTTGTCTACCTGGTGATGTCTGTATTGTAGTGTGGACTTGCAAGGTGTGGGCAGTGATTCCCAGAGGGGCTGATTATAGGGGAAGTTTGATGTGTCCAGGGTTTCCAGGAGATGCTTAGCACTTTGTTTTATAAAGCACCTGGAAAGCAGTATCAGGGAGGAGAAATAAGTTTTTGTTCCCATTACAAGCAAAACCACACAAGATATAAACCAGTTCAGATAATTTAGAAAATAAATTTGATTTATCAGGTTAGATACAAAAAAATAATTTGACAGAAAACATAACCTGTCCCTGGTAAATCTGGTCCCTTTTTTGGGAAGATGATCCTAGAAGTGTCTATTTTGGGTGTTTTCATTAGGATGAGGCATCCGACAAGTGCTTGTTTCTTTTCATTTCCCACATAGGAAGTCTGGGTAGCTAGCACAGATGGAAACATCTGCATGGATTCACTGACAAAGCAGGGTACCAAACTTCTGTGCTGTGGAAATGGCTGTACCGCAGGGTTATGCGGCTGGGGCAGGGGAGTGCATTGTGGGCCAGCAGGCATCTTTGTGAAACTGTACAGCTCTTTCTGTAGGAACAGCCTTGACATAAATGTGTGGCGTGTCTTGACACACTACTGTTGGGAGGATAAGAGCTATTAATATTTCCTATCTGGAAAATGTACCTTTCTTATGGCACCAGATAAGGTTATATCCTCTTGGCAAAACAGCCAGGGGCTGGTATGGAGATCCCTCTTGAGGCAGGGATGCTGGACTGACAGCTTGACTATCAAGCATCCCTTTATTTTACAACCATTTTAGTTAAAGACGTATCAAGTTCCTTGCAACAACCCTCTTTTTCCTCAGTCCAGGAAGATGAAGAGAGAGGGGTCAGTGCTCAAACCAAAGTGCAGACAAGGGTCAGATCTAAAGTTCCCCCAGTCTTTTCTGGCACGTCAGTGCTGGTGTGAAGGGGATCTGCTCTCCATCCCCTGTTTCACCAGCTGGTGTCTTCAGAGTAATGCATGCTGTGTGAAGCAGCAGAAAACAAGGCTCTCAAAGACTTTGCTACTTTAACTGAATCCAGAATTATCTGTGTATAATGAAAGGTGCTGTGAAGCAATCCTGTGTCAGAACATGGTCTTCACCCGTGTCTTCCTATCCTGGCATCCACACTGAGAGGGAAAACAGCCATGTACTTCCTACAACCAAACCCAAGGAATTCAGTGGCAGACTGTGGGTTTCTGCTGTGACCCAAATCTGGGGCTGTTGATAGCTGTGCAGGAAAAGTCTGAACCCATCAAACCCTCCAGAGATAAGGATCATAAAAAATGTGCTTTGGGGTGTGGTACCTGGTAATTCAGCATTGTGGCTTTTTGTAGCAGACTAACAGCAGTGATTCGCTGTATCTCTGTACTTTTGGAGAGAGGGTTTTCCTTTTTATCATAAGACCCACAGGTTCCTTGGGAGAACTTCGCACAAAAAGGTTGAGGGGAAACTCACCTTTTCCCAGGCAGTCCTGCAGTCAGTCCTGAAGCTTCAACATGATTTGAGTTGGGGCTGTGGTGAAAAGCCTCTTCTATTTTTGAATCCCCAAACTCCAGGCATTCCCCATCTTCCCTGCAAGACTTCAAGTGTCTGCTGGGGCAAGAGTCTCCTTTTCAGTGCAAGGGGGTTGTTTGGAAGTAAATAAAAGACTTGTACAAAAACTCTCTCTCTCTCTCCTTGCCTATAAAGCAGCACCTTATGGATGTGATGTCTTCCAAACAGGCTTTTCATCTTTCTGGCAGCGGTCACCTACCAGATTTCCTTCTAGGAACGATCTTGCACAAATCCATAGCACCTTAGGTGCAAGCAACATGCCTTTGTTCTGCACAGCTTTTCACCGGAGGGAAGCAGTGCTCCAGCATCCTTACATGCGTTTCTAAAGCAGGTGAATTTTTTCATCTGAAGGATTTGATCAGCCCACCTGCCTTTTACCCAGTACCATGCTTGCTGTTGGGAGATACGAAATTAGGCAACCAAGACGTATCAGGGGTGTTGCGTGATTGTATTGATGGGACCGTACCATTCATACTGTCATCCCATCTGTTTGTACTCTCAGCCACGTGTTGTAAAGGTCAAGACATCTACTCAGAGGGAATAACTGGAGTGTGCGATGCTGCAGATCTGGCTGTGCTGCCAGCTGGCTGTGTACAGCCTCACTCGCTCGGCATGTGAGCAGCAGCCTCCACGTATGTCCAGAGCAGGCCAATATTAGAAATCATGAAGCTGATGATGGGAATGAGTTTACTGATTTCTGCCAAGCCTTGTATAGTGGGCTTTGATGCCAAGACAGATTCCCAAGTGCCGAAGAGCAGCCTTATATTTGCTATTCAACTGATGCAGCTCAAGGTCCTCATTTATGTCATCTCCTTGAAGTAGCTGCTGCTTACGAGCTGCCTGCTTGTGTGAGGCTGCCTAACAACATGATTAAAGAAAGGGCAAATGGTCTTTTAGAAGTCCTCATCTCCTCTGGACTTGGAATTTGAGGGACTATAGTCATCCTTCTGCCTTTGGCCAGGAGCCCTGGAAGATATGTGGCTCCTGGAGAAGCTGCTCTTCAAAACCTGTACTGTGGAAATAAGTGGAGGGTCATGTTCATGTAAGCAATTTATCCAAGTCGGACTGTCATCTGGACTAAGCTACTGGAACCAGACTGTGTGGCATTAGTAGGATTATTCTCTGTCTTGTGAAAGCTTTTCAGAGCTTGAAAATTTACGGTCTTAGACTTCAACATTTCACACAAATTTTTCTTCCAGCAACAACAACAACAACAGCAATTTATTGTAATTGTAAAAAACTACTATTGCCAAACCAGTCTTGATTATTTCAAGCCAAATTTTTTATCTGTATCTAAATGAAAAGTTGCATTTCGAATTAGAAACCCAGGTGTGGAACTGGGTTTGGGGTTTTTAAAAAAAAAATTTTGTAAAAATAAAAGCAGAACTTCCTGGTTGTTTCCCTCAAAAAAATTGAAGCTGAACCACTTGTTATAAAAAGGTTTTCTTTTGACAATTTTCTTCCAGCTCAACATGGCTTTAGCAGAAAATCACTTGGGCAGCTGTCATGGATGTCTTGTGCTGAGCTCCTGCTGGGACTGCTTGCTGCAGGCTTGTACCTCTGCCAAGGAGCTGTGGATCCTTGCTGGGTCTAGCCTGGTGCGTTGCAGTGGTTACACTCTCTCTCGTAGTTTTAAATATAAACTTCTAAGCGGTGTTTGTGATTTAG
Source organism: Eulacestoma nigropectus (assembly GCA_013397775.1). Taxonomy (NCBI): domain Eukaryota; kingdom Metazoa; phylum Chordata; class Aves; order Passeriformes; genus Eulacestoma; species Eulacestoma nigropectus. Next base: position 2,519,491 of record VZTE01004781.1, read on the forward strand.
GAGGAAGGAAAGTGGTGTTTAGACTTTCCGTGCCATGGAGTCACGATTCTTTTTAGGTCATCTTGCCTCATTGCTAACTTGTAGGGGGTTAGGGGAAGGTATGATTTACTTGGGATGTAAACAGTTGCATTGTGTGTTTCTGCTGTATCCCAGCAGATGCACAGCTATGCTGTAAAGTACAGCCCACCTACTAATCATTTAATGATTCCATTTGACCATTTATATAGCAGTGTGAAGCAAAGAGCAAGTGCTATTGCCCAAATGGAAAAATGGTTCATGGGTGAGAGATTCCCATTTGTTACAGCAAGTATCAGACCTCATAGCCTGGGAGATGGAGGTTAAGGACTGGAAAGCTGTCTTCTGTCCACCTGATTCTTGGAGCCTGGTGTTGGGTCACACCTAGGTTCCCTGTTTGATGGGGCAACAGCTTTAAACTGAAAGAGGGGAGGTTTAGATTGGATATAAGGGAGAGTTTTTTCAAACAGAAGTAGTGAGATACTGGAACAGGTTCCCCAGAGGAGCTGTGGATGCCCCATCCTTGGAGCTGTTCAAAGTCAGGTTGGATGGGGCGTTGAGCAATCTGTTTTACTGAACAGTGTTCCTGCCCATGGCAGGTGTTGATCTGGATGACTTTCGAAGGTCCCTTCCAGCCCAAACTGCCTGGAATTCTAAGTGAGAATTGAGAGGGCGCTTGGGACTGGGATTCTGTAGCCATGATGTGCTGAGGGGTCAGGAGACATGCCTGAAAAACATTCAACGAGTCGTTTCTTTCCACCTTTTTTCCAGTTGTGGCTGGCGGAGGATGAGGAGTGGTGCCTTCTGCAGAGCTGCAGCACTTGCAGCAGGGGTGGCTGGCAGCAGCGCCCTGAGAGGCACCTGTGGCCTGGAGCAGGCTCCCACACAGTGGCATGGGGCTGAGGCTGCAGCTGCTGCAGGGCTGTTGCAGGAGAAAAAAGCTTAATTAAAGAAGCTGAGTCCCTGTGGAATTGCAGGGGTGTTTAATACCTCGTAATGGACTTTGATTCCTAAAACCTGCTGTGGATTGGGGCTGGCATTTCCTGAACTTTCAATTACTTAAGAAACAGTCTTGTAGTGTTGGGTAGAGTTTTGGAGTGGATTTTTTTGTTTGTTTGGGTTTTGGGTTGGTTGGGTTGTTTTGGTGATGTAATGAGATTATTTTTTTGTTTTGTTGTTAAGGGCACAAAGATTTTGACAGCGCTGCTTTCAGCTCTTTTTATTTTACGTAGCAGTGTTCATCATAGCACAATGACAGAATTGAATCAGTGGTAGCAACAGTGGGAACTTTTGGCAAAAAAGGATAATGTAGACAGAGCTGAAGTGTTCTGCTAACTAAAACAGTAGCTGTATTTTTCAGAGAGCTAGACATGACTGTTTTGATCCAATGTGGTGTTAATCACAAGAATACATAACTGCTTTCCTGTGAACTTTCCCCTTAAAAATATCCAATGATATCACCTGATGTTTTGCACGAATGCTCAGTATAACCAGAATTTAGAACAGCTGGCTCCATATAAACTTGGAACATTCATAGGTCAAATATTAGTGTATAAATAAAAACATTTTGAAAATTAAAACAGAAGCACAGTATTGGAAATATACTGAACGTACAGATGTACTTCACGGCTTGAATAGCTTTACAAATTAATCAAGACAGTGTTAACACTTGTTCTGAAGAGTCATATTTCCTGATAGTAAATGAGAGAGTGTTTTCAAACAGTATTCCAAAGATGTGTTATTCCATGTATGTTAATGGTTGTTTGCAGTGTGAGAAATGTATGAATTGGCTATTTGAAGCACTTCTTTAACGAATATATATTTGTTCAACCCAAAATCTTGTCAAATGGAGATCTACAGTTTCTTTTATCAAGTGCAGGCTGTAAGATGTGCCATGTTTAAAGCATGCACAGAGATGTTTATGTTGAGGTGTACTGCTGCAGCTTTCTTATCTTGTCGCTCACCGCATCGCATTCGCGTGGTGTGTATGGTCAAGGTATTAGACACTCTATTTGCACAAGGGCTAGAGGGTGACATAATGTCTATTGAAGCACAAGTGTTAAGCTCCACACTAGGCAACAAAGAGCACTTAAAAAATGAGAACCGATTAGAGCTCATGAGCAGGGTCTGATAGTAGCACACGTAAGCCAAGAGGTGTTGGAGGGAGGAAAGTGTCGGCAGCTACGGTGTGAAACAGATGTCTTCTTGCATCCTTGTCTCTCCTGGGCTTTCCAGACCACTTGAGAGAGAAATTTGGAAGAGTAAAGCTCTTAGCAGTCAATTCCAGTCCTTTTACAAGGAATAAAATTATCTAAATAAGCTGGAAAATAAAGTTTAACTGTAACTAATGTGTACAAGATGCAAAAGACTCGTCTGCCTCTGCCTTTGTAAACACTGTAATAATACAAAGTTGTTTAAACACGAACACTTGCTGCAGCCTAATTTCCATGCTTTTCAAACTGCTTTAAAATATCTGGGTTAAGGTTCTGTATCAGGGAATAAAGAAGTGGTCAGAGCTGTAATTCCTCATGTCACAGGGTGCACAAGCCCCCTCTGGCCAAATTCAGATGCACAGAGGTTGAGGCAGCAGTCTTTAATCACCAGATGCTTTGCAGGAAAAAAGGAGGAGGTATTTCCAATGTCACTTACCATTGGCTTCCCATTCACATTTCTTCACTACTTATGGCCACACTGGTGGTGTGGTGCAGGAAGAGGCCTTATACACTTTTAATGTACCTGAATCTTCATAATGATGCCAAGCCTGGTTCTTCAAAATGTTCTTGTGCAAGCCGTGAGAGGCTTCTCTGCAAGCCTTGACCTGTGTGCACAATTTTGATGCAAAATAGTAAGAGGATAGTTCTAAAATTTAAGCTTCGTTTGAAATTTATATTTTAATAGCTACACAAAAATTTGATCCTCAAGTACAGAATCCAGGTGCTCAACTTAAATGATGAAGCTTGGTGAAGAAACCCTTCATCTAAGAAAAGCAGCAATCTCTCTTGCCCCTAAACCATCATCCTGAGACAGCATTTCAAGCATGCAGACCCTTTCGCTTAATTATTGTAACATCAAACATCTTTGACATGAAAGGGACCAAGCAGTGGCTATGCAAGATAATGACTTGTTTATAAAAATAATTTAAACAGCATATGAAAAGGATAAACATGCATGTCCTGCCAAAATTCACTGTATGTTCTGCAGGCTTTGGTAATTGTGAATCTCTTGGCTTGCTCTTTCAATTTCTTCCTTTTTTTTTTTTAAACCCACAAAGGAAAAAAAGGCAGAGGGGGAAGGGAGTAAAGAGAAATGAAGGGAGACTTAAAAAAAAAAGAGTTCTCATATTTAAGGAAGTTCCAACTTATTATGCTATGGAAGAGAGCTGGAGAGGAAATACATTTGTTTAATGTACTACAATAGAGGTTCTCTTTGAGATGTCTGTGTCTTGTCTCTTGCATGTGATAGTTTTTACACTTTAATGATTGTAGCAGCTGTCCTGTCCAAAAATGTTCCATTCTGCAGGATATGTAATGCTCGTTACTTGCTAGACAACATCAAGATACTATTCTGTCTCTTATTCAGAACCTCAAAACACTTCATAAGAATTGAAGCCTCAGAGTGTGCTCTGACAAATGTAAATCACTCTTATACTGATTTTCCAAATAACTAAGCTGAGGCTCAGAGGTTATGACTGGACCAGGGCGGTGATGAGGTCCCTGAAATTCTTGCTTCCAGTCCTGCAATCTCACCATGAAACTGAGTGCTGTTTTACTGACCTGGCTAGTCTGCCAGTGGCTCACGGAGCCGGTGAAACAAGAGGGTCCTATTTGGTGAAACCTGTCTTTTTTCAGGTGGCAGCAGGAATCAGATGGAGCCTAGAGGTTCTATTTGGCTTAGGCTTTAGTTCTTCCTGCTTGTGAACCTTGCTCATCCGTGCTGCACAGTCTGTGCCTTCTGCAACCATGCTTCATTAGGGACATAGCTCTTCAGACATGCTTGCCAGCAGCTGAACATAGGAAAGATGCAAGAGGTCACAGGCATGTTTCACTTGAAACTATTGGAGAGCCTAGTAAAGGTTTGGTTGGCTTTTGGTGATGCCCATGCTGTGGGGAAGTTAATAGTAGATGTTCTTCCCAGTTAACTGACAGTTTTGTTGAGAAAATCCCCATAAAAATGCAGTGTAACAGCTGAAGTTGGTATAATGACTCCTTTATGTTTCAGAAGCTATTGGGATTGGGTCTGCCTGATACTTTTGCTATCTCTAGTCTCAGTAAAAACAGTTTTATGGGGTCCCAAAACAGTTTGTTGCTTCTGGCAGCCAGAGAGCTGGCAGCTCCAATGCACTGAGGCTTGAAGAGATAGTTCATTAATTCATGGCACTTTCCAGAATAAACATGGCAAACCTCCTCTGAAATAACAGACGGTAAATCCTCCTTGTCACTCAAGACTGCGCATTTGTCTTTAGAAGGGGGCCATGAAAGAAGCTGTCCATCTCCTAATGAATGAAAAAATAAACAGAAGAATTGTGCACTGTGTTGTACTTGACATGGTGAAGCTTTGGGGTGGAATAGCAGCAAACCTTTCCTCCCATCTTAGCCCTGTTAATTGTGGACCTCAACCAAGCATTGCCTACTGGGCAGGCTATCAGATGGCATAAACTATCATAGCTCTTTGCCAGGGATCCCTGGCAGGAATGACAGCACTTTTTGCTCCTTCTTCGACTCTTTTTGGGATGGTAGGTGTCAACACCTCTCAGCTTCGGGTCCTCAGGGATAGGACCTCTGGTCTCTCTGTGCTGTGAGACTCGTGAAGGTTGCTACAAGCTGGGGTTGCTCGGAGCGCACAGATGTTTTGTGCAGCTTGTTATTTTCTATGTTGGAGGTTATGAGTCAGATTGCTGTTACCAAAATGTTTATGTGAAATCATTTCTGAGTCATATATTTGCATCATATACAACCTGTCTGACAATCAAAACATTCAGTGCTCGGCTAATGATTATACTAAGTTTTCCAACACTCTGCTCCAACATAACATAATTACATGGCAGAGTGCAATATATTACTTTGACAGGGTTCTTCATGCATCTTATAATGTCAGAACATCATCATTGCTATTATTTTAAATTATCAGAGTTTGTTGCACGAAACAAAGTTTAAAATAGTGAGAAGCAGTTCCTCAGAAACAAAATGCCATGCAAATTTTCCTGTGCTTTTTCTGTCCTCAAGAAAACATATTTCAAGAATTTGCATAGTACTTTTAACTTTACTCTCTCCAGAGAGGTGCTTGATCAAGGCTTATTGGTTTGATTGACAGAATAGCTGTGGATATTTGCCTGAAGAAATTGTTTGGTGCCTGCGGGATTGTTTGGTAGTTTCTCTAAAATACATCTTTTAAGATAGAACCAGAATATTTTTAGCAGTGTAGAGTCTCTAAACTACAACTTTATGCACTTTACATTTATCTCTTGTGTGAGTTCTAGCATAAATAGGGGCAGCTTACAAAAGTATTCTGAATAACTAGGGCAAGCATTTAAAATTACACTTACTTTCAGGTGTGTGAGAACTCGGGCAGGAGTGTTTACCACCATGTTCCAGTGAATTCAGTAACTCCCCTTTAACAGTTTATTCTTGAGCAGGATGGGGAAAACTGAAGCATCCCCCAACTCTGTGCTAAGGTAGTGGTCAAGGAGATGAAAAATGCATAGGGGCAAAGGGCTGCTTGCTTGTTTGTTTTTAAATACATATCTATGAAAAAGCATATGAATGATGAAATGGAAGATGATGTTAGGGCTGACTCGTCTGAATTTGGTTTACAGTCTTTTGGAATTGGCTTTGGGAGCTTGATTATAAGTGTGAAGGGCACTGGCAGGTCCCTTTAAATAAAAAAACATCATTGCATTTCATCGCTCTTACTGAACTGGCAGAGTGCAAAGTGCAGTATGGATTATGATGACATTCTTTATGTTCCTAGTGGAAAAAAGTATGGACAATACAGTAGTGGACTTTCCTGGCTACAAGTGACTGAGCTGTGCTTAGTAATTAGGGAGCTCGCATTCGGAGCAATAAAAGCATCCCTGTGTAGTATTAGCGAGCACCATCTTTGCTTATGCACTCTCCTTGGCCAGCGTCAGTGGCAAATACATAATTGGTCTATGAGGACCAATATATTGTGAAGTGTAGTGGAAAATGCCAAAACAAAATTTCAGTTGGATGAAGTCCATTTGTCCTGTGCTAATTTCTAGCCCTGTAAACAAACACAGCTGCTGAACATAGAATCAGTGCTCAGAGTGGTTAAAAACAGTGATGCATTGCTAGTGAGATCACAGCAGAAAAAATTATGTAACACATGAGGCTGCAGTAAGGATCAAGACTATCCTCAGCTCTGATTAATTGTTTCTGTTTATATATTTTAATGTATTTATGATGCTTAGAATGTAAAGATTGCTGTTTGATTGCCAGACCATTCAGCTGAAAAAGTCAGAGTATTAAGTATTGATGAGCCGGTTGTCGTGAACTTTTGCAAAAGAGTGAATTGGCAACCAAAGTCTTGATTAATGTATATGTATGTATTTTATATTTCTCTTTTTCATACCAATATATCACCCATTTGGTCATCTGGGCTTTGTGGTTATTTGTTTATATATATGAAGGATTCATGCAGGTAGGTTTGCCTGTCACTTTATCGTAATTAAAATGTCTTTAGAAGTACTGCAATACTGAACAAGGAACATGAGATTTCAAACATTAGAAATCTCAGGGCCAAGCCTGCTAGGTCACTGGCAAAGTAGCAGCACTTACAGTGTAACTTGTCTCACGGCCCAGTTATGTGTTTTGACATCCCTGAGCTGACTAATTGCTTTGGGGAAAAAAAAGAAGTAAAGAACGATCTTGGTTACTGTGGTAGAAAAGACGGTTTCCAACCTCTTCTGTCCATCACATCTATTGTCTAGTGACTGCTGCATGGTCATCCCCAGAGCTAGCAGAGTAGGGCGCTTTGGAACAGCATCAGTTTTAAAGTTTTGGACGTTTTATAGCCATCGTGGTGCTTTGACTTGTGGTAGCTGCTTCTCTCCATGCTCTCGCGCAGCACATGTTGGTGCCACCCTCTTCAGAAGCCTCCTGGGGCTTGAGGAATAATTGGGTGTTCGCGTTACTGTGTACTGGACTAGTGCCTTGTGGATTTTGTCGTGTCTGCAGAGCGTCAGTGGCCTGGGTTCTGGAAACTCTCCTAGCCCCTATCCCAGCTCAACTACAGGCTGGCATGGAGCATTTAAATCTCAAAGTGTCAGTCTGGCACGTTCCATAAACACTAAATTGACTCAGAGTGGCTAGGTCTAGTGCTATAAAACATACTGTTCAGGTATTATTGCCAAGGAAAAAAAATTACCTGTAAATAGCAGACTTACAGCATAGGGGCTTATTTCTGTGCTTATGCTTTTTACATTTCCATTTTTGCACCAGCTTGGCAAGAAGTTAACTTAAATGTCAAAACTATTTTTATGTAAATATATGCATTATTGAATCTCTTACTCATAAAGCAAATAGTACTTTAAACCCACACAAAACAGTTGAAGCTATATATATTTTCTCACTACTGAATTTGGCTTTTAATAACTTGGAGTGAACTGTCCAAAATAAAGTTAGGAATCAAGGGCACTTTATTTCCCAGCTAGCAACATACGTATTCTTGGCTTTGCACTGTACCAATTCGAGATGGAAGAAAAACTGGATTTGTACTACAGATCCTCTCAGCAATCAAGAAGAAAAAAATATCATAGTTAAATAAACACATTATTTTAAAATTAACAAACTTTTCTAAAACTGTATGCAGCTACAAAAAATATGAGGGACTATTAAGAGACTGTGGAGGCTTTGATATCAAACAGTGGTTTTCTAATACGTTTCTTCTGCTGGAAGTGCAGCCTTGTGCCAGAGTCAGAGGCAGCAGTTACCCAGAAAAAAGATTTCACTGCTGCTATTTGAGGAGTAAGGACAGCAAAACCTGCCCTCAGCACGCACAGACAAAACCACAGCTGAGGTTAGGGGTTGTGTACTAAGCCCAGGTCATAGTGGCTTGGAAGGAGATGCTCGCTGTCCTTTGTTCGTTTCATGGTTTGTCTCCATGTCATGGGTTTTCTTGCCCCACTGCCCTCCTGCCTGTGGGAAGCTACTTCAGGTCGGTACCGGATCCCAAAGATAAGGTGGGAAAAGTTACTTCAGGAAGTCATGCAGACAGGAGCTTGTTGCTGAAGAATACCTGGCTGTTGCTCTGCTGCAGTGTCCTGTTGGGATCCACCTTATTGCTGTCTTACTGCTCCCTGCCACATACTCAGTGTCAGAGCTGCTGTAGCAGAGATCTCCACTGGTTTTGGCTTGCCCTGTGCTGCAGGCAGGAGTTCCCTGAGCATATGGGTGTGTTCAGGCTGACTGGGATGCAAAGAAGCAAGATAGAGGAAGAGGGGAAAGGGGAATCCTCGGCAGAATTGCATGTGATCTGCCACCCCAGATTTCAGTTCAAGCTTTTAAGTCAATTATCCAGCAATTCAGATCATCTCTGGCTGGGTTGCAGGGTATTTGCCTTCCACTGTGTGTGGCATGAAGGGCACACATTGCTACTTCTTCCCTTTCTTGTTGAATAAACCCAAGCTGTACTCCAGGAGAAAAAAATGTTGGAGTGCTTTCTGGGGCAGCTGAGCTGTGAAAGCGGCTTTGGTTATCTAAAGCTGAAGCACATGTGAAGCACAACTGGGGAAGACCCCTGAAAAATGCCAACCCTTGGAATGTTGGATACAATCACAAGCAAAATATGAAAAGACCCCACCAGAGTTGTAGTAAATGCAGCAGCTGGTCATGGATGGGTCATGTCCAGCAAATCACTTGGGCTGGCCATGCACGCCTGATTTAATGGGCATGAAGGAGAGGAGAAACCCTGGAGAAGGAGGAATGAACTGGACCATAGAGAGTGTCATGGCTCTTGCCTGCGCAGGCAAGTGAATTTAAAGGATGGTGACTAAGAGATTCTGGTTTTCTAAAAATAATGCTTTCCACTGACTGAAACCACAGCTCTTGCTGATGCAGCTTTTGATTATTTTACCTCTTATTCCATCTTTCCTAGTTTGCATGATTCAGACTTATGTAAACACTAGTAACGGTGCCTCAGTGCGGTGAGAGCGGCACTGTGTGAAAGAGACAAGGCTCACAGGGGCGGGAGATTTGTCCTGGAAGCCTTTTTGTCCATGAGATCCCCTGTGCATCCCCAAGCAGCTGCTGGAGTGAAGTGTCAGATATCTCTCTCTGGTGGTGCCCAGAAGAGAAGTCTGCAGAAAATGATGCTGCTTTCTTTTCTTGCAATGTCCTCTCCTACAAAACTTCATCATAATGACCTTTATTCTTTCTCATTAAATGCAGTGTGTGTGAAAAGGCTGCTGAGAGTGGGGTGCTTCGGGTTGTCTTTAAACACAAGCCTTAAAGAAAAACTGGAACAACAGACGAATGAAGTGGATGTGGTTTAGCTTGAGCCATTTATACTATTTTCCTTTTTAAATACATTTTTGGAAGGTGAGGGGAAACCAATTATGCTTGAGTTTAAAGCAAGCAGACTATTTCTTTATTTGACTGAGATGTGTGATTCATCTTGACTGGCTTTTTCTTAGTTTTTAAGTTATTCTGCTTGCGTTGCATTCATTCCCTGAGCTTATTTTGTTAACCTTGCCACCTGAACAAATTAAGCACGTGTCTTCATGTGATGTTCCCTTAATTATGTACCTGCTGGTCACAGTTGGAACACCTATATTTGCATCTGCTTCTTTGTGTAGCCAGAGGACAGTTAATCCTGCAAGTTTTTCTCCAAGCCTTTGAAAATTTTTTTTGTATATTGTGCAGATTATGCAAATACACTTCAATATCCCGTTTTTCCATTGCTTTGGCATTTCTTTATGTGCTTGGAGTGCAGAGGTAGTAAGCTAAAGTACAACAAGTGGTACTTTCGTTAGCAGTTGTGGTATACACAAAAAGCCCAAGTCTGAACAAGAAAGGTAAATTCATGTTAGGACTAGAAAGGACCCTCAGAGCTATTGAAAACAAATATGTTGTAGGCATTTTGTCCAGCAAGCTCCACAGAAATCTGTTCCAGTTTTCCTCCATGTCTCACAGGTCACAGGACTCCTGCCAGCTGCCCTGGAAAAAAAAAAGTAGGAGCAAAGAGGTGAAAACCAGTGCCTACAGCAGTAAGGTGCCGGGGAAGATGTGCTGGGAGCAGGAGAGATCAGCAGTGTCACTTGTGTCCTGGGTCCTTACAGCCATGCAGCAGCTGTTACGTGGTGTTCCCAGGTGGATGTGAACTGTTCTCACTGTTATAGAGGGAAGAGAAAATACCTAACACGCAAAGTCCTCCTGCTGCTTTGATTTGAACAAAATTTTGTCACTGGTCCTAGCCTTAGCGTGTGAGAGATTGTCAGTAATTCAGTAATGGGGTCTCAGCAGGCTCCCGCCCCACAAACAACAGTGAGGCACTTTCTCTAGCTTGGGTCAATACCTGATGCTTCTTGACAGGACCACAGGAAAAGGCTCAGACTGTTGCTGTAAGTCATGAAATGTGGGACTGATACGGTGTAACTATTGACCAAACGAGCATGGGAAAAGCAATGATCACCTCCCACTTGTGCTCTAGCAGTACTGACAAATTTGAAACCTTTGTCCTCATTTCCCAAGTTTCAAGTTCGCATTTCAGGAGCTGCAGAAGCAGTGGTTAAGTAGGACAAAGGACACCTCAGCTCTTCTCCCAGTTTTTCATGTGGACGTGTGCGTGCCGCGCTCCCGCTCACTTCCCCTCCTGCTCAACACCATCAGCTTTCTATGGGGAAAATCTAAAGTTTGCAGTGCAAAGGTGTTGGACGTAGCTTATGATAGATGTAAAACACAGGTGCTGTGTATTGGCTGTGGAGGGAAGGATCTGCTAATGTCGAAATTTGGCTTTTTGTTCTGACTTTTGACATCCATACCAGTGTAACAATACAGGCATTACTATTGGTAGAAGCAGTGACTGAACACTGCTCAGTGAATGGCCCAGACATGAGCGTTGGTTTAGATAAAGCTTATGTCCTTCTTATGTATATGATGGAGAACAGACTCAAAGATCTCCAACTCCATGCAAAATTATTTCAAGTGGTATGTGGTCAGTAGGTACCCTGTGTGAGAGTAACCAGTGTGTCAAGAAAATGAGACAGTTTCATGATAGTGGGGGAAAAAACCCCAGGAGTTTAACTGAAACAGCATTAACAGATTGTCTCTTGGAATGCAATCAGCAAGCAGTGAGGGTTGTTAAATAGATACAAAAGTCAAGTGCTTTTACTCTTAATAAAGAAACAGCTAAATAAATATTTCAAGAAAACAGTGAAGTCAAATTGCAATAAATTTTATTATTTAGTGCACTTTTAAGGCCCCAGGACGGGAATATATCTGCATTCAGGAAAGCACTTAAGCACATGCTTTCCTGAATATGAACAGGCTAAGGCTTATACTTAAGTGCTTTCCTGAATGTGGGCCAAAGTCTCCTAAGAGTTTATTTTAAAGACACTCTTCCCTTAATTAAAACACTTGGTCAAATGTAACAATTAGGTGTCAGGTTGCTTACTGTCACACAACAACTTTCTGTAACAGCAGGCAGTAGCACTACACAATGACTGAGGTCAGGAAGCAAAGACTACTTCATCAGTTGACACTGTGAGAGGAAACTCAATTTTTATGGGCCTCCCAAGAGTTCCCTCTGGCAAGTGCTGGCAATCTAAAATAAATTGAAGAGCTCTGCCAAGAAGTGGTCCAAAACTGTTTACAGGGTCTGCACTGGAACCAGCCTGAGCTTAAGGCTTCTCCCCACTGCAGCAGTGCTGAGCGGCACTGGAGCTGCTGGTGCTGCCTGTACATGTGGTTGGACCTCAGTCATTCTGCCAGGTGTTCTGTTCTGTTTATCCTGACGTTAAATTTTTATTTGATCATTCCTCATAAGCATCCAGTTGTGCTTTTTCTCGCTCAGGTGGCTGGGAGCCAGTTGTGCTAATGGCACTATCAGATGTGCTGGTGAAAGTGGAGTCGTTGCAATGCTGCTTCTCCCCCGATCCAGGGTCCTGGTTGGCTCTGAAATGTAGATGGAGCAGTGGTAGCTCCTCCTGCCCTTCCCTGCATTGGGTGTTCAGTGCTTCCCACCTGGAGGAGCAAGAGTTGCCAGAGTAGTTAGGAAGTTGCCTTGCTGGGAGGGACAGGTGTGACTTGGTTGCACTAGTAATCGTGAAAATAAAGTTGTTCTGGAACGTATTGCCAAGGAGTCCTCGTTCCCTGAGGAGGTGGCCTTCAAGCATCTCCTGTGGTGCTAGGAAACACAGAAAAGTAAGGGTTTTATTCTAGCACCTTGGAGGCAGGCAAGAGACTTTGATGAGAGAATTTCCAAACAGAGCCCACCTCAGGTCCTGTACTTTGGGCATCCCTGTCCGGAAGCCATTTTGGTAAAGTGCTGGAAGAGGTGTTGGACTCCTGCCTTGTAGCAGCCTCAGCTGTCCTATGAATCAGGAAATTCACGCTTTGGTTTTCCTGAGGAGCTGGACTTTCAATAGTATGGTTTGAAAGCCTGTTGCATTTTCTTTCCCTCATCTTAGGCTTAATATGCCTGCCCTTTACCTCATAACTAAAGCAGTTCAGTGTCTTCCCCACTTCCGCTGTCCTTTTGACTTGACTCTGTTGTTATGATGGTTGCCCTGTCTCATTTATTTTTATAATCTTTGCTCCAAATTTGTGATCCGTAATTGTGGGATAGCTCACAGCAATCCAAGTCGTTGTCTTTTTATGTGTGGTTCTTCTGAGTGACCCCTGCATAGGGTTTTCATCAGGTCGCAATAACCTTGATTTTTACATCAGCATTTAATTTCTGGTGTCCAGGATGTTAGATATGGCAATGATTTGAAAGGGGAGGTGAAGGCAAGTCCATGCCATGTTCAAAACTGCTCCTGAAAGATTTTCCCACACTAAGCCTCGCATACTGTTGTCCCTCTCTTGTCCTTTTGGATGTGGTTTCAATTTGAGCTTGCGAGAACCTAAAGCTTGCTCTTGGCTCTTCCTGGCAAAGAGGCAAAGAATGAAGGAGAAAATATTTTTTTGTGGAAAAAGGTGAAGAAGGATGTAAGATTTGGTAAAAGACTGAAAATTGGAGCCCTGATAGGTTGAATTTTCCACTTTATGGAGAATGTGCCAAAATACTACAATAAAATACATAATGTGTTTCCTCTGCCTTCCCATTGTAAAACTTGAGAGTCATGCATATTAACCAAAACCAGATACATCCATTGAGTTTCCATACTCTGAAGCAGTATAGGGTGGGGTGAAGCTGGTATTAATAGGTCTATTCATCACAATAAATGTTCCTGGTAGATGTGGGTGGTTCAGACTCAGTGAAGAAATGGCTCAGAAGCGATCAGTCTCCACCCAGAGAAGCAGGAATTTTTAGCAGGGAGTGTCCCACATACCGGTAATAAAAAATGATGGCTAACTGAAGAGTCTTTTCTTGAAGGGTTTTATTTTAAATTCAGGTGACCTGAGGTTTCATTAGCACCAAGAGTCATTTTGGTTCCTCAGCTGTTTCCTAATGCAACTTGCTAATTATCGGTCTGTGCTCCATAGGTAAAGCTGCATTTGATTAAGAGCTGGCTTTAGGCTGTTGTCTTCTCACTTCTGTCCCAGCGTGCCATAAAAAGCTCTATAAAATATGGAGGTTCTTGAGGGAGTTGGCGTCTGCAGCCCTGACTGACATGAAACCAGCATTTTTGTGAATTTGTGTCATTATGTAAGTTGTACATTCTCTTCAGAAATTTATCTATTTATTCATGGGTTTAATTGCTATTTCTTTTACAGCAGGGCTTGGAGTTTGTAATGAGAAGTCTGTGCTGGGCGTTGTACCAATATATAACAGAGAAGGCAGCTCTGCCCTTGACTGCTAAGAGGACATGACGGGATGACAGGAATAACAAAAGGGGTGGAGGACAGAGTAGCAAAATGCGCAGAGATTAACAGAAAAATGTGTCTACCCATATCAAATAAATTATTTGAAATACAGTGTGCTATGTATCAATATGGAGGAATATACATTTTACAGTATTTCATATCACATTTAGAGATTTACGTGGTTTTTTAATCTTTAAGAAAAAGTAAGGATTGTACCAAGTTTACTTCTGTACAGGCAGAATAGTCTTCTGTACCTAATCTTGCTTCCATGTCCCTGGGAGGCATGTGTACATGGAAATAATTTTTAGGCTGGTGCAGCTGAAACAGAAGATGAGACATTAGTGATGTCTGGGTTTAGAACTTGTGTATCTGCTCATAAATGGATGTTTTGAACTCTCTGCTTGGTGGAGAGCAGAGGGATCATTTCTCTTGTTGAGTGATGGACCTGTATTGATGGTTGGTCTCAGCAGAATACACAGAATCATTTGGCATTTTGGAGAACAGCGTGCAGGGGATTGAGTCAGTTTAACTGAACAGGAGAAGAGCAAGCAAATTTCTATTTCAGTGCAAAGCCCAAACATGGCCGGAAAGGAACCTTTCCCCTTAGAGTTATTTTTTTGGCAGGATGACAAGTGTACATATAGGGCTTGTGACACAAAGCAGTCACTAAGGTAAAGATAACCTGTCATTTGCTGCCCACAGTATTTGCTGTGGGCATTTTCAGTGGCTGTAGGCATGGCTTTGCATTTCATGGTATATTCTACGGGGGAGCTGATGGACTCCCTGGAGGTCAGAGGAGCACATTCTTCCTGTGTCTGCTAGATGGCCATTTTGATGTCCATACTGTGAAGTCACAGAGACCAAGTGGGTTGAACAACGGACAAAAGTTGCCTGAGAAGGCTGGAAATGCAAATGCATTCCCATTTCTTACAGTAACGCAGATGTTTGTCTCAGCTCTGAGTTTGTTTTCTGCAGCGATTGAAGACAGGCCATGCCTCAGTGGAGGAACATTGTCTGTTCAGCTATGCAAGGGCTTGTAATTTGATCAAGTAATTCTGAGATGGTTGCATTTTTGTGGATGAGTGTGGGACGCTCACGTGGGTGTGTGCCACGTCGCACCCTTACTGTCTCGGCTTTTACCATTTAAGCCTCCTGTTCACTGAGTACGTGAATGGTGAGGTTTCGTTCTTAGGGCTTCATTTCTGGGTCTTTCTGTTCTTAACTTTGAAGAAAGCAGCAATCTCCACCACAGTCCAGTCAGTGTTCACGATGTGACTTCTGGGTTGGCTTCGTACACACTGTGGTTTGCACTGATGAACTGCTAGCCCTCATGGGTGAGAGGTGGCTGGTGCCAGGGCGAGTTTGGAATACTTGTGGACTCCTCTGAAATATGTGGCAGAGAGGAATTCAGATGGTAAATCACTTTCCTGGTTGGTGGTGGTGAGAACAGATGAGTGGTAAGCCAGGCTGAAGTGGAAAAAGTGGCCAGAGACTGGGGCCAGGACTCTACATTGGTCAACGATGGAGGGGAGAGAAATGTGGCACTGGTGAAACAGATGAGTCAGGCAGGAACGTTTCTGCACAGATTCCCGGGTGGAGGAGCGAGTGAGGTGGATTACTGATGTACTTTGTGAGCAAGTTGGGGTGTAAGGCTGCTTCTGAGCTTCTAGTGGTAGCTGACACAGCACTGCAGAAACGCAGTGCTTTTTGTGAAAGCAGCAGTAAATGGTGGCATTAAAAAAATTGGAAGAGTGTTCTTATGAGTTGTGAGATGCTAAATTACCCCACAGGTGATGTTTTGAGGGAGTGGACAAGTTTGAAAAGAAAGTTGCAGTAATTTTGCTGCTGTGGGCTTTCAGTGGTTCTCTAACCTAATCTCAACCACACCTGCAAGAAGGAGGAAAAGGCTCTTGAGCTCTGGGTGCCAGAATTCCTGCTCCAAATTGTCTTTTGTCCTGTCTGTGGCCAGCCCTCCTTGGGGATGAACTGGGTGCCACTTCCCGAGACCAGCCTGAGCACCCCTGCCACGGATATAAAATTATTCCAAACCTTGTTGCAGCATACCTAATGGAGGGGAAAGGCTGGGCACGACCTGTGCTTGCCTCTTCTGCTGGAAGTGCTGGGGGCCACCAGCTTGCAGTGATTTTGGAGTCTGAGTTAGCTCACAGGTACTAACAGTGAGCAGCTGCAATTTGACTTGAAAGTAACCCTTCTCCTACTTCTCACTTTTAGATATGAGAGGTATATTTTTGATTAGTTCTAGTAAATAACAATTTTGGTATTGCATAAGTATGAGTTGTCATGAGTTGCATTGCTGGGTTTCAGCATTATTGTTGGTCAGTCTTTTTTAAAAGTTAACATTTTAGCTTTTTTAACAAAAGAGCTAAAGTGTTATGGTTTGGACTTTTTAAGGACATTATTCTTCTTTCTATTGAAATAGAAATGAAAAAGAGAAGAAGAAGAAAATAAAAAAATAGTGTATTTTCCATTAAGAAAGATTCTTTTTTCCATCCTTTTACTGGCATATGTGATGGTTATTTGTAAAAGTTTCTTTTATTTTTTTTTATGAGCCCCCAGCCATTTTCACTTGAAGGAAATGTTTTAATTATGGGAAACATCATTTTTCATTAACTTGATTTTTCATTAACTTAATTTTGGAGGGTTTTTCTTGCTGTGAGCTCAGTTTACCAATTGGAACTACCTAGCTGGTCTCTCGAATCCATTTTTGTCAGTGGATCTCTGCATAACGGTTTCCCCTCTTCTTTTTTTGCCAGAGTAGGATTAGAATGAAAGAACTGGCCAAGAGATAGTGCGCATAGATTAAACTGTTAGCCCAGATGAATTATGCAGAAAACATGCATCCTTATGCGTTGTGAAAAACACCAGGGGTAAAAGGTACCATCTTTTGAAGGTTAGCTTGTAGAGTGCAAAGAAAATAACCAGACTGCAGCACTTTGGAGCAAATTTTTTTGCTTCCCTTTTAAAATAATTGAAAAATCAGTTATTTTCATACAGTCCTGAGTAAGTATTTTAGTGTTGACCTTGCCTTTTCATAACTTCTTCTTGCAGAGTTCTTCAAAAATTCCTTTACTGTCTTTCTCAGATTTTATCTCAGAACATGTGTTTTTGTCATTAATTTCATTCTCATGCCTTCATTGTTTTACCAACTTTTAGTTGGCTTACAGTCTGTCTGTGTGTGCCTTATTATAAGTTCCAGTTCAGTTTGTCCTATGAGCGTGATTTCTTCTCCTTTCCTTCCTCCCCCCTTTCCCCTCCAAGACTCCCTCTATAGTGCTATGCTTCTGATGGCTGGAAATCTGAGACAGGGTACTGATCCTCCTGTGTCATCTTGCGCTTGTCCCTGAACGTTTCTTACTGGCCGCCTTTGGAAACAAGGCTCTGGGCTTCCTGAGTTGTTGGTCTGGTCTATTAAAGCTGTTTCTGTGATCTCATCAATCCGACTCTGGCTGGTTAGGGCTGTAAGTAAGCGTGACTTGCTAAGTGCCACATCGCAGACAGAAGGATCAGCCTCAGCCCTGCATTGGCTGTTGTTGGCTGTTATTTTGATTGAGCAAATGAAAAGGAGGCAGATCCTTTAGTTTTTGAGCTTGTCATAAGGCAGTATCAAGAGGCTTTATTGGAAATTGTCTCTTTGCTTGCATGTTGCTGGTTTTCTTTTCTGAGAAGCTTTGCTCAAGTATTGCCCTAAAGCACCTGCCTCCAGGGCAGGAGCTTGTGAGCAGACTGCCAGGGACCCACAACCACTTTCGTGATTTTTGCCCCCATCAGCCTTTTCCCACATGAAAACTGTGGGGAGTGAATTGCTAGCCTTTCTTTTTTTGTGTATTTCTAGAGCAGAAATGAGCAACAAAGATCAAACTCCTCAGGTTGTTACCTTGACTGAAAAGAACAAGTTGGTTAATATCTTTTTTCTTTGCCTTTCAGTCTTTAGTTCTGACTTTTCCTGTAGAAGTCTAGAAAGATACCTTCATATGTATCATTTGATACCAGAAGGAGTTATGTTTAGTTTAGTGGCTAACTCAAGGATTTTGAATATATGACAACAAATATAAGTGTGTAATATAAGACTCATAATAAAACTTCTCAATATGGGAATGAGATGAAGCACAGTATTGATGGTACAAGGTCATCAGCTGTACTGTGGCTGCAGGAAACCCCTTCCTGTTGGTCTGCTGTACAGATTGTGCACCAGGCAAGCTGTATTACACTGATGAGAAAAAGTAGGTACCAGTAACAACTATTTCAGTTCTAGACCTGTTCATCAGAGGTCCTTGAGCAGATACCCAAGTGGTGAACTACAGACCTATAAAAAAAGTAAACCTGTTGTCATTATGGACTTTGAGTTCTGAGAGCACAAGCAGGGGGTAACCTTTTGAGGCAAGATTGTTTGGTTTGGACATACCTACAATTAGAAAAACAAAAATGTGCAAGCAGATGTTTCAAGGGTTTGTTTTGTTTTGATTAAAAGTATCCAGTCCTAGTTCAGGGTTGTTTTAGGCCAAGTTCTGGTTCAATGCTGGTGGGAGATCTTACAACTTACTTAAAAAGTCCTGAAATGACTCAGAAAGTGAGCGCCAGCATAAATTGTAGTGATAACAGTGGGCATCACTGACCTATGGATTCAGAGTGGACAGGAGAGCTGAGCCACAGTCATGCCACCTCTGCCAAGTGGCAGTCCTGCAGTGGGGCTGCTTTCACGGATTCCAGTCTATGAGCTGTGCATTGTGTTTTGGGAGGAAATGCTGTGTTTCTGTGTGCTTTTTGGATCCTGCAAGAATTTTATTGTTTTGGTTTGGGGCTTTTTTGCAGTCAAGTGAGTGGACAAATTAGAAATCTGTTGCTGGCATAAGATTTTAGTAGGGTTGTATATGTGAATGAAGAGGACCTGCAGATTTAGTGTCCATTTAATAAGTCAATGTGATGGCAGTGAATGGCCTGTTTGCAGCTGACAGGCCCTGGAGATTAGTTGTAAAATAGACTGGAGTAGTAGTTTATTCCAACTAACAGATCTTGGGTGTTCACAAGCTACTCATTGACAACTGGAAAATGGAATAACATCTTTTGGCTGGTTAAATCCTTGAAGGATTAGTAACCCTGAGAACGGTAGTGCTTGATGGGTGGGAGGACTGCTACAAATAAATAAAGAGCATTAGTTCAAGAGTTTTTGTTGCTTTTTTTCCTTTCATAAGTTGAAATTTGGAGACACCTTTCACAGCAACTGTCAGGAAAAGTGAGTGTGATATGAATTGCCCTCACCCCCTTGAGATCCTCAAAGAGCTGGCTGATGTCAATCTCAAAACCTCTCTTTATGATTTTGAGAGGTCTTGTCCTGATTTTAAAGAAGGGCAAGAAAGATGATGCTGGAAATTACAGGTATGTCAGTCTCACTTCAGTGCTCAGTAAAGTTATGGAGAGGATTATTCTGGATGGTATTGAGAAACACCTGGAGGACAATACAGTCATTGGTCACAGCCAGTAGGGCTTCATGAGGGGAAAGTCCTGCTTATCAAATCTGATTTCCTTGTATGGCAAGGTAATCCACCCAGCTGACCAAGGGAAGCCAGCTGATGTAACCTTTCTGGGTTTCAGTAAACCTTTTGGTAGTGTCTCTCACAGGATCCTTCTGGACAAACTGTCCAGCACACAGCTGGATAAACAACACATCACATGGTGGGTGAACAAGTGGCTCACAGGTCAGGCACAAAGGGCTACAGTGAATGGGGTGATGTCAGACTGGGGACCTATCACTTGTGGGGTTCCACAGGGCCCCATCTTCAGCCCTGTGCTCTTCAACAACTTCATAAATTACTTGGATGCAGGACTGGAAGGAACATTGGGCAAATTTACAGACGATGCAAAACTGGGAGGAGCTGCTGACTCCCTCAAAGGGCGAGAGGCCCTGCTGGGAGACTTGGACAAATTAGAGATGTGCAATCACCAACAGGAAAGATCAACAAGGGCAAGTGCTGGATTCTGCACCTGGGACAGGACAACCCTGGATGTACAGACAGACTGGGGAATGAGAGGTTGGAAAGGAGCCCCATGGAAACGGACCTTGGGGTCCTGGTTGATGGCAAGTTGAACATGGGTCAGCAGTGCCTTGGCAGCCAGGAGGGCCAGTCGTGTCCTGGGGTGCATCAAGCACAGCATCGCCAACTGGGCAAGGGGGAGGATTGTCCCGCTCTGCTCTGCACTGGGGCGGCCTCACCTTGAGTGCTGGGGACAGTTTTGGGTGCCACAAATGAGGAAGACATTAGGCTATTAGAGAGTGTCCAAAGGAGGGCAAGAAAGATGGTGAAGGGCCTTGAGGGGAAGCCTTATGATGAGTGACTGAGGTTACTTGGTCTGTTCAGCCTGGAGAAGGGGAAACTGAGGGGAGACCTCATCNCTTGTGAGGAGAAGAGGAGGGGCAGACACTGATCTCGTCTCTGTGGTGACCAGTGATGGGACCAGAGAAAATGACCTGAAGTTGTGTCAGGGGAGGTTTAAATTGGATATTTTCACCCAGAGGGTGGTTGGGCACTGGAACAGGCTCCCCAGGGAAGTGGTCACAGCACCAAGCCTGACAGAATTCAAGAAGCATTTGGGCAATTCTTTGGGGCACATGGTGTGGTTCTTGGGGATGATGCTGTGCAGTGCCAGGAGTTGGACTCAATGATCTTGATGGGTCCCATCCAACTCAGCATATTCTGTGATTCTGTGATTCTCTGGTTCAGCTGTGAGCCATCTGAAACTTATTACTCCTCTTTACTAACTGGGCTGATGGGTTTCCAAGATGGAGGATTTACTTCTTCTGTACTCACTTCTCTGAGATGTTTCTGACACTTTATCTCAGACCCTGAGTTTTGTTTTGACTGTCCATTATTTCTGTGAGTTTAAAACATAGATGATACAAGTTTGGATAGCAGTTTGGGGGATGTGAAAGGCACTTTGGGGAACTCAGCAGAGCCCTCTAGTCTATTCAGGACAGCAGGGCTTTGCGTATGGATTACTTCTCTGTGGATCAGGTATATTACCTTGAGGAAATACTTGCAAGGATTAAGGAGGACATGCCAGTAGCTGACCCTGCATTGTTTCACTTAAAATATCTTGGGCTGCTGAGCTGCTGCTGAATCAAGAGTCTGGGAGAAATATGTTGCATGTGGCAGCCCTCCCCTATGGCAGGAGGTGCTGGGAGTGTTGGGGTGCCCAATTCCAGTGCAGGTATTATAGGAGGATCTTAACCATGATCCCTAGCTGCAGAAAAAGTACATCTAATTTAGCCCAAAACCATACTCAAAAGAAATGAAAATTTCCTGACAACTGGAAATGCTGTTTTTCTGCCAGCCCTATACCTGGCTCCAATTTCATCTCCTAATGGAAACAACCTGCAAGATCCTAATTACTGGCTGACAGCTTGGGAGGTAATGGCACTGCTAAATGCAGGAAGGAGATTTCATCAGGGCTTTGTCAACTGCCCTGCCTACTCATTGATGTGAGGCAATGACTCCGCTGCGGATCTGTGGTCTGGCCCCAGGTCCCTGTCTCGGACTGGCTCACTCTGCAGTATGGATGTGATCTGGATCAGCTGTGAACAGATGACATGGGATATAATGCTACCTCGGTGCTTTTATGTTGGCCTTATGTTGCCTGTGGGAAGCACAGACTGACAGATGACTTGGCCAGGAGCCTGCCAATACGAAGTCGGATAGGTAGCAAGAAGTGGAGCAAACTTCAACCAGCAGAGGAAATTTTTACTGTATCTTGGTTCTTTATCACATTTTTTTGACTTGGTAGTAGGAGTTTAAAAACTGGATTCACCGTACCAGCAAACCACAGCATCAGCATTAACACGATTTTCATTCCCTTTCCTTCAGTTTTTTTTAGCTAGATCATTTTGCAGATCTGACCTGGAGCTTGGCTTCACACACACTTCACTCAGCACAACGAGGGGCCAACGAGAGCCATTGAGGATGTGAAGTCTAGAATGACATCCTGGAAGTAGAAAGGCAGACAGCAACCTCTAAGCTGTCTGTGCCACCAAGGGATGTAGGTTGTGGGACTTCCCTCTCGGAGCTAGAATCTGCCATCTTGGCTTTCCGGGTGGCTTCAGAGGTGCTTCTTCTGGTTCTGACTGTCATTCCTTTCAAAATATAGTTTGTCTTTCCTCTTCTTCTGTTCTTTTTGGTTTGTTTGGGTTTTTTTTTTCTTTCCTGGTGCTTAAAACCAGTTTTGCATATTTTCTTTCTTGCTGGAATTCTTGATAGTTTATCATTAGAATCACAAATTATATATTTTTTTAGAAGCCCAGTCTAGAGATCCTTTTTTGTTCTAAGGAATCTGAGGAAGTTAGCATAAGCAATTTTGTAGTATGGTGTAAGAACCTTTAAGTGGTTTTTTTAGGCTCTTAGATGTGTTCATAAACAGTTACCCTAAATGTTCTCTATTAAATCTGTGCCCCAGAAAATGGTAGGGTGGGTTGCCCTTGCCCTTTCCAGAATTCTTCATTCCTGCTTGTAGGCACACACGTGTACAGATCTACTGATGCGCCTAGTTTGTGTGGCAGCTAAATGTTTACATGATTTCATTGCAGCTCTTGTAAGGTGACTGTCTCTCTTGCTTCTGCATTGCCAGAAAACCTTGTTGATTTTGTAATTTTAAGGTTAAATATAGGTAGACCTAATATAGATATTGCACATATCACTCCATATAAATGCATTTATATGTAGAAAAAGGAATGAAGTACAGCTGTACAGAAGGCAGAACCTTGTATTTTTTTCTGTTGGAAGGACCACTATAGTATTGATACATTTTTAAAAAAGGGGGGAAAAAGAAAAAAAACCCAAAAACCCTCAAACTCCCTCCCAAATCCCCGTAACCTTCTGCAGTGTGAAGACCCTCTGGGCTTTGCTCAAATGTCTTCTCTAGGTCTGAGTGAGAACAGGCTCAGAGATTTGTTGTCTCTTAACTTCTTTTAAGAGGGTTTCCTTTAAAAATCTGTTTATGGTTGGGGAGGACATGCCTGAAAAAATATTTGCACATAAAACAGCTGTTAAGTGAATCTCCACACACTGAGATCAAGAGAACGTGAAGAAATATGTACTTCCAAAGACCTCTCTGCCAACTTGGAGCCTCCTTCAGAAAGTAAATACAATCTCCCTACAAATCTCTGGTAACTTAGTTACTGAAAAATAAATTGAGCTACTTAGACCCTTGAACCTTCTTATTTTTTTCTGCCCCTCCTGCTAGGTCTGAAAAAAATGCATAAAATTGTGCTGGAATGATGTGCACCGAAGCCAAATAGATTGATTTTAATGTTTCTTTGGTATGTTGTCAGCTAGTCAAGTGCAGGCAGCAATGGAGTTCATCTGTGTGTGAACTAACCACTTCCAGTGGTGCAGCCGCCAGCCTTCCAGCAATAAATTAAAATGTCACAAAGCCCTTTTTAAATCTCCCCTTGAGGCCACTCGTTAAAAAAGATCATCACCTGTGAGGGGCTGTTGGAGGTGCAGTACAGTTTTATTAAGGACTTTTCCGTATTTATAGTTTTAACTTGTCTTTCCTTCTTTTGCCTGGCCCCAAAAGCAGAGGGCTCACTGTGGCAGCACAACTCAGTTTTGCTCTGTTTTTGTTTGTTTGGGGGTGCTATTTGGTCCTGGTGTCCTTCTAGTCAGGGTGCTTAGGTCCCAGTTCTCCGCTGCAACTTCATGGCCCTTTAAAACCCTCTGTGGCCACAGCCAGAAGCGGTTGGTGGTGCGCTACAGATGTTTTTACAGTTCATTTCCAAACAGCTGCTTTTTCCTTCTTTCGTCTGTTTTTCCTTTATTTATCAAGTCCCCGGGGAAGGCCGACGGCTCATAACCCTGGCAGGAGCTCTCTCTGTAAGAGTCGTAGCACGGAGCCTGGGGGCAGACCCCCAGCAGCACCTGCTACTGCTGAGGGTGGCACTTCAGCAGGTTGCAGTGAGTCCAGGCGCGGGGCTCTGCAGGCTCAGCTGTGAGCAGAGAAGCCAGTGTACCCACAGCTTTTCCTAAAATGTCTGGGAAAAAGATGGAAAAGCACGTTTAAGATAAGAGTTGATCGTGCCAGGGTCCCTCTATGGCAGCTGGAGCTGTCCTCTGCTTTGAGGGTGCACCATCTGAATAGCTTTTGTCCAACTACAGGTCCTTAAATGAACTCCCTGGATTAAAATATCAAGGCACATACCCTATCCGTCATCCTGGAGAGAGAACACGCTTTCTCACCTGCTGCTGCCATCCACCCACATTGTTCCCTCATGTGCCTTCAGTGGGGATTTGTCCTCTACTGAAATAAAAAGTTTTGATTGCAGGTAGTGGGCAGAAGGAAGAATGAAAACAAGCCAGAGGGCCCTATTTGGCCAGCTGACAAAAATCCCCAGGCGTTTGCGACCAATCCTTGGCTCATGAGCCGGATTTTTCCCATTCATATTCCCTTTCTGCACGCAGATTTCTGTGGATTGTTTCAGGGGAAGAAGTCCAAAGATGAATCCTTTCTCCACTTGCCCTCTAACAAAGTTGTTTGTTTCTTAACTTGTTTGCAAAATCATGAATGTATTTCATCTGCTGCTTTTTCTTCTAATTTTTCATTATGGCAGTTCCTTTCTTCGTTGGGGCGCAGGACAAGTGGATGCTGTTGGGAGGCTCCAGGGTTGTTACAGCCATGCTTGCTTCTGTTGTGTGGGCCAATAAACCCGGGGCAGCTTTTTCCCAACAAGGTTTCAAGTTTTATAAAGGCAGATTTCAGATGTCTCCTGGACTGGAGGACGCTGATGGAATTGTTTGGTTGAGGGTCAGGTCCAACTTCGTTAACTCGAAGGGCCTGTCACCTCTTTTGTCAGAGTTTTGTCAAGTCTGGGCTGGGCAGATAATTACTTGTGACAACTTCACAACTCTGAAAAATATTTTTTTTCAGTTCAGACTCTCAGAGCAGCAGCTGGAAGTTTGGATGCCAAACCAAAGGGTTTGCTGGATAAAGAGACAAGTGATAAAATGATTTTGCATTTTGCGATTCTTTTGTAAAAGAGCTCAGCTGGCCACCCCTAATGATGAGTTAAATTAACTGTGTATTTTGCAAAAGGAAGTGCAAGACACTGCCATTCTCTTTTAATAAATGGCCATGGTGCTCTGGCTTCTTGCAGAGGATGGGAAGTCGGGGCAGCTCTGGCATGGAAGGAAGGAAGAAGTACTGAGAAATCAAATTTGAGTAGAGTATATTTTATGCAAGCTGGCAGGGAGCTCTGTGTCCTGGAGAGGAGTGACAGGGACAGGAGTGACAGGTCTGAAGGATAGTCTTCTGCTTGAGCTGATTCCTGGGGAGGGTGAGGCGGAGGTTGCCTGTGGCGAGGGAGCAGCAGGGCCAGAGGGCAGCACCAAGTCCTGGGGGTCCTGCCTATCCGGGGGCAGGGGGGAAATGAGTGAGGTTGGGTGAATTGGGTTGGATTCCTATCGAATGTGTGCTTGTGCAGCAGGGAAGCCAGAGGGTTGCAAGGATACCTGAGAGGAGGGTTGAGGCAGGAATGTGATGGCACTCACCCTCTGGACTCGGGTCAGAGTGCCCGTGAAAGAAAACAATGTGTAAGTAATCATTGTGGAGACATCCCCATGTCTGTCCTTCATGCCTGTTGCCCACTTTCCTAACACAGCTGGATCAGAGGTGGACCCTTCCCTCTCTTTTGCTTGAGCAGACTACTGTTCTGTAAGTGGTTGGAGGTGATTTCTCATTTGAAACATCTTCCAGCTTAGCTTTTGAAAGAGAAAGTCAGTTTTTGTTGGCATTTGAGTCGCTCCTGTCAATACTCCCCTCTCTACATCAGTGCCGGTGATCTGTATCTCCCATGCCAGATTAAATAGGTTGAAGCTGAACATGCCAGACTTGTGTGGTGTCATGCAAAATTAAATGCCATTTCTTTGTCTGCTGAGTCAGGAGGGCCAAGAACAGGGATGACATTTGCTAGTTAACTCATTTCCATGTTTTGGGTATTTGGCAGTAGCTTTGAGCTCTTTTCTCTTTCTGCTGTAGCAGTTGGTTTGTTTCAGAGCTTAGCTGCTATTGAAGTAAACTCTTCAGAGTTAGCGTGGCCAGAGGCAGTTTGGTATCAGCAAAAAAGTTATGCAGCAAGTTTTTCCTATGATTTCATCATTATTATGGCTTTTGCAGTATTAGGAAATGAGCTATGAAAAATATTATAAGGCTACGAAGGTGTATTTGGCTTTCACATTTTTAAAGATGTTCTTTAGGACAAAACCACTTTTTAAGGTTAATGAAAGAGTAAGAGTTTGGTATTTTTATATCCTGAAGTGAGGCATCTTTATTCCCAATAAATAAGAGGTCTGATTTCTTTTTTCAGTTCATGTAAGTTTACCAGTCTTGCCCAGATGCTAGCTTAGCTAGACATCTCCTTTTTGTCTTTGAGACCTACTTGCTTCTGATTCAGGTTTGAATACCACAAAAGATTAAGCTGATACTTAAATCTGTGTACTCAGAAAAGACTTGTTAAAATTTGAGTGGAATGTATACAGCTTGAAAAGCCGTGCACGTGAATACCATTTTGGAGGACCGATGAAGCATTAGGGCTCGAATGAATGAGAGCACTGCTTTGTTCTGTGTAGCTTGAGAAGCATAACCCTGCATCTTCCTGAGAGCCTCTTTCTGCAACCCCTCCTCTTACAGAGTTGTTACTGACTGACTTCAGTGAAAGATCCATACTGAGAAACTTTATCACCCATGATCGTTGCATTTCAATGACTGTTTAAAAATACTGTGTAGAAGTTCACCCTTTAGAGAAGATAATGGGAAAGCACTTAATTTCACTTCTGTTTAGGATTATTTTTGGCCAAGTTTTTTTTACCAAAAAGGGCTTAGTTTCAGAATACTAAATGTGAAAATCTGTACTGCATGACTTCATTTATTAACA
The DNA here is from genome assembly GCA_013397775.1 of Eulacestoma nigropectus. Lineage (NCBI taxonomy): Eukaryota > Metazoa > Chordata > Aves > Passeriformes > Eulacestoma > Eulacestoma nigropectus. Next base: position 2,546,422 of record VZTE01004781.1, read on the forward strand.
ACAGAAAAGCTGTCCCATATGCTTTACTGGCAGGGAAAACATATTTTTACATAATAGAATTAGAGTAGAAAATATTGTTCCCTCTTGGAAACATTATAGGGTATTAAATATGAACTTGGGAGCTGCATTTCCAAACGGTCTGATTGTAAAAGCTTATTACAGTTTGATGTATGCTCTAGCATCTTTCACTTATGTTGGTTGTAGGCATATTAATTAGCTAAGAAAATGTCAGTTGATGGCTGTAAAATTATGAATGTGTATCTTGCCTCTCCTGAGTCTTCAAGCAATTCTCAGGGAACACCTTTGCTTTTGTGGGGCTTAAAACTGGAAGTGCAGTTTTCCTGGCTAAATACATGAAGGAAGTGCATACAGAACTGGCCTTTTATGCCTTAAGAGCTACTCCAAGCACTGACTTTTATGAACATACTGTTTGGTTTGGTTTATGCTGACATTTCGAAGCCTTGATCTGAACTGGTCCTCTCCTGTTATGCAAGGCACTCTACATAAGTATCAATCCTTGTCTAAGAGAGTTCACAATCTGATTAAAACTAGATGCAAGAAGTAGCTTTACCGAAAATTGAAAAGGGAGTGGAAAGAGGGAAATGGTAAAGCATGGTGGTTTTTGTTGTCTCTGGGTTCACATTTTAAAAAACCCAAATTCATAGGAAAAGTGTGAAAGCAGTATTTTAAGTTATGAAACTCGTTGTTTTGCTGGTACACTTTGCATTTTTTCACAGTTGGATTTCTACAGCTGTGTTCAGATGAAGGTTTGAAGGTTGCAATGGTAGAAAGAGCTCCTGGTGAGAGCCTGGACAAGTGTAAAGCTCATGGAGACACGTCTGCTGCAGTCTTGGACATAAGTGCTGCAGCCTCAACTGTCAGCAGCTCAGTCTGCAAAGAAACACGGGCAGAGAACTAATAAAAATCTCTGCATTATTACACTTCCACTGGGCATCCTTGACCAGACATTTAATACATGCCTTGACCTGCTCATGATTCCAGGTTGCTTCTAGTCCTCTCTCTGCCTTTGATTACAAGCAAGTTGCAACCTATGTTGCTGGCAGGAGTGAGCCCTGTTGGAAAAATGAAGGTGTTGCCTTGTAAAACAGGAGGGTTAAATCACTACCTGCTTCTCCTTAGGAATCCTGGGAGACAGGTTTGGAATGAGCAGCAGCAATGCACACTTGGCTGTGCTCTTCCACTGGTGTCCTCTCTCCTCCACCTGGGGACATGGTGGCTGCATCCCTGTTGTCTGTAAAGGAGGCTTTCCACAGGGATTGGCTGAGATGGCTTTCAGTTGTTTTTTCTAGAACCTGAACTGGGAATAGCTACTTCCCATCACTGTCCCTCTCTAGAAAGGTTACGAACATTTCATCAGGAGTTTATTCATTCAGGGCACGCTTCAGCACAGCAGTGCCAGTAAGGAGAAATCTTCGTGGAAACACTTGCATCATAACAAACCTACTGTCATTAAGAAAAGGAAGAAGTTTCTTGCAACTCTGGATGTACGAACTAAATTTTATATTTAGTTTTTGTATTCAAACCCCCACTATTATTAACAGAGATTATTACTGGAGATGGGGAAGAAAGAACACTCTTTGGAGAGATGCCTTCAGGCAGTGAATGGAGATCAGAAAAAGTAGTTTTAAAGACCAGCATAAGCACATTTTAACAATACTAAAAGAAACCAAAGGCAAAATTAATGGTGTTTTTTGCTAGCATATAAAGTGAGCTTTTGTTATCATCCTGACTGTCTGGTCAGAGAATGTTTTATTCATTAGGCAGAACAAGTTGCAGTATAACTTTTTTTACTCTGTCTTTGTGTTGCATTGTGTGTTAAATGTTCACATATGCTTTCATGCACAATGAAGACAGTATCTTGGGTCACAAGTAAGGTAGGATTTGAATTAAGATTTTTGGTGTGGAACACGCACAGATGAGAACTAATGAATGCCTCTGTCTACTAGAATTGCAGGGACTGCCTTGAAAAGGCTTCAGGTGCTCTTAAAATCCCATCCATAAATTACCTCCAAAATACCTCTTCCCTCTGTCACAGAAATCTAGAAAGTGGTGTGATTTGTCATGGAGCTGTTTCAGTCCTGGGCTCTCTGTGACAGCAGCAGCTTGCAGGCAGATGGGGATGTTCCTTTGATTTGCTTCACTTGTCCAGACTTCAAATGAGACTGTGTAGAGTGAGATTTAAGAGCACCAGAAACTGAGCCCACATGTCTTGACTTGAGGAGGTGCTGGGTTCCTGTGGCCATCCTTGGTGGCAGTGGGGCTTGCAAGTGGCACTGCTGCCCCAGGTATGTGTAACTGAGCCCTTGCTAAGGCTGCCATCGTCATTCTTGTCCAGAAAAGCTCCTGTTCATTTTGTTGGCCTTTGGGTTCGACCCTGTATTTGGCAGGCTGTACTTAATCATGCTGTCACTGAAGGACAGCCTATTTGTTCTTCACAGTCTTCCCTTTACCCATGTTTATGGACTGTCGGCAAGTGCTGCAGGCTGTTAGCCACCTCTCCATGCCCACGCTGTCTTCATAACCAGATATTTTCCACAGAAAAGGGGATTAGTCACAGGAGGAAGCAGGTGTGTCATGTATAGGAAAGAGCATGATTAAACAGTGGTATTTTCTGCTTAGGCTTCTCCAGTGAACTGGAGGAGTCATCCTCAGCACAGCATCCCCCGCGGTTCAGCTGTGAGGCTCAGGGACAGGAATACCCCCAGGCTAACACCTGCATTTTGTACAGAAACATGCTGCCTTTGACTAACCCATAGGAAGTTTTCTCCTTTCTGCTTGTGAGCCTTTGGAGGAGGAGGAAAAAAGAGTTCTTGAATTCACAGTAAATATAGTTATGTGATAATTCTTTTGTCCTTCTTTAGCTAAAGGCTTTTCATGTCTTTCCCCTTGAAATTGCTGGTTTTTTCTTTTTCTGCTGAGTTTTGCCACCCCCATGATGGGTGGGGATCTGAGCACCCTTGTCTGAGGAAGGTGGTCTGAAGGGAAGAGGAGAAGTTTCGGCTTGCTGCTGCTGGTACCACCCAGAGCGGTTGGGATGGTCTGCTCCTCCTGTTGCTCTCCTGTACCTGTGCCTGCCATGCTGTGTTTGCTTCTGACTCTTCTGGCAGGCCAGAAGCCAAACATGGGTTTCCAGAGTGATGCTGTAGTTACTGGGGTCATTTTTGCTTTGCCTTAACCATAGCAGGACCTTGTTCTAGCAGCTGTTTTTCTCACAGGTCAGACTGCCCCTGCTTGCAGACGGAAGGTGTGTATCTTGATTAAGGCTGCACTTTGGCATCTTTCTTACTTTTCCCTATATCAAAATGGCCAGATATTTCTGCTTTTCAAGCCTAGGCTGCAGTTGATGTGGAAGGCTTTCTTTTATTTAAAAGCTTCATTTTTGACTATTATGTCGCTAGACTGAAGTTGAGCTCTTTGTCATTGGTTTTTGAGATGTTGAAACCTGTTAGAGAGAAGCCTGTGAGAATTTGCACTGTGAAACTGTTTTTTGCCTGGTTGGGTCTGAGTGCTTCTTAAAGAGAAGGAAATCCAGATGAAGGGAAAATTGCTTCATTTTCACCAACATTTTAGGAGTAAATTTCACCTTCAGCTGCACCTGCATTACAACTACTCCAGTGGTAAAGGGGGACAGAATTTAGGCTTTGATGCTCTGATCTACTATGAGACAAAGTTCAAATGGATTTTTCCCAGTCACATGTTGCCTGCATATTTATTTTTCTAATATACTCATCAATAGTTTTAAGAAATGGCTGAAAAGGTCCAGAATGTAAGCTTATTGTTATGCTGCTGTTGTTCAGGCAATTCAGAGTAAAACACTGCATATATTTTGAAAGAGACAAATACCAGAACTTTGTACCTCACTACCCTTCCATAGTTGCTCTGTATATCAACAGCAGTAATGAAGGAATAACACAAAGATAGTCACCTCCCTGGAGTGGTTTCTAATGTGAAGAGAGAATTTATGGGGGTGCAATGTTCAGGAAACTTATTTTCTTCATGGCAGATGCTGCAACCAAGTTTATGAAATGATGTGTCACTGAAAATAATCCCTTGTATTTTGACAGCGGCTTCTGAAGCCCCCTACCTAGTTTAAGGATTATCTTAATCTGGATCAAGAAATATTGATGAGAGTTTGCAGGAGGCAAAAGTATTTAGGGGTGCTTTATTTACTTCAGGCAGCTAAAGAGAGATCACAGACAAATTTTGCTGATATCCTAATTACAGTGAGTATTCAAAACGAGTAAGGGCAGATGCCATGAATGGACTCTGTACTTAATCCTCTGATATGAATGGATATTGCTATCAGGGTCACTTTTTTGTCTGGTGGTCATCCTGGGAGCACTCTGTCACGCACCTGGGGAAAGAAAATGGTGATAGAAACAACAGGGAAACAGCACCTGGGGATGGAGTTACATTAGGAGGTGTGATTCTTGTCCAGAGGAGGCATGGGAAGGTAGTGGGATGTGTTCAGAGACCTCTATATTGCTGCTGTCTCTAACCTCAATGGTTCAGAGATCCTATCATGAGGATGTGGCCAAAATATTAGGTCACTAGTAAATGAAAGATGATTACGAGGAGCATGGCAAGACACAAATGATTTGGGGAGGTTCAAATGTGAGTAGCCTTTCAGATTAGCTAGTACTAACAGGGGGATTTTGCTCATAAAGCATAGCCAGTCAGCAAGTGGGATGGATGGCATTCAAAGATGGTCTCAAGGTAGTTTTGTATTCTTTCTGTCAGGGGCAGGAAGCAGACCTTCTCTGTCAGTAAAATTTTATTGAAGAAAGAGTCTTGTTCCAACCGGTGAAAGGGCCAGCATCATCCCTCAAATAATTGTATCCACCACAAAAGGGATTTTGTGTCAAAGGAGCCTGACCCGATTCATCAGGTGGGTGAGGGGCTCCTTTAATTGGTCTGAAATGATGATTTCGATGATAGACGTGGAGAGCAATGAAGTTAGGCTTGGCTAATTGCAGGCTTTCTGAGTAGCAATTAACATGTCAGAAATGCAGTTATGCTTGAGGGAAAGGCTGATACTTTCCTTGCCTCCTATTAAAAAAAAAAACCAAAACAACAAACCCACAAATCGAAGTCTCCTATAAACTAATGCAAACAATCTGGTAATGCTTGGGAACCTGTTTGTCAGTGGTGTGACCCGATGGCTGTAAAGTGGGCTGCCAGCAGCTCTAGCTTTGCTCTTACTGAAAGCAGAGAGGATCACGCTGTGTGTATGAGCCTTGTTAATGCCCCTGGCAGCTGTAAGAATTGCCAAGTCTATAAAAGCAGCTTATCTCTGAGGAGGAGAGCCCCCTCACCAACCCCCTCCAAAATTAGACAGATTAACTTCCTAAGAAATGGAGAGTTATTCCGCCCCAAACCTACACTGCTCATTCAAGCTAATCTCTGGAGGGCTGAAAGGCCTCTTGTCTGTGATTGGAATCATATGATAAAGCCTTGCTTGCTTTCTCTTTTATTGTGCCAAAAAGTTTTCTTGCTTTTGATCTAGCTGAAAGCTGAAGTGGCTTTTAGTCTGTTTATGTGTCATGCGGAGCATTTTGAGACAAGAATTTTGGGTCTTGTCTCTGGGTTTCTGGCATGGTATGTCCTCATACCCCATGTGGTGCTCTCGTCAGGCATCAGCTGTACCTTCCCCTTCCTCGTGATGGTTATGAGCACCTCCCAGGGAGCTTTTCCACTGACACGGTGGGGCAGAATGCAGACTAAACAGGGGTAAAGTTATTTCCATTTGCAGATTGTATTATGCAAGCTGAGAAGGAGAGAATGCTACAAGAAACTGTGGTCACTCCTCTCCTGTGTCCTGGCCCCACACTGGGGAATGACACTTGTGTCTTCTGCTGTACTCAGGCATGACCTGTAAAAATACTGTTGGTAAACACTGAGTTGCACTAGCTGCATAGTAATCAAGAGATGTAATGAATAATCTTTGCCCTGCGCTTCTCTGTGATCTCCTAATCCTTGCTTGATGAGCACCGAGTTTACTTCTGAAGAGGTCTAACTTCGGCATAGATGTGTGAAGGCTTTAAATGTTGTGATTTTTTTCCCAAAAAAAGACTAACTTTCCACTTTATTAAGTGCTTGAGAGTCTTCTACATCAAAAATCTGTTACAGATTTTTTCCTAAGAACAGGCACTCTTTCCTCCTCCCACACAAAAAAAAGTCCCAAGGAAAAAAAGAAATCTTTCCAATGTTCAATACATCAGGGCTGTAAAAAGGCAACAAGCCCTGAGTGCATGGGTGACTTTTATGCTCCCCAGGACTGGATCCTCATTGCTCTGTAGACCTATAGCACATGGCTATGGCTTTGCTTGGACATGCTAAGATTGCATTTCAGAAGGGCAGGAGAACTTCCTCCACACTGTGTTTTCAGTGCTGATGCCAGATGCTGATGCTGAGGTGTCCCCCGTGCTGCTGCAGCTGTGGGTGTCTGTTGTTGCAACCTGCAATCTTCCCCTTTTGGCATGAAGAGCTCAGCTGGGAAGCTTATGGCAGAGCCTGAGTGTCCTAATGCCTGGCTGGTGCTGGGGGAAGCTGAGGGACAGGATGTGGGCTACAGACTACCCCCATACTTGGTTACTCTGTGCTTTCCCAGGGTAAGGTAGATTCATGCCACTCTTGCTTTGTTTATTGCCAGCTGGGATTGAGGGTCCTGGGAAGCACTGGTCCCTGAAAGCCCTTAAGGGAGCAAGAAAAGAGGAATTGCAGGACACGTGGTTAGTTGAGTACTTAATAATTTGGGAATATCAAGGCAGACTCCTGGTCTCTCTTTTGATAAGATGAAACTAAACTGTGTCAAAAAATGAGGCTTCCAAAAACATCTGAATTTGGATCATGGCTCAGACCTTGGCTCCCTTCTGACCTTGTGTAAATCATGTAATTTCCCCTAAGAAACATAAGGGACCTTGCCCTTTGAACCTGTGGTTCTTGGCTCATCCCTCTTCTGGCTTTCCTGCTCAGCTCCTGGAAGCCATTCTTATTTGCTGTCAGGTTGGGGAACTGACTGCTCCGTCTTCTCTTTGCAGAACAATGGGAGAAGAGTCATTCATTCATCTGGAAGCTAGTTTCTATCACAACAAAGTTTTTGCCTTCCTCATTTTTTTGTCCTGTCTTGCTGGTCTAAAGTCTGAATGACAATTTAAAAGCCTGCCTCACTAATGTCACACGAGGAATAGAACATTTTGGAGTAATGGAGGGAGGATTGATATTATTTTCCTGAACCCTGGAGACATGTGATGTTTCAGGCAGGGGAGCCTGTTATCACCCACTGAGCATCCTGAAACTCCTCTCTGTATCAGGAGAAGAGCAAAATATCTGCCTGGCTCACTTCATTTGAAAGAAACAAAAATAGTTTTCGCACACAGTCTGTACTATGCTGCATGCACATATTTGTATCATTCAAAAGCATTGTTTTTAAAAAACCTTTGTTGTTTCCCATTAATTGATCAGAACTATAGTAACCAGCATCACTTAAACTGTGTTTTGCTTCCTCCATCGCTTCTGTGAAGGCCAGCATGGATGCTGTGTTGGTTGTGTTAGTGGAAGCTGTCGCTGAGGGCTTGCCTTTATTTTTTTCTTTCTGTGATGATTATAAAAACTTCATGTTTCTTAAACCATCTGTGACTTTTAATGTCCTATTGTTTTCCTGCTTTGCAAGCAGGAAGGGAGAAATGTATATTTTCCTTTACAACAACCTGGCCTTTGTCAGATGTTGACTCACTTAGCCTTGGTGAGCCGGACCGCCACAAACGAGCTCATTGTAAATGTCTCTAACAATGTGTAGTTCATGCCTCATGTCTTTTGAATTATGAAATCATGTACTGATATACAGGTATGAAAAGGGCTGTGGATCCATTCAGCACAGGTGAGATTGTTATCTAGGCAGTAATTTGCTTGAGTAGGAGACTGGACTTAACCGTTTCCTTATGATAACTTTACAGAGTTCAGACACTGAGATGCTGATGCTGGGGGTTTTTTTGCATTACACAGGTTCTTTTTCTTCTCACAGCTTATCTCTGTTTTAAATGGTTCAAAATAGATGGCATTTTAATTGTGCAGATGCATCAGATACTCTGGAATGAAACCAGATCTTTCCCAGTGAGGGTCATGCTGAAGTTTTCACGTAACGAGAATGACTATGAATCAATTACTTGGGACTTCATTATGACGAAAGAAAACAAACATGGCATCAACAGTGGGTTTAGCAGCCTTTGTTTCAAAAAGGAACTTGCAGAACCATTTATGGCAAAATAAAATCCTAGAGAGAAGCATCAAAGGGTTCAAATGAGAGCATAAAATACTGCACAGTGAAAAATGTCACAAGAGTTTCAGTGCCTTAGATATGTATGTGAAAAATTTCAAGCTGAGCCTTCCCACACTATGGGAGGTCATCAAGTAAGGCAGAGCTAGCTCTGTTTATCTCCAGTCAAAGCGACACATGACTTCATTTGGGTTTTAGTCTCATTACTGCTGAAGTGTGAAGTGTCAGGTTAAAAAGACTACACGCTTTTCACCCCTAGGGATTGCTCTGCTTTAATGGGTCAGGTCAACGCTGTGGCTCAAAACATTTCAAACGATTAATGTTTAATACATTTTAAACTGAAGTCCTTGAGAATATAGAATTAACCCTGTGGTCGTCTGTGGTTGGGACTTCTTGATATTCAACTGTTTCAAGGAATACAGTGTGCTATTACTGCTGGCAATGGAGGGCTGAAACAAAACCAGAAGAACTTATTTTTCTCAAACCCTATTGTTGTTCACAGAGTGGTCCTGGCAGTCTGTTCTCTTGCGTTCTCAAAGGTTGCCAGGATGAATTACTTTACACAAACATGTCAGTCTTGGGCTATGAGAGGAGAGCAAGTGTCCAACCTAAGTCAAGCAAGAAAGTTCTGCTGCTTTTCAACCAGGAGGTTCTCATTTCTGGCTTTACCTTCTATGTTCCTCCTGTCGTATACTGAAACTGAACACCCCACCCCCCATCAAACAAAACCAAAACCAAACCAGACAAAACTGTAAAAACAGCAAAAACCCAACAAAAAAACCCCAAACCAAACAAAACTGAAGCCCCCAAAAGCCCTTACCCAGAAGGGTGAAGATTGCAGTTTGCCATTTCAGTGGCAAAAAATAGGAGACAGGGTGCTCTCCTAATGCCCACAGTTTAAAGACCTTCCATGAGTTTTTCCAACATACCACACAGTATCTCTGGTGACTTTTGGGATTGTAACTGTAGTGGTAGATGTCTAAAACGAGTAACTAAAAGAAATTGGTGTCTTCTTCTATCTTGTCAGGAATATTGCTTTTGTGGTGGTTTATCATTCCTTGTTAAGTCTAAGTAATTCAGAAAAGACTGGCTAATAAACTGCTTAATATACTGCCTTTTTTGGAGTGGCATGTGGACAATTTGCCTTAGTCATAATTTTAAAGGAATGCAATAGTCTCTACAGAATAAAATCTTAAGAGGAACACATTTCTATGGTCGTAAGATTCTTCATTCAGACCTTTTTTTTAAGACAGACTACTGGCACCTTTATTTCAGAAAGGCATAGATTATGTCAGTGTTGAGTTTGTGGCTGTGTAAAACAGTGGGAAGATGAGTTAAATTAGAGTATATTGCTTTGTGGCTTACTTTTTATATGATTTAGTAAAAGGAAGCACAATTAATTAAATGTTTCAAAATTTAAGATCAATGTTGTTCTTCTAGGTGTGTAATCTCTTAAGGTCCTCTCACAGTTTTTGTTGTTGAATGTCAAAGGAAATACTCTGATCAGCAAGGCCTAATGGAGGGATGTTTCCAAAACAGGATTATGAATCTTGTAAATCTTTGTTTTGGAGCCTTTTTCACTGTCTTGAAGATTAAGCCAGTGTGTCACAATCTATTACTCTGGACTCAGTGGAACAAATAGCTCAGTTGAGATCCTGGTTTTGAATTTTATTTTTTTTTAATTGAGCATTTGTTCTCAGGAAACAGAAAGGCTAATAAAGATGTTGATATTTCCCCCTCACCACCAACACTGGAGTTGTCTATTTTTATTTACTTTGAGAGGCAGGGGAAATTGGACAATTGGCTGAACCACAGTAACCAGCATCACCCGCTTCTCATTATTTCTGATGCTTCCTTAAATTTCTGAAATCTGGAGACTGTAAGGAAAGCATAGAGTCTTCTTCTTTTTTTTCTTTTTAAATCTGAAAACCACACATAATCTGGCAAAAATTCTAGTGCTTTAAAGCAATCACAGGATATATACTCGTCTTTGATCCATACATTGGGAAGGGCCTCGCTCCCTACCCCATCCTCACCCTCCTCCTCTTTGCAGTTTAACTTGGACTGTCAGAAGTGGTTTCAGTGTATAATCCCTTGCCGACAGAAATAGATCTACGTCCCTATGAGAGCTAATTTGGCTGACAGTCCCCAAAAACTAAGCTTGTGGTCCTGGTGTTTGCATCCCAGCTTATCTTGCTGTGAGAGGAAGCACTTTGTAGCAGATGAGCTGTCCCAAGGAAAAGTGGAAGAGCAGCTCTCAAGCTGGGAAAAGAATGTGCACTGTGGATGTTGTTTTTCCTTTGTGGTTGGGTGCAGGCAGAAAAGGATGAAAATGCGGTTCAGAAATTAAATGCAGACAACCTCTATTCTCCTTGGAGGACTGCGCAGAAAGTGTGTGTGCAGGAGACATTGCTGACCACTGACCACATCCCACTCACCACCCATTAGGGATTTTCAGAATCCATAAGCAAGCCAACGGCAAGAGACTTGTATTTTTTTTTTTTTTTTAATGAGGGGCAGTTTATTGTGAATATCTCTTCTAAGCTTTTGCAGCTGGCGAGTTGGGTTTATATCTGAACTTGAGGCTTTATCTGGGCTGGGAGAGGGTGGGAAAGGTTCCATAGACAAAGAATAGGGAGTTTATGCTGGGCATTTGCAAGTTCTTCCTGTGGATTTAAATTATTTGTAGATATAAACCTCAGATTCAGCTGCCCTGTGGAAGGGGATTTGTCTTCTCTGCTTTCATTCCATCCCCAGCATTTTGAGTACAGTAGCATAAAGCTTTGAAAATACTGCACTGAATAGTCTCGGTCTTAAAAGGCTTTATTTCAAAGCGTGGTTGGCTAAGTCTAGACAAGTGGCTTAACCCCGTTCAACTCCAACACATCATATGTTTCTAACTCACTTAAAACTTTCATTTTGAAGTTAAGCTCAACCCCCCTGGGATCTGGGCCAGTGCTTCCAGCCTATGTCCTGGCACTCCAGCATGCCAAGGGCTTGCACTGAGTTGGCAGAGCACTGGCATCTCCCAATCACCCCAAGCTTGCATGAACACTGGTGTGGCCAGTCTAAGCTCTGTGAACAGACTCTAGTATCAGTCCTCTCATTAGCCTTGACCCCATGTAGAAGAGGCCAGAATTCACATTTGCACACTCAGAGGCTTTTGTCATCTCTATCAATTCTATTTGATGTGCTTTCCAACTGGGTTTTTGTATATAATAAAAACCTTTTTCCCCTTGTCCAACTAATCAAAGCTAAATCTAACATGCAGAAGAAGTTCATGTTTCCAAAATTCTCATTCCCTTGATGAACCTCTGTGCTTGGTAAGAAAGAGCCAGGTCCTTGTCACTGCTCTCCTGGTGAATGTGCTGGGGGTGACTGGGGAACAGGTAACTTGTTTCCCTCTCTGACTTTTCAGGTGCTTGAGAGAGAGGCACATTTCATCTCCTCCCAGTGTCTCACCAGTGGTCTCTGACAATGCAGTGTGCAAACGTTCTGGTCCATGTAACCAGAAGGGAGGGAAGATTTAACCTAATGTAACTTTAGTTTTCAAACAATTGTCTTAATCTGTCATTTGAGAGGTAAGAGAAGTGGATGGGGTATGTATGCCACAGAGGTGCTTCTCCCTTCCTGATGGAGGCAAGTGTCTGTTGCTGGATGCAAAGCCGTGTCCCTCCCCAGATGATAATCGGTGGTACGGAGGACCTGAGGCCTTCATGATGTGGGTGCAAACTCGACAGACAAGAAAAGAGTGAATTTGAACATCTGTGTAGACCTGCTTACTGCCAGTCTCTCATCACCCAAATGAAGGCAAGCTTTTATACCCCATCCCACTACTGTTGGTTTAGTGAGTGTGTGTGCAAGAGCAAGGGATCACACGCCTGGAAGGAAGCAACTCGGTCGGAGGGTGGAAAACCCACATGCACACAATATTTCATGAGTCATGGCAAAGATGCAGCCGGTAGGCAGGACAGAGAAACATAAGAGCTGCAGCTCGTCTATGATTATGCTATTGCATATGCTGATCAAACGAGAGGGAGAGTTTAATTCCTTTATTGATGCACCTACACTGGTACTTGGCAATACCACCTGCTTCAGAGCTCTTTCCCAGCTATAAAACACAGTTACATCTACAGGAAAAATTAGGAAATGGCCTGAAAACACATTTTTTACACTGTAACATTTGTAACCTGGATAAAAGTTTAGCAAGTGCCTGCATGTATACTAAATGAGCAATGGAGAGTAGATTTTAGGAGTTAAAATAGCTATTGATTTAGATAGATTATGCTGTATTTGATCATGTATTTTCTAGTCTTTCTGAATGTCTGCTCCTGTACCTTGTGATGTGAATGCTATTTTCTGCAAATGCAAACTTGAATTACAGTTTTCTGCTATCTATAGGAATGCAAAGTGAACTTTAAATATATGGAAACTTTCTATTACCTACATAGACCAAAAAGCAGATGTTAGTCTTGAGTTGGTGGAGGTGAACAGCCAAATAAAGTTCAGCCAATTTTATTGGGAAATGAGGAAAATCAAGTAGAATATTTTCCACCATTAAATTGCCTTGTTTCTCCATCATGCTACTGGTATTAAAAATATAGATTTGCTATGGATGCCAGCAAAATATTTCATCTTGTAGAGAGACCATTGTGAGGGAAGCTGCAAAATAATTTACATTCTGGTTTTCCAAAGTCTTTATTGGGGGAAAAAAAAGCAAAAAAGCGAAGTGCGGTTGGTAAAGTAACTTGGAGAGAGGTTTTTTTGTGGAAAGGGGTTTTCACAAGACTCTTAAAAACAGCTTAAGAATGGAAAGGGGTTTTCATGAGAGTCTTTACCTACCCATTGCAGTTTTGTGAAAGGTATGGCTAATCCATCACTTAAATAACTTGTCCTAAAGAGCTTTTAATTGGGGCATTTTTGATTGCAGTGCTTCAAATAACTCAGGAGTGTCAGGTATGGTTTTGGTTGAGCCTTCTTGCTCAAACCAGAAGGGGTAAGACCTTCTGTGTTTCTGATAATTTCTTCAGCTCAGCTGAGTTCTTTGTGAATTACCAGGAATGGCTTAAGTGTACTTTTGGATTCCACCTGATAAAGTAGCAACCTTTGATGAAAACAGGTCAGGTTTCCCCGACCTCTTTCTCTTAGCTTGCTCTGCCCTCTATTGAGGTGAAATTAGGCCATTTGTATATTTTCATCTAGTGATTTCTGTTTTCTTACAAGCTGGAGTTTTTACGTACTGTTAGCATGAAACTTTTTGCTTCAACAAAATGTGATTTCAGTGGTTTTGGTTCACTTTGGGATGTTTTGGTTCTAGTGTGGCATTAAAGAGCATCCATTTGGAAGTGTTGAGGTTTTGGAAATGGAAGCTCCATTTCTAGCCTTATCATAACCTCAGGATCCCAAGAACACAAGGTGTGTTCCTGTCACATTCATCTTTTAATGCTTCCCTGTAAGACGTCTAAGCTGTGATGGTATCCATAAAGTTTGCAAAGTATTTCAAACTGGAGTATGAATGAGAAATGTTTGCTTCCCATTCAGTAGCATTCCCTATTGGAGCTCTGTCTTCTAGTTGTGTGGAATTCAAGCAAGACCATAATGTTCCTAGCAAAAGTGGCTGCATTGGAAAGGGGTTCTGAGGGGCAGTTTCTGCTGTTGCTTAATGCATGAACTTGTAATACCTGAACTTGTAAGCTGTATCTCCTTGTACAAGGAATGAAAGGTAGGGATAGAAGGAATATTTGCTGTATTCTGAATACACTGTATCAGTCCAAAAGGCTTTTGATTCAGCCCATGTTAGTTATTTAAGAGTGTACAGCCTTTCAGAAACTTTTGGTTTTAAGAAGGAAACTATTCCATGTCAGAAAACAAAACATTAAAGCTGCATATAGGAGAAATACAAGCCTTTGAAGAAAAGTATAGTGAAAATATGCCCCACAGCCTAACCTGAGCCATAAAGAAATGCAGCTTTAGCCTCTTTTGTTGTTCTGCATGTAGGACATGATGAATATGGAGCACAGAATGTTAACTTGAGCATTGGCTATTTGTATTTAACAGCAGGTTGAAAGTGTTAAGGCATTGAACTATTGTATTCATGTTTCTCAGTTTTTTATTTTGCATCTTTCCCTGCTTTGCTTCTATTTCTATAGGACTCCTGAGGTCCTGCTGTAATGCTGGTAAAGTTGCTCACACTGAGACGTCCACTGATAAATTTTATTTTAAAATACCAAAAGTGTTTTTTATTCCAAGTGAATTGGTGTGTACTTGATTCCACACATATATGTATCATTTGGAGAAGTTTTATCAGTGCACATTTTGCTGTTAGCAATGTAACCAAAACTAAAAACCTTAGCAAATCCAGCTAAACTTGTATTTATTTATGGATAGACTAACTCATATTTGTCTTTTCTCCCATCCATCCATTCTGAAAGCAGAATTAACATTTGACTGTCTCTTCAAAGCCTTTCAGTCACACTTTCTTCTGTGTGCAGAGTACAGCTGACTCCTTTTTAAAAAACTAAATAGCCCTACTGCTTCAGATACCTGACTAGAGACCTTGGTGTTTGCGCTTGGTAATCCCATAGTACCCAAACAGGACTGGTCTGTGACACACCGAGCCAAATCAAACATATGAGGGTAGTAAATCACAGGGGGTAACAACCTTATCGCAGGTCAGTCAAGCTGGCTGTTATCAGACCACTGCCCATGCCCAGTGCCATTTTGGATGAGATGCACCTTCGGTAGGTCCCGTGACAAACAGTGCATTGGGATGCAGGGCAGCTATCCCAGCTGCTGCTCTGCTGAAGAAACAGCAGAAACGCAGTGGCAGAGGAAAGAAACTTTTCATAAAATTGAGCTAGACATATGAGGGTAAAATAGGCAGTCAAAAAGGTTTGTATCATTTTTGCTGTTGTTGAGTATCAGCTTTTTTTTGTATATAGAATAAAATCTTGCCTTTGAATATAAACATTTCTTCCCAATAAAAATAAAAAATCTTATTGTGCTCTTTTTTTTTGTTTTCCGTAGTAGAAAAAAAAAAATATTTCAGAATCCAAAATTTTAAGAGCATAATTATGAGAAAAGCATTTCTAATGGAAATACTTATTAGAAAATATATTGTCTTTGCCAGGATTTTTTTAGGTCCCCAGCCTTATCTCAGTGCCTCTAGTAGAAGCTGAGGGTTCTATTTCACCCAGGTTCTTTCTGGCTCAGCCTAAAGCAGAGTTGCTCAAGCTGTTGATATTTTCCACAAGGTAAAGGCAGAAACTTTTCATCCCATAGAAAAAGTTTTCTAATGCTGGATGGAAAGACCTTCTAACTCTTTGAATGGATGCTATCCCCAGTAAGATAAACCTTCTATCTACAATATTTTCCAGCTCCGATTTTCCTCTGATGGAAAAATATCGAGTGATTCTTTCCATGCATTTGAGTACCAGGGTGAAAAATAATGTTGCTAGAAGCTCTTCAGGATCTTGAAATACAAAGGCGATATTATTCAGGTTGGGGTTGCTTTTTTTTTATAATGTCTTCAGATGAAAAGTGTGGATCAGAAAGAATCTGGAAGGCTATATACATCAACACCTCACCAAGACATCAAGCATGTGGAATTCAACACTGCAGTGATTATGCTTAAAAGAAAGAATTCTCCTCAGCTACCCAAACAAGGGCATGTATATCAGGTAGTCACAGGTCTTCAGAAAGCAAACAAAAAAGTCCACCAAATAATCCCTCCTTGAGCTGGCCTATTTCCTGTAATTTTCTAACTAGCATGAAGTAGCCAAATTCTGTGGTCTAGACTGGTTTGTTCTGCAAATTTTTTTTTTTCTTGGGGATTTACAAACCACAGAGAGCTGGAATGGATCAGAATAAATATTTGCTCATGCACCTACTGATTAGAGCTTTCAAAGTCCCCAATCTTGTTACAACACACGCATGAGCATTCTTGTAGGTTAGGTAAATAAAAGGGGGTTCCCTCTCTACCCATTTCTCCCCTCCTCAATATCAGTTTCATGGAGACAACACTTCAAATGCTGTGTGCTTTTCTTTTGGTATCCCTCAGTGTTTTCTGCCTGGCAATTTTCTGAGACTGTTACTGTACCAGAGAGCACATTTTTTAGAATACTTTTTATCCCCCCTCCTTAATATCAAGCATATTATTACTCATCTTGGAGCACTTCATCACTGCTGTTTCTGAGTTGGAGATTCCTCCAAGTATGATAACAGCTGCAGCTAATAACATCAATTATACAACACTGAGGTTCCTGTTCTCCTGTTTAGACTGGGGGAAGTTCTTTGCTAGGACATGCCATATAATTAATTGCCTTTTTCTCTGCATGCAAACATTATAAAAGCCTTATCTTGCTGTGTCTATGAGAGAATAGCCGTAAAAAGAGACTCACTTGCTGAAGCCACAACCCCACTTGTTAGGGTGGCTTAATGTGTGGGGGTGAAAAAGATTTAGTAAATTTGCATTAAAAAGGTCTGATGGTTTTCAACTCTCCCTACTGTCTATATGTTTGTAAAAAGAGTGCTTTGATGTGCTAACCTGATCCAAACTTTCTTATGGTTGATGGTTTTCGTATTAAAACCCAAATAAAAACTGTGTAGGTGTGGCAGCTGTCTCCATGGAATCTTGTTAATAGTGTCAGACACATAGCACTACCATCCTGCTGTAACTTTTAAAAAAATACCTTAAAGGACTTAGGGAAAAAAAGCAATTTTTTAACCAATGTGCCTAAAGTCATAAACTAAAATAAATAGTCACAAACTAAATCATAAACTGAGTCATAAACTAAAATCTGTGTCCAGGCAATTTAGTTGTTGACAACATTAAAAACACTTCAGGCACAACAAAAGATAAAAAAGTATATTTTTAGATGGAAGTTGGACTTTTTGGTGGGTATTTATTTAAATTGATTTCTTGATATATCTTTATCTGTACTAAAATTTGAAAGAGTTTTGATGTTTTTCTCCATGGATGGCATGCAACCAGTCAAGGCAAGAGGGGAGGGCATTACTAAGAGAGAAGAGCGGAAAAATAAAATCAGTGATGACAAGGCTGGATTGGGTGGGGCAGAGAAATGCTGGGATAGCCAAACAGCCAGGACATGATTGCAAGGAGTGAAGATATGGAAGCCAAATGTCTAAAAATTAATTTGTGGGCAAGTGGCTCTGCTGAGCATTTTAACACATTCTCTTTTTTTCATTTTAAATTCTGTCTCCAGGAACCTGATAACTTACAGGAAAAGGGCAAGATAAACTGAAAGCCAGAAATGCCAACATACCAGGTTGCTTTTTAAACCAATGAAGTTTATTAATTTCCTATTTGTTAACCTGAGACCTTTTGGAGACAATTTATGTGCTATTACTTTAAAAACTTTTGTAGATAACTTTTGATTTTTAAATGCCTAGAGCCCAAGGATTGCTTTGAGTATTTGGTGAAAGTGAGGGGGCTGGGGAGAGAGGGGAGGAAAAAAACAAAAATAATACTTGGCAGAGTCTGACCCTTTTCCTGCTGGATGTTTTTCAGGTGATCTACCCAGCTATGCTACTGTATTAAAGTCAGGCCAACTATGTGGAACTAAGGATTATTCCACAAATCCTCTTTTAATAGTTCTTTCAATGGTGCTTTTCCTCAAGTCTTACTTTTTCCGTAGGATTTCCTACCTTGACTGGGAGTCTCCCATCATTCCCAAAGCATTGCATCTCCCTGGCTTTCACCCTGGCTGGGTACTGTGCTCTGCAGCTGGGAATAGGAGCTGTGTCCCCCGCAGGCCCAGCGCAGGGCTGCAGCCACTGATGGCTTTATCAGATGGACAAAGACATTCCAAGTATGCTTCTGGTCACTGTGGGATATGGGAATATAAAAAATAATGAAAAAGGAAGGCTTAGGCCAAAGCTGTTAGTCAAACCAGGGGTTTTTTGTTAAGGTTTTTTTTTTTTTTTCTTAATTTTTTTTCTTAAAGAGTGAAATTCTTTACACCTAAGCAGATTGTTAAAGCTGTGTGATGTCATTTTCTTTTCTTTTTAAAGCTGTGTTTTGAGCAGCTGAAAGGCTGCAGGTTAGCTAAAACTATTAATGACCATTTTTTGACCTCTGCTCCCACCGCCCACAGCGGCTGCAAATTTTTAAATGTCTGACGGCTGCTTGGCTCTCTGCAGCATCATTATGTTGGTTGACGGCAGATGAGATTTCAGAGGTAAAAAAGTCACTTCCCAAATTGCACCCTGCTGGCATGGCCAATAGACAGATTAAAAAATGGGATTTCAGTAGGTAGGGCAGGTAGGGTAGGATAACTTGGTTTTTATGAGCAAGGCATGCCAAGAGTTCCCTCTGGTTCTCTCTGGCTGCGTGCATGGTGGGGGCAAATCATGACACAGGGCTAGTGTGGGGAGAGTGCTTTGCTAGATGTTATTGCCTCAGAAAGAGAAACACTTACCTCACATTGCTGCAAGGGCTTTAGAATATTCTGGGATTTCTGGTTTTTTTTTCAGTTTTCATGGTTGTCACTCTTGAGCCCTTCCCAGATGTGTTAGGGTTGCACAGTGAGCGGCTTCACAGCCCTTCTGCCCTTGTTGGAGAAGGTCTGTGGGAGTGGTGAGACTTTCCTTTTCCTTCTTCCATCCCTCTTTGCTCATCCTTCACTCTCTTTTCCAGCTTCCTGGGCCTGAGAGAGTCTTGCCTGAACCATCAGGGAACCTATCAGGATGTCCAGGACAGAAGGACAGGGAGAAGGAGTGATAAATAAGAAAGGTGGCAAGAGAAATAGTGGGTTTAGCAAAGGCGCTCTGGTATTTCTGTGTAGATCAACATCTTCCAAAGGTCTGTTTTTTCCAGTTGACACAGGGAGTTGTCCTGGTGGTATTTACTCCCAGCAGTGGCTGAGAATCTCCCATCCTGGTGACATGTTGGAACCCTTCCTCCAGATCAGTGTGCCAAGCCAGCCCCTAGTGAATGGATGCACTGAGGGGAGGTTCACTTACAAACCATGCTGTTCCTTGGACAAACATACATAGCCAGGAGTAATAGTCTTTAAAATACTTCATGTGTCTTCAGGCACTTCATGCATTTGCTCTCCTCAGTCTTCAGAGCTGTAGCATCTTCTTGCTGTGACTGTCACAAAGAGTGTTTGCTTCGTAGTTGTGTTAAAGGTTGGGAACTTGCGGCATCTCCAGACCACGATTTTATTCTTTTTATCCCTGCGGCCACTTCCTGCCCTTCTAAGGGGCAGTGCTTCCTCCTTTCTTGTATCTTCTGTTCCCTGGGTCACGCCAAGTCTGGTGTCCTTCACGCTGTCTCACAGAGTGCCCTGCCCCTTCCCCAAAGCCCATGCTCTTTGGTGGTCTTTTGGCTGGATGCTGCTTAGTTCAGTCATTTGAAATTGGAGCCCTGTGTAAAACACTAAACACTAAACAAGAAGTGAGGCAACAGCATTTCGTGGTATCTGCTGGAGTCGCAAGTCGTGTCATCAATGGCAATGCCCTTACAGTGGTGGTGTAGGCTCCAGGACAGTGTGACAACCTCTGGAGCGGGGCTGAATTCTTCTGTGTATCAGAGTCTTGAGTGCTGGATTAAACCTTTCCAAAAATTTATAAAACCTTAAGCGCTCTGGCCAGTATTTTTATGGGGAGTGATTGCGTTGTGCTCAGGAGATATCTTTCTCAGCTGGGCTATTAAATGAAAAGCTGAAACCTGCCTGTGATGCCAAGAGATGAGTGCTCAACAAAATGAAAGCGTGAAACTTAAATTGCAAACATTCTTCTGTTGTCTGCTTTCCTACTTGCTGCTGGTTGATTTGCAGTCATACCAATAAACATAAAACCTCACCTGCAAGAAAAGCAGAGAGGGTAATGCCCATAAATTAAAAAAAATTCCCCACTTTGCACAACCTGCATTTTGAAATTTAGCTCAAAGTTTCAAGTGAATTGGTTTGTCCTACCTTAAATTCCTGAAGAAGGACAGATAATTTTAAGGGTGCAAGATAACTACGCCATTTAAAAAATTCTGAAAATATTTCCAGACCCAGTCGGTGCACCCAGGGCAGCTGCACTTCCAGGGAGCTGCGTGCCAGTGGCCGGGCCAGCAGGAAATGCAGCGTGACCTGTGGCGAACCTGGAGGGTGGGAAACGCTGCGAGAAGGTTTCCACGGGCGGCTCTCAGTGTCCCAGGCAGTTAATGTGTGGCTATGGACACAGGAGCCAACGCTAAGCCAAGGAAGCAAGCAGAGCAGTCGGAGAATTCTTTTCCCACCACATGCATAGCTGCAAAACACTTCTGATTGTGTCTCTGTGCCGACGGGCTGACAGCATCGCCTTCTCCCGTCCTGCAAGCTGGCTCTGCATGCATGAAGCCTGGCCGTGAAATAGAAATGCTTTTTGTAAAGCATAATATTATTTTAATCATAAATTATTTGGAAACGCAATACAGAAATAGCTTCAGATCACTTCTTCCAGAGGGGTGTTTTTGCAGTCAGGGTCTTTATCAGCTTCTCAGTGGGAACTGCATTAATATTGCCACAAAAATGCAAACAGTAGTGCCTTTGATAAAGCAGTTTGGCATCTCTTAAGCAGAAAGATGTTTTATTTTCCTGAGATAGAACACTGTTTACAGTGCAGGGACCTGCCATATGTGCCAGCTTATGGAAAGAAAATACCAGTTTTGTTAACATTTATGTTGGGAAGCCGTGGGGAAGGAGCGAGGGACGTGGCTGTACAAGCAGTTGCAAAACAATCTCTGTTACTGCAAGGGGGACAGCCCAGGAAGTCCAGACTTAAGTGTTGGTGGCAGAGGTGCTGGTGGCCTGCAGTCAGCCTCCCAGCTTAGCTCCCCCCGAACACTTTGCCTTCTCCTCAGTTTTACTGTAACTCTTCCTATCGTGCTAGAGCAAGGCTGGTCCCCACTGCCACCGCTTCCCATTGCAGGGTGGAAAAGCTTTACTGGCCATACAGTAGGCATCTTTGTGAAAATGTGAAAATGCCTTTTTAGTACTTTCTGGTGTCCCATGGGTATTATGTATTTGATTAGGGCATTATTTTGATTTTTAGACTGCCTTTGGTTCAAGAATCCTGAAAGGAAACTGTTGTGCAACTATTTTATTCTGATTTTACAAGCCGATTCCAACTTGATTCCCAGCACAAAGAAACAAAGAAGAGCTCAGTTGTGTTTTTCATCCAAAAGTAAAAACCCCTCCTCCTTTGAAGATCTTCTGTAGAGTGTTATGTTTAGAGAGTGATTTGCTATTGTTTAAATTTAATCTCCATAATTACATTGGGATTGGATTAATGATGGGTTATTTTCTGAGTCATTATTTTCTGGCACACGCAGCTATTGAGCATAAAGCCAGGTCTTCATTGGATGTAAACTGGCATCACTCCACTGAAGTTAGTGGAATAAATCCGTTTTATATTGTGTCAGCCCAGATGTGATATTAGGGCTCTTTTGAAGAAAGCACCCTTTTGGAGTTTGTTGGCCTTGAATCTTCTTATTGTGAAGGTGTCTAGGCATTAACTTACAACTGCATTAGATTTATGGTTGTACAGCCGGTCGTTGTGTCTGCACCACCTCAGCTGGACCCAGAGGGATCAGCGAAAGGCGCAATGCCAGACTGAACCATAAGTATCTTGACTTTTTTTTCTTGTGTTTAAAAACCGCCTTTTATCCCTGTGGATGTGGGACAAGTTCATCACGGAGGTCTGGCAAACTTTTACGTGCCCTTGTCTATGAGAACAAACCTTAGTCAGTTTGCTGGGCATACTGTACTTCAAATCCAGGGGAGATGTCTGAGAAACAGAGTGACTACTACTTTTTTGGAATTAGTTCTTTTTGCTCATTCTGCTTTTCAGAAAGGGGTGAAGGTGGAGGAATTTGGGCAGATCTGGCATGTAGAAGAGCAGCAGGAGGAGCAGTAAGCAATGGACTTGATGTAGGTGACGAATCCTTCACCATGACTGGGGTGATAGAAAGTAACAGTCTTTTCTTGGGAGATTCTGGGAGGCTGTGTAGAGTTGCTCTGATCACAGAAGGTAGTTGAAGTCACTGGGCTGAGACTAAGGTGGGAAGAAATGATCTCCCCCCCTCTTGTGCATGTTGGGCAGGGAAGGGTTTGCTTTCAGACCTTGTATTTTAATGTCTCAACTGAGTTTCTTCTCTTTTAAAGAATTGTCCTTCTCACTGCCTGTCAAATGACTTGTTACTAAATCATAGTTTTGAAAATGGGAAGGTTTTGCTTTCTTTTGGGTCTTTACAGTAAAGAGAAAGTGGTCAGTCCTGCCTGTAGGCAGTAGTGGATTTAGGATGTCGCTGCAGTGGGATAGACCACTTATCTCTTTAGCTTGGTACCCAACTGACAGTGGCACACATTGTATATATGTAAGTGTGAAAAACAGGCAGCAGTGATCATTTTGTGATGCATCCTCACTACTTCCAGGAGCCTACTGTTTTTGCTGCTGGCCTCCTCTTGAACCTGCAGGTCCACCTAGAGCAACGTAACTTCTATTTCCTTGTCTAGCAGCAGAAAGTACCTGTAAAGCCTTTTAGTCTTCTCTCCTTCCTATTTGAAGATATTAAACTGGTACATTGTGCTCTTTGGGTTGTACTCTGCAGTTTTTTAAACAGTATTTAGGAAATGCTGCTTATTGTAGGAAGAAATGTCAGCTTTAATCTTTAACAGTAATTCTGCAGTTGTGATCACCTGTCAGAGATGTGGGGCTGTCTAGGAGACTTGGTATCTTTTTTTAGATTGACCTGATGGATTTGGAAAATACAGACAAGCCTTCAGGCATATCGTGGGCATCTCTTCAGAGTAAAAAGAAGGTGATGCAGACCCCACCCATGCAGACCCACTGTAAAACAGAAAGCAAATTGTAAGACCCAAATGAAGACCGAGTCTTGCTCTGAAGCTGGACATCACTCAGATTGGTTGTACAAACCCCCACATTCTTACTCTCTTTTGCTTCAAAAGAAGCAACTAGCAACTGTGCTCCAAGATTGAGGAGGGGGGAGTTCAGCTTACATAAATTTTGTTCTGCGCAAGCTGCTGTCAGCCAGTATTGAAGAAATTCTGGTGAAATTCTGACCACTGTATGTTCAGAGCAGTAGATCAGTCACATATGTACATGGTCCATTTATTAGAGGGGACTGTTGGAGCTTTGGTAATGCTTAAAGCATTTGAGGCCTAACACACTGCTTCAATGCTCCAGATGTGATAAATGCTGTTGACTTAGAGCAGAAATTGGTGATGTAATACGGAGGAATTGCCTTTGTGCTGATTATGTAGGTGTGGTGGTGAATCTCCTTTTAGCAACACCAGTTTTCAGATGTTTTCTCCTTTTATTTGGGAGTGGGTCACGTATGAAGGCTGAGAAATGAGTAGGAATGGCTTACATTTATACTCAAACTGAATTCATGAACACTTATGCAAAACTCACTTTGCATAAGTAGGCTATGAATCCTAGCTGCTTTTTCTGGGTCATGGTAGCTGTGGCCCTGCAAAACCAAGTCACCATTAAAGATGTTGATGTGCAAAAGATTCTTCAGTAGTTTCAGCTTTTCTGGGGTCAGGACAGATGCAGAGTGGCCTGCCCTAAATAGTCCTATCTTACTAATTTGCAACCCCACTCCTTCTCTGCGCTCTCCAAGGAGCCACATTGTCATGGAAATAATAATTAATTATATAGGAAATTTATTTTTAAAAATTACTTCTGGAGCTCTAGGTTAGTATTTTTGGCTTTATTACCTAGAGTTTGAACTAGAGACTTTCTTAGGCCAGTATTTTAATTCTCACCTGAGCACCTGACCTGATACTTTTCTCAGCAGCTGAGAGCTGGAGAAAATCACGAGATATCATGAGATATCAAATCACCAGGTGCTGCTGTCCTAAGTGAAAATTGTGTTTCCTCAGGAAAGGCTGTTGACCTGTTATTTCTGCATACTGGTTTACTTTAGATCCAAAAAGAAATGCTTAAAATTCCTGTGCAGAAGTAGAGTTTATTTCCATGACTGTCATTAGGCTTATGTTTCCTTTGGTCCAAGGTGTGTGCAACACAGTCAGATGGAAGTAGGATGGTATAGTGACCAAAATAGATGTGTTAATTTCTCCATTAATTTTTTTTTTCTGTGCAGTGTTTTTAAAGTAACAAGTATTGTAAGCAGCATGCTATTTTTAAACCAAGGACATTTTGTGCTGAAATTGGCTATTGCAACACTGGGTTAGAATTAGAATACACAAAATTCAAAACCACAGTAACCCTAATTTTGCCATTCTTGCCTTTTTAACTGCTCAACAATAGTGCTGTGTTTGTATAGTATTTAAAAATATTTGTTAAGGGGAATGTAAAGAGCTACTGGCAGGCTTTTCTGTTAACTGTTTCTGCATGCTCTGCTAATCTGCTCAGAAATGAGCTCTAGTGAAAACTCAGGGATGAGTCCAATGTCCAGAGCTCACAGCTTCCTTTGCATTGCACCTGCCAGGATGGGGGCAGACCTACACGGTGGAGTGGGCAGTCCCTCTGGCTCATGATGGGCTACAATCTCTGTTTGGCATCTCCTTTCCCCACTTGCCCTGATATGTGCAGGCCTGGATTTGTAGCCTCCAAGGACTTACTTCAGCAAAAGAATAGTAATGTTCGGAATAATACAGTCTGACCATGATGATTAATTTTGTAGGCTATAGTTCATTCCGTGACCTTACAAACACTGGTTTTGCCTGGCTTGGTCCTGACGTTCCAGCCAGCACTCTGGGAAATGGTCATGGGAGCCCAACACCACTCAGGGCTTCTACCTTCCAACCTGCCCCGGCTGTGAGCTGCCTGATTTTCCCTGCAAGAGCTTTGCGCAGTTGGGACATTCTTACGTCCATCTTCAGATGAAAATTAGCTTTGGATTTCACATCACCGGTCAGACTGACCCGAATGTATTCATGTGGAAAAAATAATACGGGAAAGCAGCTTGAGAAATGATTCCTGCTTTTTGCTGTTGCCTTGCATTTTGGTGTATGCTGTCTGTATTTTGAATACAAGCTCATATGATGCATTGTAACACGATAGCAGTCCAGACTGGGTAATCCTGGGAACCAGCAGCTTGAATCTTGCCTTTCCAAATTTTAGTGTTCTAAAATTGACTTCTTTGTTAAAAATGAAGAGTTTCCAGGGGGCAAAAAGCCCCCATAGAAGGACTGTTGGCATTTTATACTTTTAAGCTGTCTTGCTGAATGAAAACAGTTGATTATTAGCTTGATGGGGTGACAATGAGTATATAGAACTTAAATATCTCACCACTCCCACAAAGAAAAAAAATCCACCCTCCATTGTATCATGGGAAGATACAGAGCCAGAAAAACTTTCCAACTCGTTAAACTTTTATACTTGCTTCATACAAGCTTAATGTAGGCTTTTTTCCATCCTGTGATGTTGTTGGGCTGCTTCGGAACTGATCACAGTGGAGGAGGACACCATCAGCTTAACAGTATTTCTTTCTTATAACAGAAACCTGCCTTTCTTATAACAGAATAAGCAGAATTGCTTAATCTGAAGGATTAAAAAAAGATTTCCTTGTTTGTGTGTTCCAGGTTGTTTATTCTGCCAAGTGTGATAACGAAATCAGTCTGAATGTTTCCCCTGTAATCGGTTTAGTCAGCTTCTATGATTGTGTGGCGTATTTGGGCAAGGACAGGGATAAAGGAAGAAAGTTTTAAAAAAACAGGAAAATACTATTGTGAATATATCAGGCAAGTTTAAACTGGGAAAGGGTAATTGGAGTCAAGCATCATACCTGCTGCTACTTGTCATGCTCTGTGGTAGATGTTTTGGTGGGCTTTTCTTTCTCTTGTGGCTTGTGTTTGACTTTTTAGAAGAGGAGTGTGGGAAAATACTGATTTAAAGGACTAGAGTTTGGTTATATTACTTTTAAACTGGGCATTTTGTAGTGATGAATGGAGGTTGGGCCACTGTAGCTGATTTGAGGTCAGAAAGGAACAACAAAAAGTGATGTTTGGGCTCATTTTGAGCCCTGTGCTGTGTGGGACAGCTCCAGACTCTCTCTTGTGCACTTGGAGAGACCATATCGCATCTTGATGTGGCGCAAGAGCTGGCAGGAAGCATCAACGATTTCTTTGCTGCCTCTGGTGTAATTTTAGCTTTCTGGCATGCTGATGGAGTTCTGTTGCTTATCCTGGTTGTGTCCTTCTCCTTGCTCTTCCTGCTTCTTCTTTATCATCCTCATCCACGAGCCTGGAGAAAAGCCACCTCACTGCGCCTCGCCTGCAGGTCAGCTCATTCCTGTGACAGCACGGAAGGGGGTGTGGGTTTCAGCTAGTCACTGCACCCATGAGCAAGGATGTAGCGAGTTCTAAATCGAGAATTGTTGCTTCATATGTGTGCCTCTCCAAACCCGTGGATGTAGACATTCCCTCACCGTTAATTACATCCTCTCGTCTTTTAGCAGCGAGTAAACAGGCCAAGCTGGGCACGTCCTGCTGCAAGCAGCCCAACGCAGTTTCTCATTGGTTGGATGCTTGCAAGTTTCTCAAAGTACATGGCTCCTCTCTGTTGGGAAGTGCATCCTGTGGGCCTCTCCTCAGGATGAGGAGAGGTTGGGCAGCTTGGGCCCCGTCTCGGAGGGCATACATGCAAGTGACACCAACAAGTCCAGTACTGCAGGAGTCGATCCCCGTTAAATGCAGGGGCAGGTGCTTCAAAGGAAAGCCTGGATCACCCATAACCAATAATCAGAGAAGTAATTCCTGGTGCCACTGGGATGGAGTGTTACCATTATTCGCCTTGGTGCAATCTCCAACGGAGATGCTGGGCCTCACAACCTCATTTCTGGAAGTTGTAGAGCCCAATAACCCTCATTTGTCAGTTGTTTGACATTTGAGCTGGTCAGACAGATGCAGTGAAAGACTGACAAAATTGGCGGTAGTGTCTGACTCTGACAGCAGTTTGAGAGTTTGCCCGTTTGCCTTGTGGCAGCCCTTAACACAGCGTCCCCCAGTGTGGTGTCCCACAGAATGCTCGGCAGCAGTCATGCAGAGGTGAAAAGATTTCCAGGCGAGCTTCAAAGAGAAGGATGTGACTAACTGTCTCACAGGGAGCCAGGACGTGGACCCAGCCTGATGAGGCAGCTCACATGAAAGGGCTGCCAAAAGAAAGGGAGAGGACGGACGAAACTGTGACTGGAGAATGAGGAGGAACAGGCAGTTGGGCAAGGTAGAGGGGTTGTTTCCAGCAGCTGGGAGATGTCTCTTCTTCAGGGAGGTAACCTGTGGGTAAAGTGCCGAACCTCAAGCACGTTGGCTGTCATTCCTGGCGCTGCCACAAGCCTCCGCCGCCTGTCCTTGGACAAGTCACTCTCCGGGTGACTCAGTATCCCAGCTGTAGAACAGGCATTGCTGCTTACCTCATGGGGATGTTGTGAGGGTAGGCTTGTGGACGCCTTTGCAGTCTGATGCATTAAGTGGGGGTGAGCAACAAAAAGTGACCACAAACATGAAAAGGGATCTGTTCTTCCCTTGCTGCTTCTGAACGTAATCATGTCCCTAATGATAATGTAATGGTGACTTATTCATCGCTTAAATATATTCCTTCAGTTCCACTGGTGGGAACGGCTTTTTGTTTTCACTTTTTGTCCCCTCAGGCTTATAAAGATGTAATTTTGTATGTTTATATAATATGATAATGGTTTAAGCAATTTCTAGTAGAAAATTAGAAAAAAATAACAAACAATTAATCAAAGTCAGACTAAACTGAGATGTAACCAAGTAATACAAGAGTGGGACTAGAAGGAGAGTTTGCAAAGGGAGCCTCAAACAGAGAAAATGCAAATCCTGAGACCTAAAGAAGGGATAATTCTGTTTTGTGTCTGTCTTAAACTCTACTCCTGAGAGTGTACCCAAGGAGGTCCAAGACCAGAAACCAAAAGGGGTCACTCAGCTCTCTCATTCTAAAATTAGCTTCTGCAAAGGAGGGGGAGCTGTGGTTGATTTTAACACTCAAAATAAATGTCGTGTTAATTGTATTCACTCATAAGGTGATCCAATGGCTAGTGCACAAACCCGGGAGCCAGAAAACAGCACATTTTAGGGCACTTAGGGAACTGGTTAACCTGGTGCTATCACTTGGTTCTGCCTGTGCCTGTGTGTGCTAAAGCAAAATGGAACTGCTTGTCTCCTCCCTTGGAAGAGGGCTGTGAGACTTACAGAAATGCTGTAAAGAACATGGAGAGCCACAGGTGGAAAATGTTGGGAGTGGTCGCAAGCTTCAGCCTTCTACACAGGAACAAAATGCATGGTCGTATTTCACCTGTCAGAGCTGGCTTTTCTTTAAAAAATAGGAAATCCCAAAGGAATTGGCTAGAGAAGAGGAAAAGTCATCTTCACTTAGTACTGTATTTGAAAAGCTTTAATTGCTTAAGTTTTCCTGGCACTTGCCAGGGCTATCTTTGGAGAAAAAAAAAACAAAATTCTTGGTTTTTTTGAAGGAACAGGTGGCAGCATATAGAAACCTTTTGCTGTTAAATTTTAGTCATGGTTCCTTTTTTTTAATTTTCTTTCCTTTTCCCATCTGCAGTTGAGTATGACAAGGAGTTCACGCCTCACCAGCGGCACCACAAGGAATTCAAATTTAATTTGTCTCAGATTCCTGAGGGCGAGGCCGTCACAGCCGCTGAGTTTCGGATCTACAAGGACTGCGTTGTGGGAAGCTTTAAAAACCAAACCTTCCTTATCAGCATCTACCAAGTGCTGCAGGAACATCAGAACAGGTATGCAAGAGGGGGCTCACTCTGTGCCACCAGCTGCTGTCCTGGGGAAGGCTGAGCTTATGCATTAATGTTGATAGGACTGAAAATAAATATCAGGTTTGTTCACGTTAACAGGGTTTTGTTATTGCATGGTCCTTTCCTTATGGGAAATGGGCACGGTAGAGTGCAAATGAGTGTGTGACTCAGCTGCGAGCTTTGTCTTTAAATAGAGAAAGAATCTGCTGAGAAGCAGTAGATTTTTAAACCACTGTTGGCATTGCTCTTGTGTACTGAAGTTCACATATCCCCTTTCAACTTAATACTACCAGCCTGTTTGAAAAATACTGGTAATTAGTTCAGACTTGATCTGCCCTCATCTGGACTTATATTAAAGTAAATAAAGCAGAAGAAAATTCAACTTGCTGATCACAGGTACAAAATCACTTCTGGTCTTTCAGTGGCAATGAGAGAGGAAAAGTGAGAGAGGCAGGGTAGAAACTGTGACACAAAAATCCAAACAAGTTTAAATGGAGTGATTAATTTAAAAAGAGTAACGTTTCAGATGGAGGAATCGTGTAAGGCTAAAAGATGGAAATACATGGTGAATTAAATGTCAAAGTAATGCTGTGGTACAAAAGTGTTTCATTACTTCTACTGAAACTTGTCAGGACTGTAACTGTTCCTCTGCTGCAGGCATTAAAAAAAAAGGAAATCAAAACCAGCAGTGTTTAAAAAAAGCTCCATTTGTTTTCTCTGTGAAGGCTTCATGGGTGTTTTCCTTTCTGCTCCTTCTTCCTCCAGTCTTTCCACTGCTACCATTTGGAGGGATCGGCCTTTGATGATTGGCAGTTCTTAGGGCAACATCAAATAGCTTGAGGTTGTTCTGTGGGGAGTGTGGCCTCTGGGGAAAAGAGAGAAATACTTGGGTAAATAGGTGATGGGGAAGAAGGTGTGGGTTTTGGAAGATCAGCATTCCCTTTGTGCTTCAACTTGCAGATTGCTGGAGTGCCTCCTGAGGTGATGTGCTTGCTGGTTAGGATGTTACATCAATGCCCACTGGAAGAGATGATAAAAGTCCAGAAAGTCATGCAGACTTTGTAGATGTTAGATATATTGTTCATTCAGAGCCACATTGCAGGAAAAGTGGTGAGTGTTGGTCTGCTTTAGATTCCACAGGTAGAGATCCCACCTCAGGAGCTGGAAGAAAACCTCTGCCAAGTGTCTGTGGAAGCAGTTAATACACTGCTCTGTGACAGTCACCAAAGCAGGGCACAGAATAGGAGAACTGTCAACTTTTATGTGGATATAACATTTTTTCAGAGTAAACTGAGCCAGCAAGTAAGGCAATGTGGGAAAGAGAATAAAGTACATGATAAAGTACAGGGTATGGCCCATAGTATACCCCGTTCCTACCAAATTTACAAACTCTCTATTCTGTAAGTGGCTGTGTGCAACAATGATGCTGGGACCTTGTATCTCTGTTTCACACACCATACCAGAAGCATGCCAAAAAGGGATTGCACTGCAAAGCTGCGACGTTTATCCTTTGGCATCTGCATGTCCTGGGCTTCCCTGGGTGCTTGAGACCTCCCTATGGACAGAGCAGAGGCAGCAGCACCTGGGTAGGGATCACCAGGGTGGTCTCTGTCCAAGAGCTGGCAAGTATTTTGGATTTTTCAATTCCCTTCCGCCACGTTCCTTCTGCCGTTGCTGGCGGCCATGCTGAGGGGATCCCGCCGCTGGGACTGGGAATCGTAACACGGGGTTCCTCCAGGCCCAGACTGCCAGCAATTCACCGTCCCTCCTGACAGGGGCTAGGCGTGAACCGCTGACCCAGGGAAGAGTGTCTGTAGTTCGTTACTAACCTCTGACTCATCCAGTTCCTCAAGGCTCCCTTTTTGTTTCTTTTTCTGCTTTATTTATTTACTTTTACTGGTGGGAAGGAGGGTTTGGCTAAAGCATCTTGTGCTTCAGATGCGTCTGTGGAACTGGTCACATCATTCTCGTAATGGTGGGCAAGATGTGGCTCACAGATTCTTGCAGCTGTCGAAAGGACATGCCCTTTTCCATTCTTTTTTCCTTTCAGCTTAAAGGACTCTTTCACGTATGTGTAAAATAGAAAATCATATTTGAAAATTTGTGCCTCTCTATAAATACATGGATAGGCTTGTATTTTCTGTATGTGTCTGTTTATAGAAGTGCATATATACATTAATTGTTCCCTTTTTATTAAAAATATCCATACATTAAAAGAGTTAAAATAAGACAGTGAAAGCTGCATATTGCATATTCAGTGTTATATTCAGCTGAGATTTGACTCCGTTGGCTACAGATGCCATAGGTTCAAACATTCCCCCTCACTGGTCACCTGGGTGGACTTTGGCCTGTAAGCATTCTTGAAAACAAATACTAAAAATTTGTATTTAGCTGTTCGCTAATATCTCTGCATGGAGGGGAAAAATGCCTCAGATTATTCTGGTACACCTTAAGAAACTGTATTATTTGAGAGGTTATGGGTTTTGATCATCCATTCATTTAGTTGCTTTTACTGGGGGGAAAAAAGTCCCAAATGGTTTTTTTTCTCCTTTTGTCTCAGTGGATTATTTTGGAATACAATGTTCTCTTTTCCAGTTCAGAACACTGGAAGGTTAAATTATAAGGAAAAGAAAGCACTGGGTTTTGAAGGAACTTGCTAAATATTTGTAAGGCTTCTATTGAATTTTAGAAGACATTGCATGAGCCAGAAAATAACAGCTGCCTTTGACTTAAAAAAACAAAAACTACTAAAAAAAGTTGTCACACTTCCTTTAGACTAATGGTTTTGAATAACAGCCTGACATTTCCTGGAATTTCATGGCATTTTATTGCATGAGGAGGAGTCTGTACAGATCTTGAAGTCTAGCTGGTGAACAAGCAGGTGAGAGAGAGGAGTCACACATTTTTTCATCTCTTTCTGCTGACAAATATTCCTGTTGGTCAGGAAAATTCATCTCTAAAGGCTGCAGCAGGTACCTGTTCAGTTAACATTTGCAGTCTTCAGAAAAAGTTCAAAGACACCATGTTAATCTTGCCTTTTATGAGGTTAACAGTTGTCAGAGGCAATTTTTGGTAGCTACTAAAATACTTCTGGGTGCAAATAATTCTTAAGAGGGCAGCTGGCATGTATAGATTTAAACCAGGAGCCTACAAGGGAAAGGCAGCATGCACATCTGGGGGGAAAATACAAAGAAAAAGGATCCTGCCTGCTTCTGTCAAAGAAACAAGTTTAGCAGGGCAGGAGATAAGAGAAATCTTCAGTAAATACAAATCTTCACCAAAGCTCAGAGCCTGGAAGTATCCCTTGGCTCCAATTAAGTGTAATGAAGTGGCTTAATTCAGTATTACTTGAGCAAAAGGAAAAAAAAGCTCATCTGGACAGTAACAGCATGAGCGTGTGACTCCAGCCCAGATGTGCACTGCTGCACGGATTTGTGAGGCATTGCTGGCTGCTCCCTGATGGCTAAAAATGGAACCAAGCCTGAGGCTAAAATTTCTGCCAGTTACTGAATTATCAAACTGATTTTTGCCAGTGTAGACAAGGCTAAAATCAGGGACTATATGGGCCCATTTGAGACTGTCTTCTAGGCAGACATGTATGGAAAGAGAGCATGAATGGTCAGAGATCAATGCTGATTGAAACAGCTTAAAACCTCCGGGCAGAAATTTGGCCTTGTCCCATCAGAAATATGAAAAATATACTTGTGGGGGCTCCAGGCAGTGAAACACATTGAGGACAGTGTGGTCTATGTACATTCTCTCTTAAAAAAGAAAACATTTTCAATAGTGACTCACTTGCGTCAGCAATATTTTCATCTCCCCATTCCTTCCACACTTTCGCAAGGTAAGAAGAACGGTGCCTAGAAACTAAGCTTTTGTTTTTTAATCAAACTGCTGTTAATGGCCACGTTTTGTCATAACACAAATGGCTGGAGCTGTCAGTGGGATGCTGCGAGGAGATTAATGAAATCCTCAGGATGGATGGGTCAAGCTTGTGGTCAGCCCTCAGCGGTGTGCATTTTGGATTGTGTGGAGAAGAGGTTTCACCAGGCAGGGCTGAGGCGACATCTGGTTTGCTTTGACGGGGACGACTCAGTTTTGAAACAGGCTGTAGGGGCTGATGCTGGGAGAGGGAATGGGCGATACATCTGCCAGATGTCGCTGCCCTTCAGCTTCTGGTCCCCCCAGAGTTTTAAGAGACTAGGCTGTTTGAACACTAGGGTGGAATCTTTTCCTTCTTTTTTTTTTTTCCCCTTTGGAATATGCAGAAAACAGGGACATTTGCCATAGCACCAGTTTAGGAAGGCAAGTGGTGTCAGCTTCCAGGTGCTTGTCCCACCTTGGCTATATCTGACGGACTGTTTAATTTCAGCAGGCAGGAGCTAGACAGCCTCGACTCTCCTCCCTTATGTGGTACCAGTGCACAGCTAAAGCTGGCACCTGGGCTTGAGACTAAAGCGCAGCACTGATTCTGTGGAAGCACCAGCAAAGCCCTCTGTGATTTTTGGTGCCTCTCGTGAGTGGAATGCCATGTAAACAAGACCTTTAGAAGGGAAGGGAAGAAATGAGTTTGTCCCTGAAAACAGATCATCATTTAAACAGTTTCTTTCTCAAAACTTCCATGCCCTCACCCAGAGAGGTGTCAGGTCAGGACTAGGGAAGGCAGTTTATGGTTGATCAAAGATGTTAGTCCTTGGTTTGGATCATCAGTATGTTTTCAAGTGTAAATATCCTGCTAATGCAGACCTCAAAACACTCCCACACTGTCCAAACAACTGATCTATGAAAAACACAGTGGCCTGTGTTAGTGATCAAAGGAAGATACGGTACGTTAATGGTCAGTTTATTAAACAGTTTCGTTTGTACCCAGAATGAAATATGGGGACATGATGGTCAGGAAGATTCCTCCTACATGAAAAGACATGTGTGGACATAAATGTGCCCTGCAGAGCAACTGCCTGGGGACCATGTTCCAGTTCTACTGAACATAATTCCTTAAGGGTTAAGGCGCTTGTAGGTTTTAGCTGCCAGTTATAGTGGTAATAAAGTCTTCCTCTTTGCAACAGGATATTTATACAAATGTGATCCGAGCTTCTAATCTAAAGGGCAAATTGATTCAACGGCAGTGTTTATAGCTTAGAAAATAAATAACCCTCCTTGACTGGGTTTTGGAATGGGTTGTGTAATACAAATGACAAAGCTAGCATCAATCTGTTTCAAGTTGGGGTCAGATTTGTATATAGTGTGCATATATTTGTATATGATAGAGCTGTTTCCATGATGCTATAGCGAGGCGTCTGTCCGCATCTCAGTTCAGC
The DNA here is from genome assembly GCA_013397775.1 of Eulacestoma nigropectus. Taxonomy (NCBI): domain Eukaryota; kingdom Metazoa; phylum Chordata; class Aves; order Passeriformes; genus Eulacestoma; species Eulacestoma nigropectus. The sequence continues at coordinate 2,580,806 of VZTE01004781.1, forward strand.
TCCCACTGTGGGTATGTGATTTGTTATATTTTAGGCTGGTTGGTTTAGAGTAGTTTGAAAGTCAGAGTTATTCTGGATGAAACTTAATGGTTCCATAACCAGCTGGCATTTTCTACCTAAACTAAAGAATGCCATATCAATGCCTTATTTCTTTACTTAATGGACAAAGATAGACACTACCCCTTTGTCGTCTCCCCTGTCTTCATGCCTCAAACTGCATTTAAACACTGAAGTGTAGTACTATAGCCATCACTACAGCTAGAACACACACACCTTTTTCTTATAGAATTGTAGGGGAAAAAAAGAGAAAAGATAAATACATTTCTTATCCCTGGGACTTGGGATGATTTTTTTCTTTTTTTTTTTTTAAACTGTTCTAGTTGGTAAAATATATATATCTCAGATCTGTAAAGCTCAAGACCTTAAGCTGAATGGAGTGGGACACCTTTGCACTCAAATATCTGTGACTTTACTGGAGATTATTATGGACCTGTAGGTTGAACTTCCCATAGTCTTGGTGTCTTCTAGCTCTAGGCTCTAATTTTCCACTCTTTGCCAGAGGCAGCTCTGAAACATGAGTTTCCCCCTGCTGCTCTCCAGTGAGTCTGGAAGACTCAACCCTCTCCCCCTGGAGACTTTGCTGCCAGGGGCGATGCACAGTGTTACAGGACAGCCTTTTCAGCACAGGGGAGCTCTTATTACACGGAACAGTGGAGGTGCAAGGCTGAGCTTATCCATTCCTTCTTGGGCTTTTCCATGTCTGGATGCTTCCAGGATGGCTTTCCCCTCCCTATGCTGAATCGCAGACTCCTCCAGAGTGTCCCAACATCTCTATTCCATGCTTTTTTCCCTCTGCTGACTATCAATCCTTGCAAATCAGTGCCCAGCTGCTAGTCTTCTATTCCACCTTGGAAGCAACTTCATTTGTAGGTTGGCATTTCTTCATATTTCCTTTCTTGTTTCTAAGAAACTCTTACAGGCTGTGTACATCTCTCCTAGTCCTCTGTCCTACAGATGGCATTGCTTCTTCAGGACAGTTAAGCTGAAGCTCACTTCTCATGAAACAATAGACACTGCCTTTGCTTTCCATGGCAGCTCACTCCAAGTGCTGGCATTCCCCTGCCTGAGGTTCTCTCTACAGGGAAGCATCCATAGATTGAATTTTCTATGCTGCTGTTAAATCTTTGGAGTACTGGTCATGTAGATACACTAAGTTGTTAAGGTTTTGTATTGCATCTCTTGGCAGTACCTCCAAGTGCCGTGAGAGCTCCACGTAAGGTCCATTCTGTAAGTAATAAACGTTTTTAAATTCCAAGTAGTGCTTACATCTACTGCAAGATGGGGGATCTACAGGTCTGAAAAGGCTGCAGTTTCAAAGTTTTATCTATGTGGAGCTCCATCCAACTCTGTAAGACCAAGTCAGTTGTGGGTAAGAGTTATTTGCCCATTGAAAGTGGGTACGAGCAACTAATCTTGCTAGTTTGCAGTACGCAGGATAATTTTTACAGAAAGTTGATGTCAGTGCAAACTAAAGACTCTGATCCTGAGGTATGCAGAAGGATATTTAGAAAGTGTGTTAATTAAAATGTAGATTCCACACACTTCTGTGCAAAATTCCCTTTTGAGAAACTGCTGCTAGGCAGTCTAGACTATTATGTCAACTTTTCTTTGAAGAAAAGTAAACAAAAAGGTTGAGCCGAGGAAAGTTTTAGAGACTTATAGTAATTAATGCTTTGGTAAATGGCTGTTGATGCGTAACAATCCTTTAAACACCTGGGTAATTGCAAGCTTTGAAGTTGGGCCAAAAACGTTGTTCCGAGACATGTAATTAAAATACAAGACCTTTAACTTGGTCATTTTGAAGGTGAGATTTCTGTTTGTTCTCACTGTCTCCCTGGTAAAGGCCTGCTCAGGCAAAGAAGGCCAGGGAGGGTGGGAAAGTAAAAAAAACTAGTTCAACAGATGCTTCTTTAAATTTAGCTTTTTATAGCTTTGGTGTTTTTCCTGTAGCAAAGTTCCATGTTGTAATGTGTATCCAGAACAGAGAAATTATTTTAATGTGAACATTTCACTAAATATAGTAACTAGGAGAAACCACTTGACCTGGTTACTAATTTGACTGAATTCTAAGTTAATTAGTGTTCAATTAAAGAGAATTAACACCCAGAGATGTTTTGTTGAAAGGTTTACACAGAGGTTTCAGTTAACAAAATATTTATCTTAGAGGGGGAAAAGCACTGAAGTTAAATGCAAGCTGTTTCTCCTATAAAAGCCCTGAGTACATGGTTGGGATGCCGTCATTAAGAATAGTAGCTATATTTGATATTTATATCTGACAAATCTGCTCTCTGAGGACACTGGAGCTAAATCCTGCCTTCTGAATTACACAGGCTGTTTTTCCTCCAGTAAACTCTGTAGTCCTTTCTGTTTATTGCAGCCACTTGTGATTATTCTGTTGACTTTTGCTTCTCTGTCCTTCTCCAAAGTCTTCTGAAGGCCATGGAAACACTCCCATTTATTTCTTGAGACTTGAGCCATATTTCAGGGCCTTGATGCAGAACAAAGATCTCCTGTTTCGAGTTGGGAGTCTAATTTGCATCGTCCTATTTAATATCCTCTCTTGTATCAGGAAAGTTGTTTCAGCTCATCACCTCAGCTTCTCCCATTCACTTGCTTCCCTTTAATAATATAAGGTTAATACATATTATGCCTGCAGCAGCCTTCCTATGGAAGTCAGTAACTGAATTCATCCAGATAGTCAAGCATACTGAAAATAAAGATGAGACTATTGGGCACCTTAGTGACAATGAGGTGGCAGTAGCTGTGTAAAAACCCAGAGGCAGGTTTAGACAGCATGTTAAGAAGTTGCCTATTTTGGTGATGAAATCTATCTTCTATATACTGAATTTTAAAGTCCTGTGGAGGTGCCAGAGGTCATGTGATGTCCTTGACATCTGGGGTTGCTTGGGCATGAAACCTTTGGACTGACTCTTTCTTCGGCCTATGCTGAGAGCAGATACTCCTTCCTCTCCTCAATGATGCTGGCTCAAACATTTCTTCCAGCCTTTCTTTTTCTAGTTTTTCCTGTTCCTCACACTCCCTGTTTCCCTCAGGTTCCATCTTGCCTCTGTTGTTCCCAAATGCTGAAGCTTTCAGACACCCTTCCATGAATGTGACCACATACACAGTTGCTGCTTCCTCTTGGAAGGCCGCTGCCTGCCTCACTGCACAGGATCAATGTTGTCACTTAATGACTAGAAATTCAATACTGTGTTCTGTGTGACTTGCTCTGTATATGATCCATTTCTCACCTTCTTGTCCACTCTTAGATTTTGCTTTGTGGGCTTGCATCTACTTATGTGTAGTGCTCTTCAGCATGGTGTCTGACTGCTTCCTAAACTATTTCTCTTTTGGATATGGCTATACGGCCTCTTGCTTGTTGTGCAGATGAAAAAACTTTGTAATCCCTTTTTCTCTGCAGACTTTTTATCCAAGGTCTCTCCATCTAGTCCTTGCATGTCTCTGTGTCCCCCAAGACTGCAAAAACCCATCCACCTTTCCCCATCTGATGAGATGAGTTATTCTTTTCCTTTGACCTTCTTTCCTATTTCCCTTTGACCAGAGGCTAGTCTGGGATATTTCCATCTTCCATTTCAAGATCAAACATCATACGGCTTTTCTTGCAGGAGTAGCAGGGGTATCTCTTAGCCACACGGCTGTAGGAAAGAGCAGATTCCCCTCAGGTGGTTCATGGTGTTTGGTTTACCAAGGGGGAAAGGAGGGGAAAGTATGTTCCCTGCATACAACAAGTCCAGAGGATTTTGTTGCAAAGCTCTGAATCTCTGTTGAGCCTTTGTGGGAAGCAATTTTCAAGTACTTACTGCTTGGCCAAATTTGAGGTGATTTTCTTAAGCGAGGAGGAACATACAAGATTTCTGTTCTGAAAAAAATAAAGGAGTGGTTAAAGACAGTTAAATAGTTGGGAGACTTTTTAATGTGAGTAAATGCTTTCTTTTTTTTTTTTTTTTCCCTTCTTCCTCCCTAATTTTGTCTTTGGAAATAGGTGACTGAATATTTTTTTAAAACCTTCATGCCAGAATGGAAACTAGTAATGATATGCAATTCTGCACAACCTGCTGCAGCTTGGGTGACAGATGTTGATTGAAAAGAGGCTGTTAGAAAAGGTATTCAGATGTGTTGCCTACACATCCACTATGGCCTAAAATACTTGTGGGTGAACCTTCAGCGTTGGCTTCATCCAGTCGAACAATACAAAAGTCAGCTGAATAGCAGAGCTGATTGAAACCCAGTCCTGTATGAGACCTTTTGCAGAGAGTTAACTGGACTGGAAAGCCCGATTGTCCATTTTCCTTCCTTTTACAAAGGCATCAAAATCTTTCCAAAGGGAGAGTGACAGACTGGGATAAAGTGGATCATTCTTGTTTGGTAGAATTGTTCTTTGGTCAGGCAGTTTTCTTATTATGTTTGTGGAGGACACTAAAATGGGGGACACTTATTGGAAGGCAAGGCTGTATTTTGAGTAATCTAATAGTTGTGGAGGTTCAGTGTGGGGTGGTGTGGGGGCAAATTTGATTTAGTGGAAAGGACAATTTCATTTGGACATGAAAAATCACTGATGTAGATACACCCTAGGGAATGACTATGTCCTTTGCGGTTCAGCAGCATGAATCTAAGGATTATAGTAGATCACAAGGTGAGCATGAGTTAACAGTGTGAGTTTTGTGAAGAAGCCAAAATCATATTCTGAGGTCTATGAGTAGAGGCACAGTCTGTGAGATGCACCAGGATTATCCTTCCACTGTACTCAGCATCAGTGAGGTCTTGATCTGAGCTGGGTCAATAAAAAACAATGAGAGTCAAAGTCTATAAAACAGGACTTGTAGGGAGAGACTGAAGATATTGTTGTAACAAGAAGAAGATATTGTTGTGACATTTAAGTTAGATAATACACAGAAAAAAAAAGTTCAAGTGAAACCCATTCAATTTCCTGGAAAGATAAGAAAGTTCCTGCGGCTGGAGATATACAAGATCAGGTCAGGTAAACATGTCTTAGGAATGACATGGATGTAGGTGATCCTCCCTGGAGTTCAGGGGAATGGGCTACATGATGTCATGTGGACCATTTTGGCTTTACAACTCTCTGATGTCCAAGTGCCTTCCCAAAGGTCAACGCAATGAGAATATAAACTTTCTGCCTCCTCTTCATGTATTTTTAGACCTGACTCCTCCTATGTGTGTGTTTCAGTGTTCAGGAGAGTTCATTCTTACAGAGTTCCTTGTGTGGAGGAATTACAGAGTACAGAGATCAGGAAGCAATTGGTGTGAGGGGGAAGGTCGGAACAGGTGCTAGGAAAACCCCTTTTCAGATACAGTTGACTTCAAGCGTTGGAGAGGCCCAATGTTTAAGTCATATTCAGAGGTGGGAATGATCTAGAAGTTCATTCCTCTCTTAAAACTGGAGAGGGAAAGAGTGGTCACAGCTGCAGCTGCTCTTTGCAGTTGCCTTTAAGCAACACTTCAGTTTATATACCCTGCCTGGGAAAGCCCAAATCTCTCAACCTTAAGGTTTCCAAAACATGTAGCAGCTGGCCAGCCGTAGCTGCTTGCTGCTGTTGGAGGTGAAGGTCAGAGTTGATCCTGAACCCTCTTCCTGCTGGAGGAACGGTGACAAAGACTCCTGTGGGAAAGGCTGCTGAGTCAACCACAGAGTGTGCAGCGAGGTGGAGGAAAGCCTCCATGCTGTAAAAATAGCTGCATTAGGAGCTCTAGTACACTTAAGTGCTTATTTTTCCATGTGTGATCTCATGCAAACCAAGCTGCTGGGCAGTATGACATAGCAGTTGGCCAAAAATAAAATGTAAATCAATCAATTTTTTTTTTCTGAACTTAACATTTGGTGGGTAGGAGAGACAGGTACCCTGATTACTCATTTACATTGTTAGAAAAAAATCCAGGGGGGAAAAGAGATGAAGATGGGACTGACACCTGGTATCCATTTTGTGAGGATGGCCACAGGTAAAGGGTAGGAACTGTAGCCTTCTTGCACAGGAAAGTTACGTCTCTAATACAGTGAGAAAATGTACATGGGATCTTTCTGGGTGCTTCTGCAGCTGATTTCATTGAATTGAGTTTGGGTCAGTACTTGATGCTGCAAAAAAGTTATAGACTTAAAAGCATTTGAAGCTGAAGCCATGAAGGTGGTGCAAGACCAGCAGCCTTGGAACAAGGCATCCAATCTTTGTTGATAATCCTCAGAAAAATATCTTTAGAGGTCTTTAGAGGTTCGTTTTCCTTTGCTGTTTGATGCTTGGCTAGTTGTTTATTTGGTTCTTTATTTTAGTCAGTTGAGATAGGCCTGTGTTTGTGTATGGTGAGCTTAAACCATGAAACCCCTGGCAAAAGCCATCGAATGCTTTGGCATGCTGGTAGTTCCACTGGCTATGAATTTAATAAATGTATGAATGAAGTAATGTCAGGCCCAGCATTATGCTCTTCAAGAAGAAGAATGCCTTACTAATCCCTTGCTGGTGGAGAAATGAATAGCCCTGCTGAGTAGGATTGCTTTCCTCCATCTTAGAAAATGGTGGAAACCTTTGTAATCTTGAATTTCACATGTGGAAATACATTCATCTCATGGCAAAACTCTGGATACAAACAGGCAGATTTGGGTCATTGTTTTGTTTTGTTTTAGACATTAAGATAACTTATAATTATTTCAGATTTTGTCTCTGTAACAGCAAAAGCCAGGAGAGAGAACCCCCAACATCACAATCTTGTCATTACCCTTCTCTGCAGGGCCTCCGACCTGTTTCTGCTGGACACACGAGCGGTGTGGGCGTCGGAGGAGGGCTGGCTGGAGTTCGATGTCACTGCCACCAGTAACATGTGGGTGATGAACCCCCAGCACAACATGGGACTGCAGCTGAGCGTGGTGACCCGGGACGGTAGGTTATGAGTCACCTCTCAGTCTCTTGGATGCTGTCTAGAAGTGGTGCCAACAGAACTCAGCTGGGATGTGGCAGGGTGAGCACTCTGCCTTCGTAAGGCAGCTGTAGCCAACACCACGAGCAAGATATCTGAAGGCACAGGTGGTGTGTCTTTTTGAGGGTCCGATGCTTGTCAAGCACCAGTATGCCACGGCCTTCCTAGAGAGAGTGTCCTGCAGAGAACAACCCTTCTAGGGGCGAGGCAAGCCCTCCTAGACAGTGGGTGATCTCAGCAAGTGTAGCTATTTCTCAGCTACAAGTGATTCCAGCTCTTGTGATTCAGCTCTTTGCAAGATCACCCGAGGCAAACTCGGGGACAGAGAGACAGGAGCCTCGTATGGCAGTTCCACAGAGGTAGCCTTTATTGTCCAGCCACCCTGCAAAGGGGACGCCAGGCACAAGAACTCCATACTCAGGGCAGACTCAGGCCCCTTTTTATGGGGAAGGCAGGGGGTGGGGAGAAACCAATTTGCCAACTGGATACAAGGTATTACCATAGGGGAACAAAGCATGCTGGGGTTGCTCGCCATAACCTCGAAGTGAGTTGCTGGAGACAGTGTCCCTTTTTGGCCTCAGGCCTCTCTTCTCCAAGGGAGCACAGATGGCTCCTGTGCTAGAAGTTCACAGCCCTCTACAGTGGTGGGCTGCCAGTTTCTGGCTGTTCTGCGATGGACGTGTCTTTCCCCATAAGTGAGGTCAGGTGTCTCTAGACAGGACCAGGACCAGCTGGTGGAGGTGGGTTTGGATAGGGCCCCAGTTTCTGGGTTGGAGGTGGAAGGGGGCATGGAGCTGGGATGCCAAGTGGGAAGAGAAGAGGCAGATATGGGTATGTACCTCCCCATGTAGGTTTATGGCAGCCCTCCTGGCTGCTGTGGCTGCTGTTGATACGCAGATCTCATCAAAGCTGATATGGGAGCACTGCTGGAGAAGTGATGTGGCCGCTCTGTGGGGCAGCTGCAATGACAGCATTTCATAGCCTACAGAAACTTTGAAAGGTGGACAAGAAAAGACTGCAAAAGAGCATGAAATTGAGTGTTGGAAGATAAACAATGGAGAGGATCTAGATGAGCAGAAGGTGACCAATAAGATGACAGTGACATCTGCCTTCTATAGAAACCAGTCTCCAACCTTGTTTTCTTTCTATTGCTTCATGTTGGAGTTTGGTACATCTGTGATGTCAAGTAAGACTAGAGGGGCTGTCCACTTCTCCCTGAGGAAATGTTAGTGCCAGCCCTACCTCCCCAGCTGGGCTGAGAGCCCATCACTGTTCTCCTGACAAAAGCACACCATCTCTTTGCCCTCTGTTTTCCCTAGAGGTCTCCTAATCTCATGTCTGCTTCTTGTGGTTCATGGGCAGCAGATCTAATTTCATGACACATCGGAGTTTAGTGTTTTACATATCTATCTGTATAACTTTAAAGCCAAAACTGGATTAGAGATGCCAAAGGGGAGCCAAGGAACCAGATGCTGCAGTAAAGTCTTGTCCAGCATGGGTGGAGTGCTGTCATGAAAATGTCCATAGGTTGTGGTGGCAGGAAAGGAATGTTTGGTGTTTAAAGAAGAGTATGACCAAGAAGAGAGGAGACCCCACTTATGGGGATACCAGCTTGCTGAAAGGAGCAATCCAACTCCACTGTTTCTCCAACATTCCCTTTTCTGTTTGGCTTGAAGGTTTCAGTGTAAACCCTAGAGAAGCAGGCCTGGTAGGGCGAGACGGCGCTTACGACAAGCAGCCTTTCATGGTGGCCTTCTTCAAAGTGAGTGAAGTTCACCTACGCACCACTAGGTCAGCGACCAGCAGGCGCAGGCAGCAGAGTCGAAACCGCTCCACCCAGACTCAGGACGTTTCCAGGGTGTCCAGTGTCACAGGTAATCATGGAACACGGGGAATCATGCAACACAAGCTGGGATGACTTCTTGTGATGGCTCTGGTTGCTTTGGAGTGCAGAAGCAAGAAGGGGGTCGTGAGGTGGGATGCTTCTCCTTGGGGGAATAGGTTACATCTGCAAGGTTGTGGAAGAGGGAGTCTCACATAATGAAACTTACAGGAGTCCTCTTGAATCCAGCGTGGAGTCCAGACCCCCATGTGAAGCTGCATCCATTGAATTCAAGGTGTTGAGGTATTTTAACCACAACTCTTGTGCTTGTAGGTTGCTTGCTGTGCCGTATTTGTCTAGAATTATGCCCTGTGAAATGCAGTATTTAAAAATCTCCATGTCTGTATACACTGAGGTTTATGATGTTGCACGTATGCATTCCCAGCAGAGTCCTCTTTCAGTTTTCTTTGGAAAAAACGTAGTAGGACAGCACAAGATGCTTTATTTTTTTAACCGTGTGAGAACATCAGCGTACACACGGTGAAGTACCATTCCAGGCAGGCAAAGAAATTTGCTTGTTTGCTGTGGAGAAGTTGCATGTTGCAGGTGTTCTACAGCAGGCTTGTGAGTGCTGTTGTGGGCTGGTGGGGCAACAGAGTAACAATGACATTTTGGTAAAATGGAGAGTCTTCTAAGTCTTGTCTGTTTTCCGGCACCACAGTGCTACAAGCCCTTTGTTTGTTGAGCACCTTCTTTCCTCTCAAACATTTCAGCCCATTCCAAGGCTTGCTTGATGAATTTGCTTATGCTGCCCCCTTCGTTTCCAATAGGATCCCTGCTTTTCCTGTGTCTAGAAATGACTATGCCCCAAGGAAGAGAGGCAGTTGTATTTTTTTAGTCTATGTTCAAGCACAGCAGAGGGAGATGAGCCAGCATCACTGACACTTGGCTGGTGGGAATCTGTAGGCTGTTCCCTGCTCTTGCTTGCTTGGGTTGTGGGTGAGCCACGCTGCACCCAAGGTGGCTCCATGCTGCAGGGAGCAGAGCCAGGTTGGGAGCCCTTCCAGGGCTGGTGGCCAGGGTTTGTGCATGGCTGTGTGTTGACTCAGCTCAATTGCTCCAGCCCACCGTAGTGATGGACTTGCCCTCTGGGCTAGTGTGTGCCAGCAGCAGTTGGCCACTAGTGGCCTTTGCATGTCCTTGTGGTGCACACTGCAGCATGGCTGTGGGTTCCTATGCCACGCCTTGCAAGTGCCAGACTTGGCAGGGTGTGAGATGTCCCTTCCTGGATTCTAAGGGCAGGAGGAACAACACAGTTCTGCAGCCCAACCTCGTTCTCGGAGGCTGGCCAGTGCCAGTGTGGCATTTCTGGAGGAGTTATCACCTAATCTGCCATCAGGGTGCCTTCTGTGGGTCTAGGTTGCTGAGACCTGCTTTGGTCCTGGTCTCCTTCAGGTTTCCACGCTGCAGTTTTAAAGCTGGACATTGTAGCTGCTTGCTGAGTTACTTTCCTGCATGATGAGCTTGCCAAGGGCACAGGTGGTTTATTCAGCTGGGTGTTGTAAGCCCAGCTGTTATGCAGGCAATTTTCCCACTCAGGTAGGCTCAGCTCCTGTGCTCCCTTCACAAGACCCAAATTTTTAATGCATTCACAGTGCTTTGGGAAAGTTACTTGCTGCATTGCTGTTTTGTGGTGCTAGTGGCACTTGGAGTTAGGATAAGCTCCAGCTTTTTCTCCCTGGCTCTGCAAACTTCACAGTGCTGAAAAAAAAATTCACACTATTAAATCAGGCGATGTGACTCAAAGCCCCAGAGGGAGCAGACATGTTGGGCAAAAAGGGCCATTTGTACTTTGCTATTTTCTTGACTACACCACACATCAGGTCATAAAATTCTAAAATGACAAAAAGGGAAAAAATAGCTGGCATTTTGTGGTCTCAAGGGCTTTTTTTGGGCCAGCTTTAATTTAAAACCTGGAATTTGGCAGCGCAGTAGTCAACAAGGTATAGTGAGACTGTGGATTTAAGGCAGGGGAAAGGAGGGGAATTTAAAGTTAAGATGTATGTTTGGTTGGTTTCTGTGTTTAGAAAAGAGAGACTACATCATCTTGTTTTCCTTTCTAAGTGTGACACTCTCAGACTCTGTTCTCTTTAAGAAGCGGTTGATTTCACAGCCCAAGAGGCACCAATGACCAAAAAGTGTTTTTAGCAGTAGAGATCACAGAGCTTTTTTCTTTTTTTTTTTGACTCGTGAGGTTAAAAAAATCCTGATGCATGGTGGGGCTGATGAAGTGTTCTCCCCAGGACGAAGCAGAAGGCAAGTCCAGGGATTGTCCTGAAGGCTGCCAAGCTCTTCTGAGGTTGCCCTGATACATCTAGACCCAAAGTGGTTGCAGAACTGGGATGCTGCAGTCCTCTTCTGTGCATCTCCTCACCTGGGCATCTTCTTCTCTCGTTGTATCTCACATCATGTCAGATTTTTGGTCTGTGCTCTTCCTCAAGCTAGGATTGCTGCTGCCTACCAGGGCTTGAGAGCAGTTTCTCTCCTCCAGAGCAAGGCAGTTGTTTGGTGTTGATGGGGTTTTTCTGTAGGTTGCAAGTTCCTTCCTCTATGTTAATCAATACACAGGGTTTTCTTTTTTCAGTCCAAAAAGGAAGCCCTTTCCCAAAAGATGCTGTAAGTTCTTTTGGGGCAGTATGTTTGAAAAAGCCCCATTTACTGTCTAGATATGGCAACTATTTCGATCAGCTTGGAGTTCATGAAGTGTGCTGCTGGGCTGGAGGCAGGGAGTTAGGTGAGAACATGCTGCTGTGTGTGGGAAAGGGACCCCACTATGCTCCCTTTGACGTGCAGTTGTTGTCCTGCAGTCAGTACCAAGAGCTCAGATGCTCAGGCTGTGGCTGTGGCACAAGGTTCCCAATGGTCTGTATTTTTTTGCCAAGAATGCTTATTTCCTTGTATTATAAACACGTAATTATCACTGGCTTATATAAAGCAGAACTGAGCAAGCTCCATGGTTATAAACTGCTTTGACATAGAGTCCTGTGTCAACGCATTCCTGGAGCCTCAATTCTTCTGCAAAAGGAGGATGAAAGGGGAAGTAAGGAAGGAAGGGGAGTGTTTTCATCTGTTGAGGCAGAAAATCATACGCCCGGTCTGGCCCAGGACATGGAGGAACACGATGGGTGGGAGGAGCGTGTAGGTGTTCCTCCGCTGTTGTCTGCAGGGCCTGGAGGCCCTTGCTCAGCTGAATCTTGCAGTGGGTTGAACTCGTGCTCTCAGACTTGTGCTGACCCTCCAGCTGACCAAAGAGATGGGACTGTCCAGCGTAACAGGCGGTGACCCTCTGCCCTTCAGCCAGCTCCATGATTTACGGTTTTTGCACGGGGCTATCTCCTCATCCAGTGGCGATAATCCTTCTCTTCTGCAAGTCAGCCTTCAGGCGCATCCCTTCCTGTCAGCCCCTCCTCATGGAGAGAATTTAAACACCTGACTTTGGACTGCACTTGCTGCTCTGAATGAAACTCAAGCCAAGTGCCTTTTCAGGTCCTTCTCTTTAGTCATCCTAGGGCCCCCAGGACTGGTGTGAGGTGCTCCATGAAAAATGGAGAGGCCCTTCAAGTGGCCTTTCCTTCCAGCAGACATGCACGGCACCAGACAGATTTCCCAACGTGTACGGGAAGCAGATATCGCAAAGGGCAGCATGCACAAACACTGAAGGCAAATAAGGCCAAATGCTGTTGTGATGGCAAGGGCCTTGTTAATAAACTTCGTTATCTGGCAGCTAATCTTCCCTTCAGTATAGTTTTCCCTTCAGTAGTGTTTGGATGCAGACTGGAGCAGCGTGGCCAGCATTTCTGTATGTGCCTTCACATGTGGGTTCACGTCAGCCCAACATCTCTCCTTCTTCCCACCCAGGCAGATCACTTTCATGTGAAGTGGGCTGTTATTAACTGTGTGATCAGTTTACACCAGCTTTATCCAGACAAATCACCAAAGCCAAACACCAAGAAGAAGGGGCTGGCCTTGGAGACCTCTGTCAAAGCTATTTTGAATCACAGAAGCAATTAATTACTATGTGGAATTTGGTAAACTGGCACCTTGGGAGCAGTGGGGGTGTTCTCAGATGGATCAACCTCAGTAAATATTTATATGTTCTTTGCCAGCACTTAACGTGGGAGAGGTTATAGGAAATCTAAGGTGGGTGCATAGGTATCTGTAGGAGGAAGACCATTAGGGTCAGGCTGTTCCCTCACCCTTTTCAGCAACACACATGCCAGTGTCCAGCCTTAAGAGAAACATCTGTGCTTGCAGAAAGTTAAGACTTCGGGTCCTGGTGAAGGCAGACAACATTCAGTGCAAACACACCACAGAGACAAGTCATCCTAGCTGTGCTGCTTTAACTGTGCTGCTGCAGGAGTTAATTTTAAGTGCAGAACTAGGGGTTTGAGCTTTTTTTAAATCTCTGTTTTAGACAAAATTGTTTGCAGTATGATTGAATGCAGTGCCTTGTAAATGCCAAGTTAGCGTTTCTGAATTGGTATGTTCAGGGGAAAAAATAGAGACAATTTTGCTAAACCCACAATGAGCCTACAGGAGCTCCCAAAGCAGCTCTCTAAACTCCCAGAAGATGCTGAAGGCCTCTGGTGAACAATCCTTGCGAATTGTGGCATGGCAGCATAGGCCAGCCCTGTGGCAGTTGTTTGCAGCACCTCCCCTCTGCAGGCTGCCTGCTTTGGCCCTCCTGGCTCCCTGCTGCAAGGTTGGCGGGAAGGAACACAAACCTTGTTGCCTCTTGGCAGTTGGATCTTGCACTGCAAACCACCTTGAGTGGCAACTTGGGCTAAACCAGCTGAGCATGCTGGTCTGGGGTGGCTGATGCTGCTTTCCAGGCTTTGGAGAAAATGTGTTGTGGAAGCCAACTTCAGTAGCTCAGTGAGCTTTAGCTCACTGCCAAAACCCCGTGACTCTGTGTATTCCTCTTCTTTTCAGGCCCATGACTGGATGTACGTCTTATGTACGTGGCTCTAGGGCATATGCCAAGCCCCTAACAGTAGGAAATGATTATGTGCATCTGTATTGCTGCATCTTTTTCCCCAATTCAGAAAGCCACTGCTCAGGATTGCTTAAAGGTTTGTGACTTCCCTAAAGTTGGGCCAAAATAGCTTCCATGAAGTAGATACAGTACGCAAACACATAAGAAAAGAGGGCAGGGCATCTTGGGGTGAGGGATAAACAGGGAAGAGTGCAAACCCAGGGAGAGGGGATGTTTAGTGTATTGACATTTAGGAAAGCAAAGGATGAAGCTGAGCAAGTGAGGAGGTAGAGCTGTCTGCATCTGCCTTAGATGGAGAGCAGCCAGGGCTCCACGCAGAGTGTGAATCAGGTGACTCTGACCAGTGAGCTGAGGCGAGTTTTTGGGGGTAGTGTGAGAGAGGATACGTTCATAACATGTTCTGCTTGGTGTAGCTTGTTAAGCAGTTCTTTTTTTCCGCCCCTGTGTTTTCTTAAACTTGTGATTGCTTGCAGCCTTCCTTCCCACTCCTGTTTTCTCTGCCTCCCTTGCCTTCTCCCCTTTCCTGTAGCAGATTTGGGTAAATTGTAGCTGGATTTGGAACGTAGCATCATTTTACCCACTCAATTGTGAATAGATCAACTCCACTGTCAAATACAGGTGGTTTTCCTCTAAACAAACTATGTATTTCCTATTGAAGAACAATGAAGTTGTGTTTTCAGGTACTTTAATGAAAGTCTTTGGTCACTAAAAGTATCTTCTCATTTTTTTTCCCTCGTTATGACCAAATCTTTTCGAAACATCTCATGCTAGAAATTTGCTCCTGGCCCGAGCCAGGGACTGGAAAGCTTCATCTGAAATAAATCACCACACCCTGGTTTCTACTGGGTATGTCTGGTTTGAAAATGGAAAGCTTGAATAGAGAGACTCGCCTCCGTTCTTACTACCGCGTGCTCCTGGAAGAGCGAATGTTTATGCTGCAGCAGGCTGTTAACCAGCTCTGCTCACCTGATTAAATCTGTGATTGAAGCGAAGCTATTGAAAGTCTGAAATGCAATCCTTAGAGTTTAAAACCCAACTGCTTCTAAAAACAACTCTCTAATCTTTGGTGGTTGGGAAGCTGTGTTTGAGGTGTAGGGATTTTTTCAGCCCTCAGTGTTAACTGTACCCAGCTGTACTGCTGTGTTGCCCTTAATGTCAGTTGGATGTGCTTTTAGTATTATAGTTTCTCTTTTGAATAAATATTTGCATTCGTAGTTCCCAAA
>VZTE01004781.1:2595958-2613135 GCA_013397775.1 Eulacestoma nigropectus
TGCTGGAGGGAAGAAAAAGAAAGGCTTATTCAGAGCCAGGGAAAAAGTCACTAAAAATATTTTTCTATCCCAGCTGCTGCATCTGGGGAAAGCTGCACTGGGAGGGTGCCCTTTCAAGCCATGTTAGGGGCACCAGGGGGCTGGTAAACCAAAAGGCCTGGGGCAGCAGGAGGCAGGCACATCAGCCTGTGGCATCTGCCTGCTGACAGGAGTGCCTTTACTTGAAATGAAGGCTGTGAGGGAGGAGAAGGTCCCTCTGGAAAGGCATGGGAGGAAAACATGGACAGGGACCTGGACTCCCAAGCTGCTTGGCTGAATTTGCTGCCATCTCTTCCTCTCATGCTTACCATTGAGTGCAAAGCACAGGATCAGCAGCTGTAGCTGGTGGCCAAGTCACCCCACTGCAAAGGTGGTTTCTGTGGCTGCTCTGCTGAGGTCCAGCAGCCACCTGAGGTGTGACAAAATCAGCAACCACCAGTCAGGCTGGATCTGTGCAGCCACCTGGAGGTGAAAGGCCCCTCTGTCACAGCTCAGCTCCTCCACTTACTGTGGTTCCAGGTGTTTGCATGTCGAGCCGCCCCTCTTTCCAAATATAAATGGGAAATTCCACTCGCTGTCAAAAGCTGTACTTTGTGGGATCATCAGGAGCAGCTCCTGCATGGTTGAAACATCCCCATACATTGTGCCGGGGCAAGAGAGAAGGTCTTAGTCAGGGCTTTGCATCCTGTGTTCCCACTTTTATTGACAATAAGGAACAAGTGACTGGCGAGAGCATGTCAAGTGCTGTGTCATCTGCAGATAAGCAGTTTATAGAGAGGAGAGATTTGTTTTTCAGAGCATGGTTTGTAAAGGTCCAAGGGCAGAGGTGGTGCCATGGGTCAGATAAGATGTGTGGGGCAAGCTGGGGGTAAGGCACAGAGAGGAATGAGGACATGGCTTCCCTGCCTACCTGAGCTGTTTGAGGGCTTCTGCAAACTGGTGCAGGGGCACAAGGTGACGATTAACCTTCCCAGGGCTGTAATTCTCTCTCTCAGTGAGTGTGTGCAGTTTGAGCTCCCCAAAGTCAGCACAAGTCAGAAATGGCAGCTGAGGAAATGGGGTGAGTGTGAGCACCCAGTGGGGATGCAGGCTATGCTGGGCTGAAGGAGTAGATTTATTTTTAAGAAGTTGTTTTACTGGAGATGTTTTCCAAGCACTTTAAAGACAGCTGAAGTAACTATAACCGAGTCACTGTTACTTGGGTTCCTCCATTCCCACAGGCATCTTAAAAGCTTCAGCCCTGCTTTAGATGTCCCTCGACACCCTTATCCTTTTGGCTTCTGAGGGAGCTCGTCATTTCTCACTGCTGAGCCCACAGTGTGCACACATCTGGCCAGCTGTGCCCTCCAGCAATGCTCTGCCTGTTTTACTTTCTAAATTCTTGTTTTGCTCTTTTTCTTTTAACAGATTACAACAGCAGTGACTTAAAAACAGCGTGCAGAAAGCATGAGCTTTACGTTAGCTTCCAGGACTTGGGATGGCAGGTGTGTGATGTTTCTCTCTGGGTAAACCAGACATTTTGTTATGAAATGTTATCTAAACAGTGTCATGGTAATTCCACTCGAGTCTGCCATTACGCTTTAAAATGTCCCTTGTGCCTCCTCACTAAAACCAGTCACAGAGAAGGGCAAATAAATATTGATAGTTGTGACATTTGATAAGATCCAGAGAAAGCTTGATACTTTATGGGATTCAAGTATACAGTCGTTCTCTGTCGCTCATGGGAGTCATGGTACGGGCAAGGGCTTATATCTGTGTACCTCTAATGATAAGGAAAACAATCTGATGTTAAGCAGTGATTTTAACTAAATTTTTTTCCTAGAGATCACCCTGATTTTAACCTTGGCCATTGTTTGAAATCCTCCACAATCCCTGCCCCACAATTAGCACTGCCTGCGGTAGGTAGACGGAAGACTGGGTTTAGTTGCAACACCATGAGGCCAGAAAGTTGTTTAGAGTAAGTTATTTAGGACCAGGCTATAGTGCAATCAAACATCACATTTCAAAGAATGCCCTCACCTTCACTTTTTAAATTTTTTTTTTCATTCTTTCATTTAGCACTTGTGAGGGAGGTCCCATTTCTATCAGCTAATGTTTTTATTCAGGATGCCAGGGCTGTCCCTGCTGCTTTCTAATACCCAACACATGGAAGTCCTTTCTCAGCTAATGGGACAGCAGCATTTTTTGTTGCTTATGTGTCAACTCCAGCCCACTAGCTGCAACTGTGGTTGTGTGCTGACTCTATTCCCCATTACTTGTGAGAGGCTTTTCACTTGTGCAGAGTCTTTCCACCTCTTCCTTATCTTCCTTGCCCTGCTTTCGGGCAGGAAGTGGATTCCAGTTGTGAAGTTCATGATCTTGAAGGCACTGCTTTCCCTTTCTAGTTGCAGAATGGTAAGATGCTGCCAAAGGAAGGCTCCAGGCCAGCAGGGCTCATTGCAAGAGTTGGAATCCAGGCCCTCCTTGTTGTAGGGAGATGATGAAGGCAGGGCAGAGTCCCCTGCAGCTGTTGGGCACTGCTATTTCCTTCAGAACAAACTTGGTCAGCAAAGCTGCAGAACAGTGCCTGGCTGCTCAGGCCTGCTGTAGCAAAATTCAGGCGAACACAGGTAATTGTTGTCAGGTAGAGTTGAAATTACCTAAGAGATACGTGCACATGAAACATACTAGTACGTCCTTCTGCAGGGTGACCTGCAGAGCCCAACACCAAGGGAGGCCAAATGTCTCCTGCTCAGTGGTGCTGCTTTTAATTTTCCTTTGGCTCTTTTGTGTCAGCAGCAGACAAGCTGTAATTTTTTTATGAGCCCTTTGGTGAAGAGCCGCCTTTTTGCCTAGCATGGCACTCAGATTGACACCGGGACCACCTGCTTGCAAACACAGCTCAGGCTGGCTGTCCTGCCCCTCCTTTAGGAGTCTGGCAGATGTGGAGAAGCTGTTATGCAGCTAAGATTTCCCATAGTGTCCTTAGCAGAGTAGTGCCCCTGTATAAGCGTGTATAAGCTAGGCTGTCTCTGAGGCAGCACACCAGGGTTTTATATTCCTGTTGCAGAGCTCCCTGGTTGAATTGTGCCTGTGTGCCTGCTTATATGTGATTTTCTCCATAAGGGGACACCAGCTGTGGCTGTGGCTCAACCTAGGGAAGGTCATTCAGCCAGAGGGCCTGCAGGAAATGTTGGAACATAAAGGCCTCCAAACCACAATCCCCACAATGCAAGCCAGCGAGAGTTTTAGGGATAAAGCCCTCTTAGTTCATGATAGTTGAGCTGTACATAGATGTGCACCATTCTTCAGACATTAAAATCAGTGTGTCCACAGAAAAGTGATGGCGCACAAAAAGAAAAAAAAGCCAACTAAAATCCAAGCAGTTTCAGTGAAAACACATTTTCACCCTCAAGGAAGAAGTTAGTGGAAATTTTTCAGCTGCTCTTAATTGCATGCAGTTGTCTGTTGAACCACGTTCTGTTTGTTTCCCTAAAAAGGACTGGATAATCGCTCCAAAGGGCTACGCAGCCAACTACTGTGATGGGGAGTGCTCATTCCCACTCAACGCCCATATGAATGCAACCAATCATGCCATTGTACAAACTCTGGTAAGTCTCCAGGCAGCTCACTGCCAAAGCACCAGGTGAATTTGTAAGCAATATACCAGTGTCTCAGTTATGTTTTCTTTCTTGGCAACAGGTTCATCTTATGAATCCTGATTACGTTCCCAAACCATGCTGTGCACCTACCAAACTAAATGCCATATCTGTTCTTTACTTCGATGATAATTCCAATGTAATCTTGAAGAAATACAGGAATATGGTAGTAAGAGCTTGTGGATGTCACTGACAAACAGTCTTCACACGGACTCTGTGATGCTGCCATGAACTTGGATACAACCCTCCCTGCTTTCATGACCTTGGGAAAAAAACCATGTAATGAATCACCCTTCAGAACACCACAGACGTGCCTTGTGGGAGGAAGGGGTGTGGGGACCACCCCCTGGGGTGTGAGCAAACTGCTGGACTTCTCACAGACTGACCCTACACCACGGTGGCTGCTCAGCTCAGCAGCAGCAAAATGCCCACACACTTTATTTGGCTGGGATGGTCCTTATCTCACAGAGCAGCTTGGAGTGTAGCAGGTGCTTGGACATGTGCTGCAGTTTTACCAGGTAGGCACTCAACACCCAAAACAAGAGAGTCTCTTTTTGGGGACAGGGAGGGAAGATGAGGGGGAGAGGCAGAGAAGCTAAAGAATGTGGTGTTAGCACTGCAGACATAGGGTGCACATCTCGTGCAAGATCCTTTTGGCCGGAAGGACCAGTTACTGCACCTAGCCTGTTAGTCTCCTCCTGACATCTGTCACGACAGTAAGCATCTAAAATTGTGCCAAAGCAGATGTTTCAGTTCTCTTATGCTCCAAGCACTGTTTAACTCTGATCTTGCAAGCGTAAGATGGCTTGGCTGCACCCCGTGTTAGAAACATACCATGAACTCAGACCCTGGCTGGTCTTCCCAGTCCACCATCTGACTGAGCAATACAGATTTATACACTTGTCTTATGCAACTTCCTGCCACTCCCCACGTGGAGCTGCCTCATCTACTACCACTTGCCCAGGAAGGAAGTCAGGACACTTCTACAGCTGTAATTCAGACATAAAAGCTTAGGGGCCATTCATTCTCTAGCTGGACAGTTTGTTTACAGGAAGACAGAATGTCAACATTTGCAATCTTTTCCTTTCAACTCATGCAACTAACAAACTGGTATAAAGGATATGCAGCGTAGAGCCATGGTTTGTCTAGCAGAAGCTAATAGCAAATTGTTTTGATCAATATTAAACTTGTATTAAATGCACTTACCTCTGCTTGCATTTAAAAGGCTTCTTGTAAATACAAGCTATAATTTATTGCACTTGTCACTGTATATTCATTGTGCTGTATCATTTATAGAAAGACTGCTTTTTTAAAAAATTTTTATTTAGAAAAAAATCTCAGTGTAAACAATAGTACCACTTTGATTTTATACAAGAAACTCATGAGATTGTGCTTCACTAGAAAGTTGTTAAAAACGTAATAAAGGCTTCCTGAAAGGCAGAAGTACACATGTCGATCCAATACATCTGCCAGTACAACACTTAGCTTTCACTGTGGCTTTTTCACCTTCACACATTTTCAGATCAAACAGAATCAAAAGTTCTGGACAGACAGTGAAGTGAAAAACCAGGAGAAATTCACTGGTTTAAAAGTTCATTGATGTTCTGCCTTTTTTTTTTTTAACAAAAAAGAAAAGCAACCCAACTTACTCCATATGATGGACAAAACCCAGAATCTTGACAGATTAGTCAAATTAGCCTGTAGGAATCCTCATTCCATGAGTTTCTGTGCACATGAGACAGCAGAATTCAGTCCTTGGTTTGCTGTTGCCTTTGTATTGTGACAGTCTCTGCAATGTAAATTCTTTGGCTTTCAATTAAGTCTAACATGGAACATCTTATGCACCAAAGAATAATTTCATATTATAATCCAAGACACCACAAAGTGTGTGGTCCTAGCATTCGAACTTCTCAATGCTTACAGCTTGGAAAAACGTTAAGGCTCAAGAAGAGGGGGGAACTATTTGTCACTACTGTAGAAGAGCTGAACGGGAAAAAAAAGAATTAAACATTGTACTACTTGTTGTTCTCTAGGTACTCTGACTAAGGAGCAGGTCAGCACAATGTCTGGATTCAGGAGGGGGTAGGAAACGTGGTCAGCTCTGGAGTCTAACTGATCATTTACCATTAACGGAGCAGTTATAACAGCACCTATTTTTTCACTCTGGCTCTAGAGAAGTAGAGCATAGTTGTGCCTCTGGAGCTGGATGGCAGCAGCCTATGGAAATCCACCTGACACATGTACACTATGGCATCAGTAATGTTCAGGCACATGTTACAGTACCATCACTTTCATTATGGCTAGACCTCCCATGCTGAGAGGATTAACAGGAAACAACCAGCTCATGATGGCCTGGTATCTTCCAAAGGTGTGTGTGTTTTCAACCTTTCAGCAGCTATATTAAGACAAATAGGGTTTTAAGTACAATCCTAGAGGCAAAAGTGACTCAACACAGCTGTAGCTTTTGCCTTTCTGGTAATGGTAATCAGTTTGTAAGGATTACTTTTTAACCAGATCTAACCTGAAGACAAAAATATTCTACTGCTGCCCTTCAGTTGGTTTTCTTAATGTATTCTGGTCTCAAAGGAAGCCATTTACACTTCATTGTGGGAACGCAGAAATGCAATGCAACTACCAGTGCTGAAAATACTCTTGATTTGCACAGTAACTACTTGTTAGGTTTCCTTCACACACAGAGAGGCATGTCTCTAACACACACACAAGGGGAAGATACCAAAGTTAAGTACATACAATTTCCTAGAAACAAAGGAACAAAAAAAGCCCCACCCCCCAAATACACTATTTGAAAATTAGCAAAGATAGAAATCCCTCAGCTACTGTACAAAGACAGCCAGGGACAGAGCATCCAGACTTTTATTACAATTCATCCCTTGCCTGACGCAAGACAAAGCTATGCAGTGATTCAAGGTCTCTCGTTCCATTGTGTTCACTGACTTTCTTTCCACCTCGGAAAAGCAGAAGTGTAGGATAACCACGTACCTTCAAAAGACACACAAAAAAAGAAACTTGCTATTAATCTTCAAACTTGTATCCATCACTCATATTTACTGATTCTGAAAAGCCATCAAACCCCTCTAGAACAGTAAGCCATTTTAATTTAAAAAACCAAACCCAGAGCAGAACTTTCAATGCCAGCCTGCAATATCTGAAGATTTTTTAGAGAATGGGGTAATACATGTTCCTCCAGGCTCTTGGAATAGCAGCTCCAGCTCTGTCTTCAATTGTCTGCCTACCAACTCTGAAAGATTTTTTTTTCTAGGAACAGAATTTGGCATTGGATACCACAAGACTGCCTGGTGCTTTCAGAGAGAGAGGTTTCCCAAAGTAGGGACTTCTTCAGCTTTGTCCAGTAATGAGAACGACCAAGTCTGAACAAACAGTTCAGGAAAGAAACGGTGTCACCAGATGCCTCTTTTTGGCTAACAGAGACCACAGCTGTACTGTCACCAGGCACCTGGAGTGCAGCAGCCAGTTGGGCTGCATGCTGGAGCCTCCAACATTCGGTACACAATACTGTCCCCTTCATTTCAGAACTTTCACACTTACAGAAAATCTGTTGCACACGTTACGTTCCACAGTGCAGTCTACTTCTGCTATTTTGACATCAGTCAAACCTGGAAATTGTTCTTTGGCAAGGTTCTCCCAGGTTGGAGCCAAGTTCTTACAGTGACCACACCTAGAAACAAAAGAGGGAGATCTGTTTAGCAGATACACTTTCCACTTTATCTCTACTGTCTTGCTGCAATTGCTGAGTTTAACTAGCTGCCTTTCCTATCCCCTAATGATTTGGCCCTCCAACTCCCTTGCACTATTATGTCAGTAAATGAGTTAAGAAAACAAGTGATTTTATTTACGTTAAGCACTGAAGTACTTTCTGGCCTTTGTTAGTCTTGACTAGAATGGTATTCTAAATGTTGGTGCATTAACATTTTACCCCACAGAGGAATATGAAGCCAAATAAAGACAAGCACAGAGAATATTTAACTGGAAAAAAAGATGATCTCTTGGAAACAAAAATGCTTTTAGGAAGACACAGAATGTCTGTAGTACGAATTAAGTTTTCAGGTAGCACATGCCAGTTATGCTAAAGTTACATAGCCCGAGTTCAATTAGTTAAATGAGATTTTAATATCCCCACTACATTTCTTCCAGTTCCTAATGGCCTCCTTGACCAATGCATAGTAAAGCATTCATTTTGTTTATATTTTGAACTTGGCTTAGCCAAGTTCCTAATGTGAACTTCTTACTGCCTTCAAGAAGAATTCCCAAAGCACTTTAGACTTTAAAGCTGCATTGCTCATTCTGTTCTAAGCCAGCTGCACCTTAATTAGGTTATTAAAACAGACCCATAATTGCCTCGAGGCTGGATCAGGGCATTTACAAAAATAATGAAAGATGTCTCAGCAAAAGTTCTTAATGCAAGCCAATGTATATTTAAACCACCTTGTTAATACACAATGATACACAATAAAAGCATTTCTGACCATGCACAAAAACTACTAGAACAGGGTGATTTTGTGCTTACAATGCAAGTTAACATTAATATTTATCCAAAACTAACTGAAAGACAGAACTAGAGGGCAACATAATAGTGTTTGCTGAGCCCTGCATAAGTTAATCCACTTCGAAGAGAATATGGTCATTTATATGCAGAGCACTAACAGGCAGTCACAAGTCTGACTTTCAGAGCTAAAACTAGGATACGAGCTACATAAATATAGGAAGTATTTTCCTAAATGGTGGCTTTCTGAGCATTGCAGCCAGGCAGCACACATTGGTTTAAGAATGCTACATCCTGAAACTGCTGTTTCTCAGCCTAACACCCAACACTGATCCCATCTGTGAGATCCAGCAGCATCCCATGAGAATCTCATGAGATGAGGACATGGTACTGTTAATAAAAGCTAATCAAAAAAGGGAGCGTTTCTTGATCTCAAACTTTCCCAGAATAAGTTGCTCCAGATAATGAACTAATAGATACGCCAACAAGCCCTGGGTTCAGAAATCAGACTGGAAGCTGCTCTGAGCACAGGTGTGAACTAAGTTTCCCATTCAGTTTTGCTGGTGGGACAGAAGCAGCACAGGCACAGACTCAATCTAAGTCCTTCCCAGAGTACAGAGGGGATAAAGGCAGTGAGGAAAGAGCAGCAAATGATGAGGGGTGTGTGCACTATGGACAGGGTATTTCTTAACCCAGTGGTGGCAGATACTTGCTCACATCCAAAAGCAGATCTTTCAGATGGAAGAGAGCATAGAAGTGGTTCTCAAGCAGCAAAGGGTGACAACACTGGAAAAGCCTGCAGCACTGAGCTTACATGAAATGAAATGTTCCCAGGTCATTCTTGCCTGCAGTAAGAAACACATTTATGCCTACTGTCAGAGTTAAACTGCAATATTTTGATATGCCTGAGCACATCTAATATGGGTTGCATTTGCTTGTGTTGCTTTGTAATGGGGTCTTTTGTACCCCAAACAAAAGATCTTTCTATATTTTATATACTGTGTTAATGGAATACTAGTGATTAAATCAGAGATGTGTTATCTTTCACACAGTGAATTACAGCTTAATTTTAATCTCTCCCCCTACAATAGGCTTCCTTATGCTGGCTAAGACACCAGCAATGGATGAGCAAGATGGCATGCAAGTTTCATTAAATTCAATGGAGGCACAAATAAGATGAATTCTGTAAACCAGAGAGAGAACTGTGAAATTTTTTTCTTCTCTCAGAAAGGGAATGGTACGAAAAATGGGGAAATACTTTTTCCAAAAGTTTGTAATACTAAGGTCTTAACCCAGCTGGGGTCCCAGGCTCCGCTGGATAGAGCAGTAATGGCAGATACCAGACATTACTTTGATTTCCCCCTCCAATGCCTTCCATTGGGTGTCTACACCTACACCATCTGCATTGGACACTTCTACCTTGCGTCACTCTAAGAACATCTTAAAATTGTGCAAATTAGTTTTTTGACAGTTATTTGAAGAGTAACAGGCAATTAACTATCCAGAGCTCAACAGTCTGTATCAAAACTCAGGTGCTTGAATGAGGCTTCCAAGCGAGGCTGGTTGTGGCAAGAGAGGGCCCTATGTCCAGCATCCTCTTTTTTCTCAGCACTGAGATATGGTTATATGCTCCCCTCACCTTACCCTAATGCAGGGATAGGAGCATGCTGAGCCTGCACAGAAAGCTTCACGCTCCTTGCTACCCCAGCATTACCTGGAGGCTGACACGGTAAAGCTTCTGTGTCAGCCTTTCCACAGAGAGGCAGCTCACGAGAGCTAAACCAGACTGAGCTTTTTTTTTTTTCTGCAACTCTCGCCAACACACACATTCTTCAGCTAATTCACAGTTTAGATCAAGACAACAAATACAGTGCTACAGCTCAAAGACCTACAGCAACTAGTGCACTCACAGCTTAGACAGCTTAGCAATCATCCTGAACAGCAGCAGCTGCAAACTTCTTACCATGGAGCATAGAATTTAATAAAGGTGATCCCCCTAGCAATGGTTGCATCAAAGTCTTTTTCAGAGAGAGAGAGCACTGCAGCCTGCCGCAAAAAAAAGAAAAAGAAAAAAAAAAACCAGAGAAAAAAATGTCAAAACTTTTTGTATGTACAACATCAGCGTACTGAGCTTTTACCTTCCTAAAAGGGAAACTGAAAATGGAAAAGATAATATTATTGGTAATATAAACAAGAGTAGAAGCAGCAGACCTGACTTTTACTTCTCAGCTACTTTCCTTCCCTAGAGAGATGCAGAGAAAAGCGTATTTTACACTGAATCTCATCCATAACTGGAGAAACAAAGCTTTCCTATCTTCAAAGGATTTGCCTGTATCCAAATTTTCAGTAATTTTAAAAAAATCACCCTAATTTAATACACTATGTTTCAAGGAACAGCCCTCAGAGGAGTTGGCTTCAAGCAATGGTAATGGCCATCTGAGATTTTAATGAGGTACTCAAGGCACACAAGTGATGTCTCAGGAGCTGTTCTCTCTGTTCTTTCTATCCCTGCATTGCATGCACAGAACAAAACTGTTACCAGGAACATAAATTTGCCTGTCAAGAGGACATCACAACACCACACTTGCATGGGTGCCAGGAAGTGTTTCTACTCCTGATAATATCAGGAGCAAGGGAATGATGGGAGGATAGCACGTTGCTTATAGTCTCATATGAGAGCATGGAACTGAAATTACATTTTTTGTGTGAGACCTTTAAGGGTGGGAAGGATTAAAGAGAAATAAATACATCTCATGCCTCTAAAAGCTTCAAAACTAAATGAAAGCAAAAGAAAAACAAGATCACAACTGACAGTATTATAAATTCTATTTTAACCCCAGTAAGTTTTATGAAGCCAAAAATAAATTTGAAAATCCAGATCATCCATTACCTTTAAACATTTCTGTAAATAGTTAGTTCATGGAATTATGTCACTAAGCTGAACTGTTATTACCACTAAATAATTATTTAGAAATTGAAATTACACTTTTAAACTTTCTAATAATTAAATAACCAGAAATAATTAAATGAAGCAACAAGTAAGCAGTATGCTTCTAGTTTGAATTTCCTAAATGGATATCTAAAACTGATGTTCCAAACATAATATACAATCTAAGACACAAAATTTGAAAATCTGATGAATAACTTCCCCATGATTTGCACAGTAAAACAAATTTTAAAGATCTGTAGATTACTATCAGAATAGCAGTGTGAACTATATAACCACAAAAATAAATTTAATATAAGATATCTCAATTTTAGCTTTGTGTCTCAAAAAAAGACATCTAATGCAAGCATAATCTGAGCATGTGCTGGTCACAATGCCTTAATCCACCTGGATCATTTTTGAACGATTTTAGCCATGTCTGGCAGTAGAGAAGTCTCATGGACATAAAAGTACAGCTTTTGTAAAAGGGCTGGCAAGTACTTGGGCTATGTAAGACATGAGGGAATCCCAGTAGGGGCTCAACACTGGGACACAAATTTGCAGTGGGATCTCATTGCTTTTGCTGCCTGTGGTACCAGCTGTGGTCGACTGATGACAAATACAGTCAGTGTTTGCTGGCTACAGAGGCTGGCCCCTTGTTTCAAAATTCATGAAAACAAAGAGTCAAGGGGTCTGAATATAGAAGTTGTAAGGACAAGTTGAGTCCTACACTATGTCTGCTATTTAGCAAAAAAATCCCCCAACAATCCTTTCCTGCTTGTGGGTGTGCTGGTGAATGCAAGGCAGAAGTGGGAATTTGTGTCACATGCGGTTTATGTTATTTCTATAAAAATAGAAAGACAACTAATTGCTTTCAGCATTGTACTAACATCAGCTCATTGGGATCTTCCAAATATGAGGTCAATTAAAAAAATAAAAATTGAAGAGTATGAAAATTGCAAATCTATGTGGTCTGTAATGTTTGGTAAGCCACTTTATGCAAGATGAGTAATGCTGCTGGAAAAGTCAGCTGGGAAAGGTAATATTCTCCTGTAAGAAGTTGCATACAAACTGTATTTATATTAATAATATTGTTGCCTAATTACTTAAGTTCATTTTATATCACGAGGGAGTGTAAATCCCTGTCCCTTATTTTATAGGCAGAAAGTTTGTTCCGCACATTTCATGGAAAATTATGCTTGAAATCCATCCCTAATTTCTCAGCCTCACCAATTTTTCATTCATCTCCAAGAAAGATGGCAGATGAAATGCCAAAGAGATTAGAAAAGACAGAAAACTAAATGACATTAACTACAACTCTGCAAAGGTTATTTCTGCCAATTTCTTCACAGCATTTATAAGCCTGTAGCTCCTACAACCAAGATTAAAATAAGTCTTCAAACCCCAAGGAATTTCCTTGTCACAGGGCACATTACCTTACCATATTGGTACTGGTCTGCAGTCTTTGTTCATTGTTTCTGCAGATAGATTTCCAAGTATAGGACCCTGAATATTTTTTAGGGGCTTAGCAGTGTGCACCATCCTCCTGGATTCAAGTGATAATCTTGCAAGAAATGTTCATCTCTATAGTGATGAAATATGCTGTCATACAGACCCAGGTGCCAGCAGTTCCATGGGCCAAAACCACCACATTTATGCCTGTATCTAAACAATTTATTGCAACCATAAAATAGGAATCAGATACTTTTTCCTTCTCCAGTTCATCAGGTTAATAAAAGTATCTCTAGGATTTATGATCTGATTCCACTCATTAATTACTAAAAAAATAACAAGGAAAGTATTTGGTACAGTTTACATCCAGAAACTATGTCAAGCTATCAGAGAGAGAAAAACACATGTAAGACTCAGGCTGCTAAAACAGTCTGAACACTTCACACTGCTGCAGAGTGCAGGAGCACTTACCTCAACATGGGTGGGCTCTGCAGGTGGTGGCTGTGGGGCTTCAGCAGGTTTATCTGCTGGTGGCTGTTTCCCAGAGCTCTCTAGTTGGGAATCCACGTATTCTTTTAAGGAATCGAAGTCCCTCTTCCCTTTGTACTGGTCACCCTACAATTATCAAATAGTTTGTGCAACCTTCTATATGCAAATAAAGCAAATAAATAATGACCAGCAAAACATAAGATTGCTAAGTGTAAGCATATTAATAATAAATACGATTATCTAGTTCTTAAACTTATCTATGACATTCCATTCACTCCATGTGTTCAGCGTTTGCCATAAATTCTTCAGTACCCAAAGGGAACAATCTAAAATTTCCTGGAAATGAAAGGTAATATAGAAACGTAGAAGCCAATTTTTGAAACTTTTCCACTTTGACCTTCTTGTCTCACCCTAGTCAGCTTTTCCAAAGTTTTATATTTTTGAACCTACAGCTACTACAAGGAACAATAAAATACACACTGTGGTTTGGGTGTGGTCTCTGTTACCCTGTGAGCTCTACACAATGCTTTGACAGGGATGAAAACCTTAACTTGCATGTCACTGGACTACACAGTCATTCCTGTGGCCTACACACTTTTCACAAATCCTTGGAAAACCCAAATAGTAAGGCAATGCACTCTGGGCACCTAAGTTCACCTGAGAGCAAGAGACTACAGCAGCCTGCGGGGGACAGACATTTCCAATGGCACCACTCTCACAAAAGTCTAATCCTATCCTATTTTTCAACCTATACATAAAGCAGTCAGCCAGACAGATCTTTGAGAGGCCACAGTTTGCCTTGGATGCTTCCCCATATTTCAGGTACTTTCACAAGTCTAGAGAACAAGACAATCAAGATTGTCAGAACAAGAAATCAGAGCAGTTGTGAGCAGCTTCTAGTCTCAAATCCACTGTCAGCCCTCTCCAAACTGGCTCTTGCATGATTGCCATCAGGGCTCTCTGTGAAAATTAGTACTAATTTTTCTGCTCAGAAGAGAGATCATATCTTTGAGGCATTACATATGTACTTTGGACAGAATTCTTGAGATGTGGTCCCGTGTGGTGTGGGCTGCAAGATGTACCTCCTCTTGCAGACAAGGATGACTCTTTAAGAAACAACATACAATCTTCCATACATTGGAAAGAAGAACAGACATCTCTTCAACTTTCCTTTACCATTGAAACTCTTTCTACACATTTTCCTTCTTTTGTAATTGATAATGTTACTTGTAACTATTGCCCCTTTCCTGGCACTGGGTGTCAGTCACTAAGGAGCAAGAAGCCTGCACCTGTTTGTTTGTACCCATGTCAGCAGGACAGGGTCAGCACCCACTGGTTCCTCCCAGGGTATCTGCTGCATCTCACCAAGACCAGTGGTGTGATGCCAGACTTCAGTTATGACAAAGGAGAAGAAGGCATTACAGACAAGGCTGGATGACTGAAGCAGTTCTCCTCCTCACTCATCAGTATCATAGCTGCCAGAGAGATTTCCAGGAATTTCTGGGCCAGGTTATTGGAAAATTGTTGAGATTGTTTTGTGCTTTTTTCAAATATGTTGTATCAGCCCATGGAGGAACATGCAATTGTGGTGGCAGTACTCCAGCAAGGAATGCCACACTGCCAGTGGAGAAAGACAGTTTGATGTCATCTGAAATGTATTGTTCAGATTAATGGCCAAGGTTCAGCTTTACCAAATACAACCACAGTGATCTTTTTTCTTTCACTGCACTCTTGATTCAAATAGCTCCAAGGAACTCCAACTTCAATTATTACAAAGTTTAAACAAAAGTTTAATCAACTGGAAACCTCTAGCCTTGGACACGGCACTGTGCTTGATTTGAGCACTCCCTCAGCTTCCAGTTGTGCCTCTGACGTGTGCCTTGAGAGGTCACAAGGCTGCATAATTATGTGAATCTGGTTGGGATTCAAAAATGCAGGGGCTGCTTCATTTAAATTCCCTAGAGTGTCTGATCTCATAAGGATGCTTATACCAAACCTCACATGAATTGGTATGTACTTAGGGCCAGTTTCTCTTTAGAATGCCAGAAAATTGCCCCAAGCAGTGGCCACTAAACTGTATTGAGTAGCAAAACTTAACATTGCTGATACTGTTAAGTGTTCAAAAAGGAATGCTAGATGAATGAGAGAAACCCCCTCTTCCTCCCCCCCGCCCAGAACTTAGCAGGTAAGAGCTAAAAGTGTAGTCCTGGGTTCCCTTGCAGGCCTGTTTTTAATATCCATTGAATATATTTAACTAATCTTGAAATTGTGAAATACAGTATAAATAACGTTACAATTTATAATATGTTTATTTACTGCTGTTCAGGTATGTGGTATTTATAAATATTTTATCTCCCCATAATTTCAGAGTATTTTAGTTCTCTGAATTGCTGCAAGGAAAAATGTCAACTAGGCCCACAAGATTCTCACTCACAGTGTCATGTGAAATGCTCAGGTTTATATAAGAAGGAAAATTTGCATCTCTAGACATCACTCAGCAGATGGACACCACTTAGAGATGAGAACCTTCTGATACACATTGTGAAAATTACATACTTTATTATTATTTCTATTTCAGTTATGTTTTTGTGTTCCACAAGAAGTAAAATACTACGATAAAGTAAACGCAGAATTCTCTCACACAGCAGCATAACTGGAGATACTGCTTACAGATTTATGAACATTATAACAGTTGCTTGCAAAATAAAGCAAAAACTGTTAACTTTTATCTGTGGACAAAGTCTACTTCTTCAAGTACCCAAATGAACCTCCAACATCTTTTCTCTCACAAGCAGACTTTCGTATATGTCCCCTTGATTTTTTTTCCAGAAGGTAAGCATAGTCCAAGTATTATTCAGAGAAAAATGGTGTGATCTTTTGCTGAACTTGCAGACTTACCTTTTCACCGTTCCTAAACCAGAGGAGTGTTGGGTAACCACGAACTTGGGTTTCAGAGCAGACTTCATAATGCTGGGTACAGTCGACCTACATTTTGGGAATAAAACACAAAACTATTCAATGCCTAAAATAAACATACAACAAGCATCACAGCCTTCCTTGTCTAAAAGCCCAGAAAAACACAGGAACAAGCAATACAAGCCTTGGCAAAACTCAGTACCAAGTACTGTCTTGAGAATGATTATGTCTGCCTTCCAAACAGTGGTTTGGTTGTATAATTGGGAGGCTCTGTGTGTATTTGATTTATTTTTTTTTAAGGAGGGATCAGGGAGGGAGGTATGGCTAGAAGGAAGTAGTAGCAGTTACAAAGAACAATGAAGACATAATTAAATATTTCAATTAAAAAGTACGTGGTATTCTTAGCTAATAAAATCAGTGCACAGACAATGAGATACAAAACACTAATGTGAGAGAGCTTTAAAGTGAAGACATACTGGCTGACCCATTTTTTAAAACACTACTCTTTAAAGACTTCAGAAGACATGTCAACAGCTAGCAAGTTAACTGTATTCCAAGGGAAGCTCCAAGTGCATAGCAACATCAAATTCTAGTATGTCACAAACCAGTCTGTAAAGTTACTAGTTTATAAGCTTTTCATTGAAGGTCAGTTCTAAAGATTTAACAGTGTTAAGACACTATTCCCCCAGATTAGATGAAGGTCATGGTTCAACCTTCTTAGGAACAGTTGTGTTTCCTGTTTACTTACAGACTTAAAATCTTAGCCAAGACATGTTTCAAGAGATGTTTCACAAGCTATACAGTTACACAAAATTGTCTAGGCATCAAGACAACTCTTAGTGGTGGTAATAAATAGCAACTCTCAGTAATACAAACAGGGAACACCACAGACAACCGATTAAAACAGAAATTTTGGAAATTTATTTTTCTCTGGGTACCAGAGAATGGTAACTTCAGAAAGATACTTAAGTATCAGCAAACAAGGGTATCAAAAAGTACAGAAAGCTTCAAAGGAGAAATAGATTCTGATATTTTATTCTCAGAGGGAATCTATACCCACCAGGTCTGAAAATATGTGTGCATCTTCTCTGAAGTTCAACTGTGCTTAGATATATATATATATATATATATATATATAGGTCTCATATAAAGTTAAACTCTGCTGACCTGCACTACTGCGCACGTACAGCATACA
>VZTE01004781.1:2613167-2625500 GCA_013397775.1 Eulacestoma nigropectus
ATTAAAAAAAAAAAAAAACCAACGTCAAGCTCATATCTCCTACTACAGCTGGAAGTGCTGTGAGGGCAGAGGCAGGGGAGACAGCAGAGGGAGAGTACCTCTGCAGGACTGACAATGCTGCTGCCATGCAGTAGTTCAGATCAGTGGAACCACTGTGAAAGTTTAGGGACGTGGAAGTTGAGCCCAGTTCGATTTCCACTGTTTGCAGATACAGAGGGATTCCCATCATGAGCCACCTGGACTTAGGTATGGGTCAGCAAATAAAGCCAGTAACTGCAATTGCCAGACCACCTCCATACCTCTGCACAGAAGTCACTCCACGTACAAGTAACAAGCTCCCATGGTAAATACACCACAGAACCTGGTTATCAACCCTAAGGAAAATAGTAAAGCAGGACAAGATATCAATTTTTAATGTGTAAGACCCCCTGAAACCTTTTAAAAGTTTTATGGGGAAAAAGAGGAAAAAAAACCAAAACCAACAAAGAAATAACTCGTCATAAACACCCAGTAGGGCTAAAGCTTGCTAAGGAATCCAATGCTGCAAAGAACAAATTAGAAGTCACTTTCCCATTCAAAACAAATACTGAAGTCTACCAAGTTCTGACAAAGCAAATGCATAACAAAAAACAAGTCTCAAAATGTTACTCCCTGCATCTGCAGTATTAGACTTACTCCCAGCTCTTTGAAATGCAGAGAGGCAGCTGTGTTTGCAACAAAGTTTTGCTTAAAATGGGGGAGTCCTGTTAACTGCGGACGTGTGAGAAGAAAAAAAATGACCGTCTCAAAATTAAAATACAAAGTATGACTATAAAAGGATTTAAGAGGTGACAAACAAAACAATTGTTATTTGCAAATCATAGCACAAAAGGCATGATTCTTGGCTGAAACATACGTTGACACAAACCATATTTTCAGACTAAAGAGTGCTTCACCTACCTTACCAATCTTGACAGTTTCCGAATTCTCAAAGGCTTGAGCCAGCTGTTCCCAAGTTGGGGCCAAAGCCTTGCAGTGACCACACCAAGGGGCAAAGAACTTGATGAAGTGATTACCTTTTAAGTAAAAAAAGAAAAAAAAAATTAGCTCCTTTGGAATGAACTTGGCTGCAATTAAAGCCGAGGTACTAATCTCAGGCTGCAAATTTATCATGGTATTTCCTGCGTTAAAGATAGGAAACACTGTGAATCAGAGGCCAGGACAAAATACTTCAGCAATTAGGTTTTCAATACTGTATGCAGTCCCACAGCATTGCCAAATTTCCTGAAAATCCAAGCTTCAGAATCTCAAGCCAACAAGTGAGGTACTAAAACTGATGTTTTTAACCTAAACATTTACCTTAGTGTTTAATGCAACTGTGTCAATCAGTTGCCCTGTTACAGAGTAGAAAGAACTACCAAGGAATATATGTTGATAACAGCATAAATTGAAGTGTTAAACTTCAACTTGATGCAATGGTGTTTCCTAAGAAATGCTTAAGTCCATGAATTACCTAAAAAATGTTGTTCGGTTTTCCATTCTCCTTTTTCTGCCCTGCTCTTTGAATTTTCATGTCATCTACTCAGAAATTGCTGCCTTTAGCAGATGTTTGTGGTATTTCACGCAGATGAGAGTCTCTGTGCTATCTCCTACTAATGTCTAGTTTAAAAGTATATTACTGATTGCAAAGTACCAGAATATGCAATTTCTTTCAATTAAGATTAATTAATTCAAATTGCTGCACATTTTTGCACACATCAAGGCAAGGCTCTGTTAAATGAAATAAAAATGAACTTAATAAAAACAAGGGAAAAAGATCTAAATTATTTGCAGGAAACACCAGCAACCGGAGAAAAGCTCTTTATAATAGCATTATTCATAATCCTTTGAAGACTCCTTTGGGGCTGGTATTACTTGAATTCATTTCTAGTCTGAGGGCTTGTCCACAAAGGAAGGTCAGAGGCAAGGTAGCACAAAATAACTAGGAAACAAACTGCAATAATAGTGTACTCTAACTTGACTGGTCTGCATGTGGAAGACTTTCAAACTGATTGACATGCTCTGTGTTGGTCAAGTAAACTGCAAAATTAAATTTCCCACGAATTAATAAGAACATCTAGTCAAAATCAGCTATTCTTTACCATGTACTCTGACATACTCTCCTCAATAGAAAACAATATATTATATTTCTGTCCTAGAGCAGCAAAAAAGTAAAAGGAGGCTATTTAAGAACAGAAGTCAACCTCACTGGTGTAACTGCTAAGCCTCATGTTAAATTTAAGCACTGAACTTCTTGTAACTGAAATCAAGAGAGGACAACAGATTTACAGATGATCAGAAACATGCTTAACCATCACAAATGACCATGAGAATGTCTCCTCTATGAAGGCCAATGGATACATAATAAAAATATTAAAACACTTACAATGCACTGAACTTTACAGTCTGAGAAGGTAGTTAAGTTGACAAATGCTTAGCAGCTCCCTGATGGCTTAGAGGAAAAGTAATTGAGACTTTTGATTGAATTCTGCGTTAAGCCAGACATGCTGGGAAATTTTAAGTTAGCTGCACAAAACGCTGTTTTACACATGAAAATATTTCTAATCAGCTAATGGTTACTTTAAGAAGTTCTAGTATCTATGTCCCTAGTGATATCAAATGGGCAAACATTTAATTTAATCCAGCCTTTCTTTTTTGGATAACAGATGGAGAAAGTAGGCATGTTGTCATGCCAGCCCAAAGTTTGTATTCTAAGATTTTGCTCATTGTCTAAAAAACCATTATGTGAGGAGTGAAATTTCCCATATTAGGTATCCCTCCTGGCATTAATTTTAAAGCTTCCAGACAAAATATTTTTTAAAATAGCCAAACAGACAAAATGTTTTGCCCACATTAAATTCTGGAGGAAGGAAGCTAAACAATATCAAATAAAGGGCCAGACTAGAGTGGGATGGGGGCTGGAAGGAG
This sequence comes from Eulacestoma nigropectus, assembly GCA_013397775.1. Classification (NCBI taxonomy): domain Eukaryota; kingdom Metazoa; phylum Chordata; class Aves; order Passeriformes; genus Eulacestoma; species Eulacestoma nigropectus. Next base: position 2,616,114 of record VZTE01004781.1, read on the forward strand.
GAAAGGGGTAGATTATACTTATCCAGAATAACAGCCTGGGAGGAAGAACAAGCCAGCACCTAGGGAAGGAGGAAATGGGACTTGCAAAAACACAAAGTGGCAAGGCTGTGACTGAGCAAGGAACTCAGGAAAAGAGACAGTTTAGTTGAACAAGCCTCACTAGCTTCTTCCCTGGGGTTAGGAGCCATAATTTTACTGCCTTCTGAGTGCTCTACTTAAACTTTCTCATAGCCTGCAATATGCAATTTAACCAGTGCATTTTTACATAGTTTGCAGTTTCATCCTCTTTCACTAGGTATTACTGGAAAACAAAAGTGGGAAGGAGGTACCCTGAAAACTAATATTTCTGGTGCAGATTTTCCACTACTAATGTCTCTGTAACCAAGTTTCTCTTCTTTGGAAAAAAGAGTTACCTTCTGCTATGTGCATCTTGAAATTGTCTGCTGAGATTTCATACATTCCCTGCTTAGGTTCAGGGGCTTTTGGCGGTTCCACATCAGATTCTGGGTCCTATTCAAGAGAAAAATTAACTTTTATTTCTCTTCTACAGCAAATATAACACTTGTTTCCTGTATCACACCATTCTGTGATAGCGCCGTAGACTCTGAAATTTTAAATTCCTAAAGCAATGTCTTTATTTAGCTTGATTTAGGTACCTAATGTTTCCAAAAAAAACAACTACTTGATAGCAAAAGGTGAAAAGGATTGCCACATAAAAGAGAGTTAGCAGAGTCTGTGGAATACCAGTCTTTCACCGTGCTGTAGTCGCAGAGCACATTAATTGCTGTAGCATTCATTGCATCACCATATATTAACACACTTAAATTATATAACAGTTCCTCCAGAGCATCACATGTCAGCCACAACTGCCGTCACACCCGTTTCAGTGGTCTCTGGGCTATTTAAAAATAGTGCAAAAGCTATTTTCTGCTCCCCTAATGCCAGAAGGAATGCTGTCTACCTAATGGCTCCATGAAGACAGTAACAATAGAAACAGAGCAAACACTTCATACATATAACTTGCAAGAAACTCACAAGCATTTCAGCAAAAGCAAGTGAATGCTTTCTAGACTCTAACCCTAGAGCTGAAAAGAATTTTTTAGGAACCTCAAAGTGCCTTTCTTAAAGTAGTTTAGCATTTAATTTTAATTATTAAAAACACCACGTTTGTTTAAATACTATCACATTCTAACTGTGGTTCAGCAATCACTAAGCCTTCTCTTGATTAGAAACAGCAATCACAAATTTAATTTTAGGCAAGGCTTGGGTCCCGTATGTTAATGTTACCCCTAAACTTAAGGATTTTCCTAGTGATGGTATTAGCTTATCTTATTTAACTGATCATTTTAAAACTTTTCTTTAGGCCACAACATTATCAGAAAGTAACTGAGTTAAAGAAGGCATCCATGTTTTAAGAGGTAATTAAGCCCAACACAAATGCAATTTATAATGTATTAGATCTAAATTGCTTTTCTTATTCTAGAAACATTAAGGCCTATGGGTGTCAAATGAATTGACAGCAAGGACCGTATCTTAAAATGTCAAAAGTACAAGCATTAAAACTGCATTATGTACTGTAGTTTTAAATGCAGGAAGCAGAGAGCAGGTCACAGGATGACAGTGTTAATTACTACTCTGACTTACATGTAAGCTGTTTCAGATTGATACTGCAACCTGACTTTTATTCTCAGGAGCAGATTTCCTCCTGGAAATTGAAATCTAACTTAAAGAAATGATAGATAAGTAAGCCTGCAGAAAAGAGTATTTCCTTTTCACTTACAGATGGTTCCTCATTTAGTTTCTCCAACATCCAGTTTTCCAGTGCCTGGAAGTCCCTAGGGCCTTGGTATTTCAGAGGTTCTTGTCCTGGTTTAAGCAACTTTAGCCTAAAGGGTCAAAATATAGGGAAGAGTGAGACAAAAATTTTCACACAGGAAACATTCTCAGGAAGATAATGTGCTTTGCTAATCCATGGCAATGCAGCTCAGGCTGCAGCAACAGATCTCTTGACTGTTAACATCAGCATCAGGCATCCCTTTCAGATTGAAGTGTCATGGCTAGAACTTAGGACCCTTTTTCATTCCCATGTAAGCTTTAAGGAGATTTTAAAAAGAGAAAAAAAGAAATACAAAGTTATAAATCAGCATAGTGTAATATTACTTTGATCAATAAGAAAGAGCCAATTAAAAATTGCAGCATTCAGTTCTATGAATCCTATTTCAGTTTGTCAAAGAGCATCAATTTTGTTTTGTTCACCTCTCTCCCTCACCAAAGGAAAAATACCTAATGCTTATTTTCCCAGGAATTTCTTTCTCACCTTTTGTTCCCTGACTGCTCTCGTAGTGTAGGGCTTTTAATGTGGTATTAAACTGATGAAAAACACACTGAGACAAGTCAATAGGACAAGAAGTTGAGTGACTGCTTGTAGGCATTCAGACTTCATGACTGTCATGTTTAATAATTGCTATCAAAACTTTTCTATAAACTACCTGAAGCTTCTACTACTAAATTTTAAATTAAAATTGGAAGTATATTTGATAAAGGTGTGATACTGAATTCTGACCTAGTCTTATTTTTTAAAGCAAATCAGAGTTTCAATTACTACTGTCACCTAGCCCTCAGTTCCCCTTGCCAAGCTGTCATTTTGTACTGCTTCTTTACTTTCTTGAAATGTTTTTCTCTCTCTTCTTGTTCCACAGTTGGAAGAAATGAACATATGAAAGTGTTGAAAAACCACATAATGCAAATACATTCAAAGGAGATAGGAGCTCCCACTGTCATTTCTGTTCAAGGTATTCTTGAATGTTCCTTGTGATGATAGAAAGTCAAAACAATAAGGAAGCAACAAAAATGAAAAAGAAGAACATCTAAAACACACTTCCTGGCAATACTTTTGAAAAGTAACAAAAAAAAATTCAGGTAACATCTCAAAAAAAAGCTAGCTGCACTTTTATTTTCTGCAAACAAGTAAGTTTTCTCTAGTTCAGTTGAGAGAGTATTTATTTTGCAGCACCAAACAATCCTGAGACAACTGTACTAAAAAGGTGCAGGGACTTGCTCAGCCACTTTTTCTCTGGGGGGGTGAAAAGGCAATGCAGCCTTTCCTTTGACAGGTGTTTGGAAAAGCAGTGTAGGGATCAGCACATCCTGGACTTGCAACAATACCTCTGCCTGAGGAAGCTGTGAAGTTTCCCTTGCTGGAGGTTTTTAGAAACAGGCTAGTTCAAAACTGATTCAGACAGGAAGAGGGCTGATACCACGAATTCTCCTTCATTGCTGTATTTCTATACCTAGCAGATGACTGCCTTATTATTTTTACTTTTCAAACAGATGAAAGCAAGCACTAACTATTCCTATATATTCAGTGACCTTAAAGAGGAGGGAGGGAAAAAACCCTCCAGCAATTATGCATCCATTGATTTTTTTCCTATTCAAAAATCTCTGCCACTCTATTTTAAGAGGAATAGCACCACAATATACTCTACGCAAATATGCAATGACAACCAGTGTTCACTTCTGGAGATATGACAGCAGAACTGTAATATTCATTTTTTCTTGGTATTTGTAGTGGAACTAAGACACACGCGGCCCTTAAGGACAATTCCTATCTCAACAAGGACTACGCTATTTATAACTTTCAGCTTCTACTCAGTCACACTCATTTGCGTCCAAGTGGATGCAGCCAGGAGAGAATGAAAAGTTCAGGCTGTTGCTGGGGTTGGCAAAAGCACCAGACAAAGTGAGCAAAGGGAAGGAAACTGAAAAATACAGGCTGTGGAAGGGCTACAGATGATTACAGTTACTTATCCCCACCAAGATGAGTAATTAATAAAGCAGTTGAAAGAATCCCATCCATATTTGCAAGAAGATTTAAAGATGACACAATTGAAAAATAAATCATTTTGCTCCTTTTCTGGCAGTTTAAAAGGGAACACATATCTAACCCAAAGGCACTGACCTCTCATACATGCTGTCGACCATGTTCTGCCTACCAAAGTTGAGGTAGTAAGACATACATCCTTGATAACAGCATAAACATAATCTTAAAATACTAGATCAATATAGGCAAATTTACCTAGAAAAAAGTCCACACAATATCACCACTGCTATGCTAAGTGATATTTCTAATGTATTGCTTTATGAGCACTAAGTTCACTAAGAATCTGAGATCACCTATAATACAATTATGAAGGGTGCAGTGTACTGACAAACTTGTAGCAAGTTATTTTTAAAAGTACTGTTAGGAGAAACCAGCTCTGTTCTGCGTATCACAGCTGCACAATGTACTGTTGCTTCAGAAAGAGGTACTCCCAGACAAAAGAACAGGAAAATTCTGGACTTCAGTTAAACACTAACTTCCAAGACATAAAACAGCTTCTTTAATTAAAAAAAAAAAAAAAAAATCATAAGAGTGCTATGTATCACATGATACTTGGCAACATGGTAAAAAGGCTTAAGATGAACATAGCAGGTCCAAAGGGCTACAAAGAAACCCAGCAAAAACACGGCTTAGAAGTTTGCTTCAAGAAATTGGCAGAGGACCATGGAAAACAACAAAAGAAAAATAGGAGCGGACTTCTTTCTATACTTACGTAGGGTATCCTCGCACGCCAAATTCAGAGCACAGTGGAATATCTACAGTACAATCCACTTTAACAACATAGACCTGTGGGTTTTCCATGTTGTTGTATTTATCTCCCAAATCATTCCAAGTTGGCTGGAGGCGCTGACAATGTCCACACCTGTGACAGAAGGAACAAGGTATTGTTTAATAGCTGCTCGCACTTAGAGGGGAATGAGCCCATGGAAAAGTCATATGCAGAATGGTGATTTTTATAAATTCAAACAAATTTTTAAATCAAAAGTTGAATCATTTAAATCAGAAATCTTCCATACTCAAGCACTGTTACACTAAGCAACAGAAAATGATATTAAGAACTGTAACATGCTGCAAACACATCTCACGTAAAAATCACCAGGATTTGAGAATCTCTTGCTACTCTCCTTTTACATTAAAAATCCTATGAATACCCCCCAAACTTAGTGAGGCTGTTAATCAAAGCACTGCCAGTCTTCCAGCTTTCTAGAAAAACCCTGCAAGGTTACCCAGCTTTCTTTCTTTACATTCTAATATTTCAAAATCCCTTTTTTTTTTTTTTTAGCGGTAGGTAAGAAGATAATAGTTTTTAGCCTCTTTGTAATGCCACTTCCACTTCTGTGCTTCACAGAAATTGTAACACACATGTCAAGAAACATCACAACTGATTTCTGAACATGGTTTCCCAAAATCTTGATGACCCTTGTGGGTCACTTCCAACTCAGAATGTTCTGTGATTCTCTGAAAATCCTCCTATCCTGTGCTCTGCCCCAGCAACACAACGTCAACCCTTTGTATCTGCATACACACAGAAAACTGGCCTCATACAGTTGCTACGACAGCACCTCCCCAGAAGCAGAAAACAGCTATTAGCCTTATTAGACTGTTCCCTAGTCTTTCAAGTCATTATAGCAATACTCTATTCCTCAAAGTATGATGAAAATTTTTAAGGAATGGATTTTCATTTCTCTTTAACTGCTGCTTTCGCAAACCCTCCAAAACATCTAAAAAATACAAAGTTGGAGTAACAGAAAACATTCTCAGACTGACAATACAAAAGCAGTTATTGCTTGGCATGACCTAGAACATCTACTTTGTAAGTAACAATTAAATCACCATTAGGACTTTGGAGAACTTTGCTCTGACCTAAAACAGTTTCACTCATACAAAATATTTTGAGTACACTTGTAGAAAAGTTGCACGGATTCACACCTTTCTAGGTATCCTGATATCATTAAGAGAAAAAAAAACAAAACAAAACAAAAAAATTTGAGATTTACTTTAAGATAAAGAATTTTTTCTGATCTTAATAAAGTCCTGTTACAGTGAGGCACAGCGGGTCACACATGCTCCTGTGATGTGGGTGTATACAACCTCCTGTGTGATCTTATTCTGAATTGTCCTGGTGAAGGGATACAATGTGTTATTATTAAAATCAAATATTCCTTAAATATTTAACTTCTGACTGAAGTCCCTCCATAGTCAACTCCTTCACAGAGCTTGAATTAAGAGGAGGATTTTAGACACCCTGGTGCCTTCCCCTAGCAGATGCAGTGATTTGAAACACCAAATGAATATTGGCTGGTGTTACAGAACAGAGCATGGAAAACTAGGTAAAGGGAATCCCAATTAATTAACCTCCTGTTTTTTAAGCACAACAGAGCTGCCTTGTCCCTACTTAACACTGTGATCTCTGCTATACACACCCCATCCCTTCCTTCTTTGGATTATGGAAGCTAAAACTGAGAATAAAGCAGGAAAAATGTTCCTGTCTGAATCAGTAACCAACTAGTTAGTCATTCCCAGTTTGAAAAAAAAAAAATCAGTATTATATAGAAGGAAAAAAAGAGACAGTTCCCAAAATACTTTTTCTGAAGTTTCCAAGGAAATATATATAAAACCAAGGAGCTCTATAAAACCAAAGAGAGCAAGACCATGCAACATCACACGCTTCCCTCAGCCTCATGCTACCTACACAGTCCTTCACTGCTGCTACTCTACAATGCATTAGTGGGGGCTGGAGGAGCTGCCGGGGACTGTGGAGACCTGGGTGTCTGTTGCACTCAGACACAAAAAAACCACGCAGACCTGGCCAGGTGGGAAGCAAGAAAAAAAAAGAGAGACGGGGTGAGACCCCGAACTTTATTTTATATCTTCTTAAGAACCACCATGGATTGGAGGGAGAAATTACCACCCCTCAATCACATTGGTCAAAGGAAAAATCCATCAAATGTCTCCGCCTAGGAGAATGGAATGAAAAACAATAAAGTACAGTTAACAAAACATGCCCATGTTTACAGAAAGTGTGTGAGAACTTCTACCACAAAAGTAAAAACACAGAACAGTAGAAAAACCAGGGCGACAGGTGTCCATGACGAGTCCTGCTCTTTCATCCCTACATGGGCTAGAAAGTTCTAAGCATCTGCAACCTCCATTTACAAACCCAAATGAAGATCCAAAAGAAACTAACACAGACATTTCTGGGGGTCATCAGTAGAGCTTGAGCTCTTCAGCCAGCAAAGGCATCTCCACAGCAAGATAAAGCTCAAATCCTTATCCAGTTAAAAACATAGACATGTATAATGGTATAAGCAGCACAGGACCAGTCTTGCTCTGGACAGAAGAATTTGACTGAAGTAAAATCCAGTGAACAGAGTTCAATTCAACAACAAGGAACTCTGGTGATCAATTCTGCTGCAGCTCAGTGGACTTGCTGGAGGTTTACCAAGAAAGAACATACATTGAAAAGATTTGTAAGAGTCAAAATAACGTAGTGAAACTACTCAATTGAGATTCCTTCCGGCTGAGGAACCAGGGAACCTCACTCCTCTGTAGAAATGCAACTGGCATGGTGAACAACTTAAGAATACTTTGTGCCACCAAGAGAGTAACCTGCTCACTGTTCTGTCCCTAAGTGTACCTACCAAGTGGGACAGCCTTCTGAACAAAAACCTTATGACATCTCATGGCAAATGACTTGGAATGCTCTCTTCTTGGAGTATCCTGCCATATTTGAAACAAATGTAGGACCTCATGTGTACCACCACTGTTTCCGAGCAAGGCCCCCAGCAACATTTGTTTCAAGAATCTGGAAGAGAAGGGTGATGTCGGCTCTAACCCAACTCTTACTGGTAGGATTGATGATGCAACATTAGAAGCACCCACATAAATCTGAAAGACAACCCCAGCTCAGCGTTGGGCTGTTTGCTGTTTGCCTTGGAACTACAGAGAACAGCCTGTGAGAAGCATTAGGAGATTAGCACATCACCTCAGAACAGGGCGAGAGGCTCTGATATAGACTCCAGGACTGTCAGGCTGCCCCCTGATCCCACTGACAATAAAACTACTGGTGTGTATAAGCACCTCACTCAGGCTCTTGGATGTTCCCTTTGTTCTGCTCTTCCCTTGGACCTGAAACCTGGCCCTGTTGCTGCCTGTCAGGAGCCAGACATCCAGACCAAGCACCCTCAAGCCAGGACCCAGAGATCCGGAGATTTGCTAGGGATAAGAACATCCAGAGAAGCCACAACAAATCTGGTAAACTATACAGCTCCCTCACACTTAAGGTGGGCAGAGATCCTCAGCCCTTCCAAGGGCGCAGTGCAATCCAAGTCTGCAAGGCCAGAGCTTCCTTTGATCTGCGCTGAGGATGTGCAGCATATCCTGGATTCTGCAACGGCTCTTTTGGCACAGGGTCTCCTACAAACAGTGTCTCAGGATAAAAGAAAGCTCATCTGGTTTTTAGGGATGCCTGTGAAACAGTCAAAGTGTGGACAGACACAGATATCATCACCTGAGTACAGAAGAGAACTGAAGCATTCCTGCTCTGCACGGGCATTTCTTAGGCCTTACTGCACTCTCAGGCAAAAGTCCTTCACCAGCAAGTCAGGCGTCCTCCACTTTTGTGATCTTCAGAGAACAAAGGCATCTGCTCTTTCAAGCTTTTACTTAACATTTTCACATGGCATAAATAAGTCAATGTTAATAACAAAAAAAGTTTTCAAAGGAAATCCTTTCCTGCTATGGATTTCAAAGACTCTCATATGCCTAAATGGCACCATGTAGCAATGGATAACTTTGGATCAAAACGTAACTTTTGCACATTGTTCCCTCTACTTTATTTTATCTAGATTAAAGAAAACTTGGGATGGGGGAAAAAAAAGAAAAAAGAAACCTAACAACCCTAACAATAGAACTCTCAATAATGTTTACTGGATATCAGTAAGTTAAAAAAGGGTAGGGGAAGGGGCAAAGAAAAGAGAAGAATATGAACAACCATGAGAAAGACAAAGAGATGAAAAGTACTGTCCTCTTGACTAGGAATATCCAGTAAAGCACTGTTCCCTCATTCGTCTCAACCATTCTCCTGCCAAATATGCCAGTCCAGGACAAAAGCCCAGTGGGTCTCTTGCAAACCTGAGAACTCTCCAGCTCTCCAACCTGTGGCCTCGGGGAGACGGCACTATAGTTAACACAGCAAATTCACCCTTAAATTTCGTGATTGCAAAGAGATTATAAATTCTGTAATGAAAGCATCTGCGAGCTTGGGCTGGGGGGCACAGGGTAAGCAAGTGACGGTGGCCAAGCTGCAATTGCTCTCGGTCTCTTTGAGGCACGCCGGAGCGACTCCCCCCGGAGCCCCAGCCGGAGGCGGCTTCGGGCGCCGATGGGTTGGACCTGATGATCTCAGAGGTCTTTTCCAACCTAACTGAGCCTGCGGCTCTGTGACGGCGGCGGCCGGCGCGGCCGCCGAGGCCCGGGCCAGGCACAAGCGGGGCTCCCGCTCCCCG
>VZTE01004781.1:2625878-2689600 GCA_013397775.1 Eulacestoma nigropectus
CGCACGCACACCCGGACCCTCCTTTCTGGGAATACACCATTCTCTGAAAGTGTTGTTTATATACCATGCGACGTCTATTTCTAAATGTTATTTATTAATTCGACTGCTCTATGCATCTACATTAAAATTTTAAATAATTGCAGATTTTATATTTTTTAATATACAAACACGCTCATTTCTGGCAGTTCTTAATTTTATAAAAGCATTAAGATATTATTTAAATACCATGTAATATCTGTTTTTAAATTGTATTTTGATTAGATTGATCTATAAATATATATTAAGATTTAAAACAATAAGAAATTTTCCGTCTTTTTGTACACACACACACACACTCATTTCTGGAAATAATTTTATAAAGGTCTTAAAATATTATTTCTGTAACACATAATATCTGCTTTATGTTATATATTAATTGTATTGATCTGTGGATTTACATTTCAAATAATAATTTTTACATATATTTACATATACACACGTACTGCAACGAAGCTTTTCTTACAATAAATGAGTGGTGAGAAGGCAGGTGTGGTGATACCAGGCAGGTCAGTAATGGTCCTGTGCCTCTGGGAGAAAGCCTGGCCCCCAAGATCTTCAATCCCAGCTCCATGCCCAACTGGAAACAGATCTCCATTCCCTTGGCTCACCTGCCCTGCACTTGGCACCTACTTCTGAGGGAAGGGAGCAAGTGGGTGCTCACACTGCTTGAGGGTTTTTGAGTTGCAACTGTGTAACAGTAATCAGTAAATAGTAATAATAGTAGTAGCAAATAATACCAGAAGGAGATCAGTATGAGATAGCTGCAAGCTGATATAATATGGGAGAAGGGGGTTGTATTTCATGGAATCACAGAATGGTTGGGATTTGAAGGGACCTCAAAGATCATCTAGTTCCAACTCCCCGGCCGTGGGCAGGGACACCTTCCACTAGAAAAGCCCCATCCAACCTGGCCTTGAACACTTCCAGGGATGGGGCATCCACAACTTCTCTGGGCAACCTGCTCCAGGGCGTCTCCACTCTCACAGTAAAGCATTTCTTCCCAATATCTAATCTTATCTAAACCTACACTCCTTCATCTTAAAGCCATTACCCTTGTCTTATCATTCCATGCCCCTGTAAAAAGTCCCTCTCCAATTCTCTTGCAGGTTCCCTTTAGGTACTGGAATGCTGTTCCAAGGTGTCTCCTGAGCCTTGTCTTCTCCAGGCTAAACAACCCCAACTCTCTCAGCCTGCCTTCATAGAAGGGGTGCTCCAGCCCTCTGAGCATCTTTCTGGCCCTGTTGTGGGCTCATTCCAACAGGTCCATGACTTTCTTGTGTTGGAGGTCCCACAGCATTTCTATAATTGCTTCCATTTTAATTATTTTCCACTTAATTTGAACTTCAAGTCCTTGAGTTTACAATAGTGAAGTGGGTAATAATCAAGGACTCCCCTTGTTTAACAGCAAACTACATTTTTATGAAAAATTCAGGAAACTAGCTAATTCATCATGCACATGTGCACGTAGACATGAGTCTGACCTTTGTACCTGCAGCAGTCTGTGCTGGTGCAATATCAGGACTCAAAACCAGCAAGACAGGCTCATCCTGGCACTGCTCTGCTCGCTGACAAGCTGCTGCTTGCAGTCAAGTGCCTGGACAGGTAGAGTTCACTTCAAACTGTGTCCTCCAGACTTCTTTCCCACATCATCTCATCTCTGAATGCTTCACTGTAACATCACCTTTTCAACATCTTCCAGAAGACTAACACAAGGAAGGACCTGGCTGTGCTGCCCATGTGATTGTGCAACACCCATCTCATTTCCTGGGCTGGTTTTTGCTTAGAGCCTGTGCTGACTCTGGTTGTTCAGCTTACTTTTATTCTATAAAGGCCATCCTTAGAGCCAACAAAAATCACTTCTTAAAAAAACCCCCAAAAAACCTAGAAACTAAAATTAGAGACATCTTTTCTTTGAAAATTTTATATTACTTTCTAAATCTATTATCTGCCTCGAAATTAGTCTTCCAAAATTCCTCATTATGTATATGTAAAACAACTGCAAAAGACTCAAACTAGACTTATTGCCAATGCAGAAGAAAGGACAAACCTAGAGTGTCCAGAAAAGTAGCTAATGACCTGAATCAAAATTTAATTTCAAATCAGGAACCTTAAGTACAAAGCAGTAGCCCTTTCTTTAAATGACATTTCTTTCTGTGGTGTTCAAACTAAGTGATTGACTAATTATGAATTTAAAACAAGAAAAAAAATACAAATGTAGATTATTTCACTCTTCAGCATATGAAAAAACCCAACAAACCCCCTAAACAAGAAGGCAGTATCAGAAAGGGTGAGAATGAATAATTCTCAGGTGTCAATACAACCGGGTGAATCTTCTAACCCCAGAAAGTACCTCCTGTCATTAAGCGAGCTGTTTCTTTTCCCCATGAGTGTATTTTTGGTCTGCTTTTTCTCTGTACATTTACCATGCTTAAAAATAGACTTTTAAATTACAGATCCTCTTACCTTAAGTAAAAATGGACTAATTAAAAGCTATTTTGAAATATTTTTTAATGAATGTGTGAATTTAAGGCTTCCATCTAAGGTACATACCACAGAGAAAGGGACAGCAATACAGCATCCTTTTCAGTAGAAATGTGAGCATAATATAAATTAACATTCCCTAGAGGAACAGGTACAAGTTACAGTTAAGCTCTTGTCAATTAGCCAGAACTAACTGACAATTAGTCAATTATTTATTATTAGGTCAGAACTGCCAATAAGAATAAATCTTTCTCTGAGACTCTCTGACTTTCCTCTCCATAAAATGCTAATGAGTTTAATATCACTTATGTGAGTTAGTGTTTCCTGCTTGCTGATTTGCATCTTGATTAAAACTCCATTACTTTGTCCACCACCTCATTCCAGCTCCCTGCTCCCTCTGCCTGTCCCAGAGCAAATATTATGGAACAGCTGAGAAGGCAAGACCTAGGGCAAATAGTCCCAAGGACAAAGAGCCACCAACATCAACCATTTATGCTTGCTGCAATTGCTTCTCACTGATCAGCAGCTTATAGGAACTCATTCTGGGTGAGAACATGCATCTGGAGGTAAAAAGCATTAGGAAAAAAAAAGCAACAGATGGTAGCTGGTGGTTGCCACGACTGATCTAAACTATCCTCCTAATGGAGGGGAAATTGCCAATACACAGCAATTAGCCCACATTGTTTATAAGCATGAGGGCTCATCCTTGGATGTTGACAGTCACTGCTGATTATGACTCCCAGTGAATCCTACAGCCCCTGTGCACACATGCCATCTCTCAGTGTCCTCCATTCTCTCAACCTCAGTTCTGGAAGCACAAATAATCTCAAAATCTTTGCAGAGAAATAATCCTGATACCCCAAACCTAGCCCACTGCCTCTTAGCTCCCCATGCAGCCAGCTCCCTCTGGCTAAGAGGCACCAGCTTATTCCTGGTGGATGGTTTGACTTGCAGAGGTCAAACAGGACAAACAAATTATTTGTCCACATGTCCTTGGTGGGCAGTATGTGCTCAAGGAGGCTGTGCAATGCATAGGTCGGATGTAAATGCTTTGTAGGACCAAGGAGCCTAGGACTGGAAAAGACCTCAGAGTGGATGAATTTTAGTCTTCATTCTGCCAGATAATAGCATCATACAATGCTATTTGTAAACTGTCAGCTCTATTTTAAAACAAGCAACAAGTTGGGGGGTTTTTGCCTATGCCACTCCAAAAGTTAGTTCCTTGTCTAGGATTATGAACTTTTTTCATAGTCAGCCTATATTTATTTATAGCTCATTCATACCAGGGCATTTCTCTGCCAGCATTGTATTTTCAATGAAATACTCTTTTCCCCTCTGACAGTATTTAGAGGTAGCAGTGACATCCTTTCTCGCTTTTGTTCTGCTAGACTAAACAAGCCAACAGCTCCCATTCATGCCTGAGTACCATCCCACAAATCTCCTGCACAAACCAGACTGGCAAATAAAAACAATCATTCATACTCTCATTCATTCCCACACAGCTGAGCAGCAAATGTGTGTTCTAACACTTGCACATTGTCTGAGTTGTCTTATCCCCAGTGTTAAATGCATTTCAGAAATGGGACTAACATCTAATCTAAGAGTTTGACTGTTTTGCAGATGTTTCCCTTCCCATTCACGTCACAGACAACTACTTCCTCTCTGTGACTCAGACCTGAAAAGGTGAAACAATGTAAGCATTCAGTTTGTTTCGGGTTTTTTAAATGTGATATTCTTGCTGTCAACTGAAGCAATATAGAGCTAAAGACTGCCCTGCTTGGTAGAGTCCAGGAATAGGTGTTTTGACACACACACACCTCTGCCTGGGCTGCAATGACCATGAAACAGTGGAGTTCCTCAGAGCACCAAGGAGAGCTCGCAGCAAGCTCATGACCCTGGACTTCAGGGGAGTAGACTTTGGCCTCTTCAGGGATCTGCTTGGTAGTATACCCTGAGATAAAACCCTGCAAGGGGCCCAAGAAAGTAGGTTAAAGGATCTCCTTTTCCAAGTTCAGGGATGATGCATCCCAACAGAGAGGAAGTCAGGCAAAAATTCCAGGAGGTCTGCATGGATGAACAAGGAGCTCCTGGACAAACTAAAACACAAAAACAAAGCCTAAAAAGGGTGGAAACAGGAACAGGTATATGGGGAAAAGTACAGAGAAGTTCTCCGAGCAGCCAGGGGTTAGGTTAGGAAAACTAAAGTCCTGATAGAATTAAATCTGTCCAGGGACATCAAGGGCAATAAAAAGTAAAAAGCATCTAGGTATGTTGGTGATAAAAGGAGGACTAGGGAAAATACAGTACTTCTTTAGAAGGAAACAGGAGACTTGGTTACGAGAGACATGGAAAATGCTGAGGTAGTAGATAACTTTTTTGCCTTGGTCCTCACCTGCGAGAGGTCCAGTCACACTGCCCAAGTCACAGAACGCAAAGGCGGGGACTGGGAGAATGTAGAACTGCCCGCTGTAGGCGGCCAGGTTCAATCAGCTGACCCCAACTGACCAGAGGGATATGACACACCACAGGATGTTGCTCTCTTCAATAAAACCTGGGAGAAAGATACAGGAAAACGTAGGTTCAGAGTTACGTCATTTGTCTTCTTAAGTCACCGTTATGCAAGATGGAGCCCAACATTTTTGGAGATGGCTAAATATTTTCCTGCCAATTGCAAGGTGTGAATGAATCCCACATTTTGCACTGCTTGTGCACACATTTTTTCCTTCACATAACTGTCTTTATCTCAATCCATAAGTTTTTGCACCTTGAGCCTTCTGATTTTCTCTCCCATCCCACTCAGAGGGAGTGGGCATGAAGCTGCTTAGGGGCAGGCCCCTACTGGAGCTAAACCAGAACATTTACCCAAACCAAGATACTTCTTCCAACATTGTTCCTCTTCCCCCCCCGCCCGTCATTCTTGTTTGGGGAAATTTTGGAGAAATTTTCTAAAACTACCCAAGTTGTTCCTCCCAGTCACAGCCAAAGGCTGTACTGAGATTCTTTGATTTAATGCTTGTTCACAGTAATTTGCAGGCACTCAGTGTACAGCACTGAATGCTATTAGAGCACAGCTGACTTCAAGCCACCAGACAAAATCTGGGAAATCAGAGCAGATTTTACTACATATTGTATGATGTGATAGCACACAAAACAAAGCCAGCTTTACGATAGGATACCAAAATCCACTGAGTCATTATAGTGCTGCCATTTGCATAAGCCCATGATTTACAGCAGACACTAGTTATTTTAGTGTGTCATTTGTATCTTGTGTGTATCGTTTAACTCACCATTTAAAAGTAGTTTTTTCATTAACATTCTATTGTTAACTCTACATCTGATTCATACACACACAGAAAAGACAAACTCTTATGTACAGCCCGCTAAGAGACTTTCGAAGCTCGAAATAGAGCAACTTGTATTTTGACAGCTGTCCTTTGAATCCCAAACTATAGCCCCTCAGGGGACACAGCATTATGTAATTTTAGTGACAGCCCAATTGTCATTCAGCTAGAAAGTAGGATGTTGTGATCTCAATGGAAAAGAAAAGCGATACTGCCATCTGTAAGCTTACAGACCTTTTTCTTTGGTAATTTGTACCTCTCGTGAAGGGTTAGGAGTGGAAATTACTACAAGCTGTTGAGTAAAATGACATCACTTTGCCACCCACAAAATGTTACGAGTTCGTCAGCCTAGCAAATGGCACATCAGTAAGGAAAGAGCAGTCTCATGGCAAGTGAGTGCTCTTCTGTCTGAAGGAAACGTATTCTCATTGTGCTGGCCGACCGCTATCTCTGTGGGACTCTGACCACCGTGGCCACAAACCCCACTTTCAATGGTTGCTCCCTTCATTGCCTGCAGGAAAAGAATATATCATTGCTGGGAATGCTATTCACTCCATGGTCCTCTGATTTTTATGGTTCAGTCAAATGAAACTGAATTTTGTTTTCAGGCAATTTACTCTCAATTGTAAGTCACTGTGTGGCAAAATTAATAAATGGAGAAATTCACTTTTGCAATTAGAAGTTGTTAGGAAGAATAGGATAATATAGATTGAAAATTTCATGGATCATAAAGAAGGAATTTCCTGCTATTAATTCTGCAGCTGCTTTAATGTATTCCTCTTAATGATGGAATACTGGAGGCTGTTTTTTTCCATGGTTGAATTCTCTTCCATTACACTGCACACACCCTCTTAAGTAACCTGCAGCTGCTTTTATCTGCCAGTACAAGTGCTGGTCCATTGTGATATTTGACACATTACAGAGCCCCTGTGATTTCTCCATATACCCTAAATAAAACCAAGCTGAGGCTCAAGAAACAGGGGCTGCAGGCATGAGAAGGATTTTTAAATGCCCTGACATATTGAGAAGGTGAATGAAGATTAGGAAAAAAGAAATCAAAAAACACATGTGTAGACGGAGTTACTCACTCATAGTTTTTTGCCAGCTCCACATGCTGTAAAGCAAGAAAACTGGTTTTAATTATTTTTTAATCAGCACTTTCTCCCTGATCTGCTCTGCGCTCTTCTGGTGGCTCATAACCAGCATGCTCCAATATCCACCCAAAGAAAAGCTGGACTCTGATGTTACTGTTTGAAAGCCAGCTGCAATTAAGGGGACCAAGAAGAGCGATTTATTTCCCTTAATTTTTCTCTTTTGGACTGCGACACCACCTCTCTTTAGTAAAGAAGACCCAAAACTGGGGAGGACTGTAATTCTAACTGACAGGGCTGCCATTACTTAATGTTTGCTTTATACTTGCAGTATGTCACATAATCTAATTTGGAAGTTTTGGAGCACTAATGAACTTCTTTTCCCTGCAACAGCTGATGTCAAATGCAGTCTTCATGGCTTCAGAGAAGCAAAGAAGAATGTACCAAGATTTAAAAAAACCCAAATAGCCAATCTTTTAAATGGGAGCTGGCTGATTAGGATGCAAACACAAATGCCTTCATTATGCGCACTTCGCTTCCTTCAAACCTAACTCTTCTTAAGAGCATGAGAGCAGCTGCAAACTGCTCTGGCTGGGAGATCCCACCTGAGCCTGCTGAGTGAATCAGGGACCAGAGAACACACATCAAGCTCAGCACCACAAAATGTAACATACCGGGGAGCAACCAGGCTGCAGGGAGAGGACGTTTCAGAAGGGGCTGTCAATACTTACACCTTTTTGCTGTTAGTTTTACTCATGGCAAAGGTCATCAAAGGGGCAAATATTATAGAGGATGCTAATTTCTTGGTAAGCTGGACACTTTAGCAAAACCAAGTAAAAAGTCTTGCGCTTTAAAATAAGGGATCCTGCCCTTGTCTAGAGAGTAAAGAATGGTGTTCAGGAGGCAAGAGCTTCACAAAGTGCTTGGGAAGTGTTTGGCTATGCAGTGAGACAGTCAAAGACAGAACATGGTGGGATTTTTCCCTAGGAACCAAGGAAGGAAGAATACTCATAGACAAAGAAGACAGGAAAAGAGAGAGGAAATGGGAAACAACAAGGTCACAAAACTCAAGAAAAGGTAAATCTTCCAACCAGATGAAGCCATCAAGCAGGCCAAACGTAGCAGAGAAACATCCCATCATTGCCGTGAACACAGAGAGATGTTCACAAACTCTTTGGAAATGGGTATAACTATTTCTGAAGAAAGAGAACACATGAGAGGATGGCAGATAACAGTGATGAGATATAAATAATTTGGCTAGACAATGATTTAGCCAAATTAGATCTTTCTAGCTCACCCTGAGGGATCTGTTCAACTCCTGCTTGGTGAGAAAGATGTCAAAACATGACACATGTTAAGCACTGCCTTCAACAGATTTTTTACTACTACCCTTTTACAAGATGGGAAGAGGGGCTGTGGTAGGATCTTTGGAGGCTTTTCTGGATGCTTGTAACCAGTGCAGTTTCATCAGCTTTTCTGTCATTCTCCTATGTGTCCAAATTGTTCCTAAGCAGACTTCAGTTTTAGGAACATTGGCTGTGTCCTTGCCATTTCAGCTTGCTCTAAACTGCTTTAGCTACCAGAGATTTTGGAATCATCATTCTTAATGAGAAAAGTTGCTCTTTTTGTAGACAGAATTTAATCTTATCTCATGAAACATGATCATGTTTCTAGTGCATTTGGTTTGCTAGAGAAGTATTAGGTACCTATATTTCTGACCTAATCCTTGGGTAAATACAACTAAATCAGTGGCTGTAGCTTTAGGCATTCAGCCAGGGAGAAATTAATTTTCTGTGCTGATGTTCTCAATGAAAAGCTGAGGTACCTCAAGCTGTTCAACAAAACTAAACATGCTGCATTTTCTGTGAAGGCTCACTCTATGTGATAAAAAGCAAACCCTTCTTTGACTGCCATCGTGCCAAGACACATAGACTGTATGTGTGCCCACTTCTAGAAAGCATTAAATAAATATTTTCCCTTCGTGTGAGCTTGAACAAAATTAGTTAAAGCTCTGCATGCAGAAAAATTAAAATACTATAATTACACAGTTATAGCTCTATACATTTTGAACAACTTAGTTTTTATAGAAACTCTTGTGCAACCAACCACACAAGGGCAGCTACTCTGAAATTGCATAGTTAACTATTCTTTCTCTTCCCACTTAGATTCTGAAAAAGAAGGAAAAACAATCAGTTATTCATAAATAATGCTGAAGTTGTCAGTGAGGCACATAGACTCCAATGTGGCATCCTACAGGAAAACAGCAGTAGCTTGCAAAGAGGCTGGAGCAACAGAAATTACTGATGACTTAGAACATCCTACCACCAACCTTCGAACAATTTAATCTATTTTTTTCCTCCATCTCAAGCAGAACAACACACCATTTGATCAGAAAACAAGGAGGTACCGAGAGTAGACCAGGTACATTCAACCAGTGGCATAAATCCACCAAAATTTTTGTTTCTGTGAAGCCCAGTCTTGACTGAAAACCCTTCACTAGGGGATACTGCCAGTTCCTCATGCTCTGTTGCAGGTCATAAGATTCCTCTCAAATACAGTGAGTCACCAGCAAAAGCCTCTCTGAAGTTTCATTCTCCACAAGCCTTCCAGGTAAATAAAGTGCCTTTTACCCCACCTATTCTGCTACTCAACTTTCTGCTTGAAAAAGGGGGAGGGGAGAATCTCGCTGTGTTTTTACAACATTAAAATTTAATTTATCCTCACATATCACTTACTGAGCTTGTATTCTACATACAGATCGATGATTTCATGTACTCAAAATGAGCAACCGCCTCAGGGTCTGATTTCTTTCACACTAAAGAACTCTCAACCTCTGCAGACAGCAGAAACTGAGCCGTAACTACTCACTTTTCATGTGTACAAAGCACTACATGGAGTCCTTGATGGCAAACAGATCAAGTCACTAAGTCAACAACACAGCGTAGGCATTGAACAGCCATTCCTGCTGGCATGGGACACACCAGGTAGCACAAACCAGATGCCCATCTCACACTCTGGAAAAAAAGGAAAGCACCTTTACTCTCACACCTGCAAAATGCCTTGCACAGTGGATGGTTTTTTAATTCAAATTACAAAGTTAACTTCAATAAATATTAAATTCTTTAGGAATATTGACTCAACTTTGAATCACTATCTCAGAGTTTTGCACTGTGCTCCACAAACATTAGGACAATAACAGGCAAGGGCTGAGCCTGCTTTGGATGATAGGTCCAGGAGAGAGAGGAAACCCAGGGTTAAAATGCAGCACTTGTCCACTTGACATTTAGATACTTCATTCAGATATAATGAATCCATTCTACATAAGCTTAAATAAATTCTGGTGTAAATCTTAAATAACTCAGGAATAAGCACAGAACAGGCTTGTGTGTCCTGCCTACAGATTTCCCCTGCCTCCAATGTCCTGCAGTGAAAACAGCAGTAAAGAAATGATTAACATTTACCATTAAGGCTTAAGTGCCAAGGAGTATTTCTATGTGGAGATTCATGCAATGGTCTTCCTTTGATTGGAAATATCTACCTGGTTCCAGGACCTGAAGAAGCTTTCGGCAAAAAAGGAATCTCAGACTTTGAATTAACCACCTTAAAATGACAGGGCACAAAAAAATCCGTGGAACCACCTTTTTCCTCCATGTGTGAATGAGATGGATCTGTATGAATGCTGCCTGGAAAAGATATTTTGACCATAGTATGAGAAGAGAAAGGCATTTTGGCTGTACCTCAAGGCATGCAGGCGCCATCCATCCTGTGTGTTTACAGGCTCTGGATCCTGTTTGGTGCAGAACAGATCCTCCTTGAGCGGGCAGCACCTATGATGCGGGCGTGTGTTTCATCCATTGAGATGTGGTCCTGGCTAAGGTTTCTTTCTCTCTTATCTCAGAGTGGAGGCAATCTAGGGTTCTCTAGATAAGGCTGTGTACATAAGGCTTGTTTGGACATGGAAGTTGTTTTCTAATGGCAGATCCTGCTTTTGAAGTTGATCTTTTCTTGGCAGCATATGACTGACAGGCAGCTGGCTCGAGCCTCCGGCACTCTTGGCAGAGAGGCACTGTCCGTGCAAACCTATCTCAGTGATCATCAGCCGAAGCATCCAAACCAAAGACTCCAGCGCTACCAGGTCTGGAGAGACACAATAAGCTCAACACCTTTCTGATGAGCCACTGTACAGTGACAAATCTGTTCTTTTGCTTCGTTGAAAAGAAATTTGTACTCAACTCACAGGAGTGTTGTGAGCATTAATTTATGAATACTTGCAAATTACTTTGGAAAAAATATATAAACAGAAAATAAGTTTTCTTGAGCGTTCCAGCTAGGAAATGCAGGAACCACTTCTAGCATATGGTTAACTTTTGCTTTATTCTTCCTTTAAGTTTGTTGTTTCCTGTTCCTTATAGTCACTCAAACCATGGTGAGGTTATAGCTCTTAAACAACTCTACTTGGACATCCCTACTCTGTGGGGAAATATGAAAACATGGATTTTTACAATGTAATAATGAGAAACCATGCTAAAAAATAAGATTTATAGTATCTGCTGTTACTCTTAACATCTGTTGCCACAATGACACCTGACTTGGGACCTCTGTTTGCAGACAAAGTTCAGGCAGCAGAAGAAGGAAGTGTAGTTCCTTGACAGAGCTCTGTAAGTCAACACATGTCGCCGGCTTTATTGCAGTGAGTCACCCCTCCAAGCCTTTGCCTGCTCAACACCTGACAGTGAAGGGAGACTTCACCATTTCAGGTACTCTAGCACAGCAAGTACCGCTCTTGGACTACAATTACAATAATTACTGCTCACTGGAACCCGAGTCATAAATTTGAGATACGTATCCAAGCTTTTTCAAGGTTGGAGGGCACATCGACACCAAGGGCTTTGCGTTGCTCCCACGTTCAGAGGCACCGCACTGCCTCTAGCTGCTTAAATCTTCAGCAGTTGTACAAAATGAGACACTGTCGAGAAGGAGGTGAGGGTTTTCATGCTACATTTCTCATACTGACATGCCTGGAGTCCCACTGAAACAAATGGACCTGGTTTTAGGGCGCAAATATTTAATTTTACGTGGCAATATTATGCAGCATTGAATGTTTATAACCATTCTTACAAGGCACCTCTCTGACATGCCCGGTACCTTATGACATTGCATTTTCTAACTTTGTCAAAGAAATACAGAGGAAAAGGGGAAAGGAATCAGTTCATAAAATATACTAAAATTCTGAAAAAGGCTTTGACAGAATGTCCAGCAGTTTCCAGGCACCACCTTCTGAACTGTCCCTCCAAACCAAGCTGCCAGTCCACACGTGGCTTTCTTTTGCTGGGGACTGTCCTGGTGCTGCGCATGCACCATGCTTCAAACTCTGGGTAAGCCCTCTGTGTCCTCTTAATGAAGAAAGAAAATGGCTTTTTCATGAGTGTATTTAATTAATAATAGGAAAGCATCCTCCACAGGCAGCTCAGAGTAGCAGTATCTGTTGAAAAGTTAAGCAGACTCTTAGGTCTCTAGGTTTTTGACCTGTTTGGATCCTTTGGGGGACAGATTCTGCAAAACCTATAGATCTGGATTAAATTAGAATAATGCTCACCTTGACCTGTAGCTAGAGGAAGGGTTATTTGCCTTTGTCACTTTCAGATGCTATTTTGAAGAAACATGAGCTCTTTCTCAGCCAGCATAGTGAACATGTTCAATGCTGTTTGTTCCTCAGTCCCAGAAACCCCTACCAGGTGCGTTTGCCAGGTGTTAGCAAAATAACGCTCTAGGGAGGGGGGCAAAAAACCACAAACAGCTGTGTCTGCCTATGCAGAATATAAGTGAGATGGCAGCTGTATGTGTTACCTAACTTCTAGATTCCTTTACTCCACCAACAAATAGAAGGCTACTACCTGGTGTTGCTACCAGCTACATGTTTTGGGTGTTGCCTTTAACTTTGCTAAGATTTGTGGTAAGAAAGGGTGTGAAGAAGGATGAGCTGCCTGCTCAGAGTCCTCTGAGCCAATGTTACTGCTGTGCGTGAAGAAGAAGCTCTGAAAGAAAAAGCTGAGGATCCCAATACAGTGGTCCCTTCTGATTTCATGAGAAGGTGTTTAGCTTCATGTAGTTCATATTCCTCATCTATATTTTGCTACTGATAAGAAATCTACAACACTTTAAAGAATTACATAACATGCGTTTAAGACGGAGAAACATGCTCCAGCTTTCTCAAATCCTGGTGAAAACCCCTGGAATCCAAACGAAAAGCAGAACTGAATCTTAGGCAAAGTTAATAGGATGCCACAAGAAGGAAGCTTAAGGAGATATTAGATGGGAAGGAAAGGGGAGGAGTGAAAACTCAACAGGCAAACTGAATCAATAACACACCATTAAAAAAAAAAGGTAGTTTTTTTACATCAAATGGCCAACAAGTTGCAGCACTGTTAATGCTTGTATGGCTGATCGCTCAGAAACACATGAGGTAAGGTAACGGGGTGAGCACCCCAATACCTTAAAGGGGAATGAATACCAATGAGTTTTTAAAGCCATGGTTGTGACATGTTGGCTCTGGGCTGACTCTGGGAACAAAGAGCCACTCAACCCCCACTCACCTGGCTGACATAAGTAGAAAGTCTTGATGACACAAGCAGCTCCTGGCCCCACCACTCCCTCTCCCTGCTCATCCCTTCCCTCTTGTGCTGGCACAGCTGTGCATACCTTCACCTGACGGAGCCCATCGGGGCACTAATCCTGCTCCAAACACCTGGCACCAGGGAAAGGCACCACAGCAACTAGGTGGGGAGCCCTGCTGAGCCCCATCAGGGGTTCTGGCAGCCCATGGAGCCTCTCTGGCCTTGGCTCTGCAGCCAGTGCCTGACAGTGTCTTACAAGGTGGCTCTCAGTGACCAGCCCTTACCACTGGTCTGCCTCGTCATTTATGTATCCCAAATGTCCTTGCATGGCATGGCAGTGTCTTTAGTCAGGAACAGGGGTGCTATAGTGAAGAGGCGGATTTCATTCGTAACACTGGTTGCCTTGATTTCTCCCAAGAGTGGCTGCATTTTGTAAGGAAAATATTTAAGTTCGTCAATTTCTTGTTTTGCCTTGTGATCCAATGTATCTTTTTTCCTTTCCTTCCTTGGCATCACACTAGCTATTAGTTATTTACAGAGCAAGAAAAAATGAGCTAAACTCTTAAAAAAAAATAGATATGGGAAAGGTGTGGTCTCTGGTGCTAACAGTGTAAATTTAGATGTGATGGGATAAAGTGGGAGTGAGAAGGCTGGAGGCTGAGATGGGCTTATGGACAAAGATTACAACATAAGTACATTTTGGATGTTCAGCTTTTATAATAATATTGTTGATTCACAGGAAATCATTGTTTTGCCACCCTGAACTCATACCTCAGAAATCAGTAACTTTCTCATCTCTTGGTCTAGTGGTTATGAAAAATTTTATTGCAAACCATCTTCACGCTGTTTTTTTACCTCTGTCCTTTCTACTGTGAAACAAAAACAATGTTAATACCTCAGTAAAGCCTGACTTCAGAATTCAAAATACCAGGGCATTTAAAGTATAAAAATCGACAGCAATTTCGTGCCCTTGTGTCGAAGGAACTAGAGTCCTAAATTGGATATGATGCTGCCTGGAAGCCAAATCTGAGATCTGCAGTGAGAAGCAGCACGATCAAACAAATATAAGTGGAGTTTGAATTGAACACTTGTTTTGGGGAGGGAAGCATGTCTCTGTGACCCTTGCAAAGAGTGTGTTGCAAGCGAAGAGTAACACATGGTACAATAAAAGCTCAAATAAGAAAGCTGGATGAAGTTGTGGAAAAGACAGCTCTGCAGAAAAAGAAGTGGAAGGATCTCAATACAATCTAGCTGTATCGACAGGAAAGAGGAAAGAATAACAAAAAATAATCTCTACCAAGCCAGACTGGAAAGACAGTTTCTGACATTGAGTCATATCAAGAAGTAAATTTGATTAAAGGCATATAAGAGATACAGAAAAAAATTACATGCTCCAATTTCTCCTTAATCTGAAATGGGTTTAGCAGTATGAAGGCTAGCTGTAGTGGACAATCCACAACATATCATTTCCCACTTCTGCCCACTCTAAACCCTCAGGTTTGCTATATTCTTTTCTTAAATTAAATGTGTTGAGTCATTTCATTAATCATGATGAATTTTGTGTAACAGAACTTTTATCTCCATCAGTGTTTTAGTTACATTCAACATGCTATTTGGTAAGATGTGTCTTTTGTCCAAAAAGCCGTGCAAATATAAGCTGCACAGCTGTAACTTAGAGTTATCATTTTGGTGAAGCCTGCATTTCTCTGACTAGCTAGCAGAGGTATGTCCTCTCAGAGAGAACTGTGATGCAGTCACGAGGTCAAATTTTGACACAGTTTTTGTAAGAGAATTTGCCTCAGGTGTTGCTATATTTTTACCCTTGAGCAAAGGAGTCATCCAGATATAACACAGCACCATTGATATGAACAGGTGATCACTGATTTGTAGAAAAACACCAGAGAGAAACAGGTTGAAATGTCAAGTGAGAACTGCTGTGAGCTCATTTCACATCACCCTTAATAAAGGACCTGACTACTGCTCACATTTAAAAACACAGCACTTCACCCGAGAAGACCACAACCAACTCAAGGATGTGTGCGCATTTGTGGACAATACTTATCTCAGGACCTAATTATCTTCAGGAGTTTGTCAGTGTGGCTTTGGCACCTGAAAAAAAAGCCTGCTGCATTAGGCTGGTACTATTAGTGGAACAGTTAAAATAACTGGCTGGCTCTCCCAGCGCGTTACATTAACTGCTGGGTGCCTGCCTTCTCCTCCTCCACCAGGTAAGGTCTGCAACGCGTGCTTGGCTCTGGGTTGCATCCTGCTGTTTATCTGTGGGAGGCAAGCAGCAGCCCCTCTGCTTCCAGAGCTTCAGCCTCTCCCCATGCTGGTGATAAGTTACTCCTCGAGTCCTTTCTGCCAATTGTTCTTGGCAAAGGCACCAGGGAAGACTATTGTTGTTGCTGGCTGTTATCTCTGCCTCTGACTCCACTTGGCGGAGGTGCAAATCCATCTCTCTGGTGTGGAAACAAGCTGCTGGACTTTGGATGAGTCAACTCATTAATAAACAAAGAGTTACAAAGGAAACGGGGATCAGTCTTAACAAAATAAATGCTTTGAAAGCTTATTGGATGCTAGGGTGTTTGTCCTCCTCAGCATGACACTGCTTTATCTTGGGCCCCAGCCTTCCTATCAGAAAACAGGGAAGTTAGTAGTTTATCAAATTTTAATCAGCTTAAATGTTGATGTATTACTTACATAGCATGGAAAGTATTTTCTCTGTTGTTACTGGTGAAAGTGGGTTATTTTTAATTATTAATTTATATCTGTTTCTATACCTCCCCTGCTTCGTAGAGTATGCCACTGTTAAGCGGAAAACCTTCCATCACTTACTGCTTGCCCTATCTCTGTGAAGGAACCCAAGCTAGCTGCTCTGTGGGAAGCTCAGGACTGCAGTATTAAATTCTCTTCTTTGCTGAAGCAGAAGTATGTGATCAGATTCAGTAACACGGAACTTGGAGGATGGGGGTTACAGCTTTCTTGGTGGGTGTGGTTGGTGGGGTTGCTTTATGTTAGAGTTTTTTTTTCCAAGGAGAGGATATCTGGATTTTCTCCTTGTCCATAGCCCACTGTTGACCAGGAAAGATTGGATTGGTCCTTAGTGTTTGTTCAGAAACACCATTTTAGTGGTAAAAGGAAAGCCTGGCTCAGCTCTCTTGATACTCCTTATGCTACCCGTAAGGACAGCAACCCCACTTTCCTTGCACCAGCAGCCGGAAAGCCTCAAAATTTCCTCATCTGCAAGATGTCCACAGCCATATGCCCTTCTCTCACCTTCAGAAGCCAGTCTTTCTCTCCAATAGACGCTTCAACAGTCAGTCCCCACACAAGTGCACAACTATTCCAGTGGTACTAAAATAAAGCAAGATAGGTATATTACACTTTGGAAAAACTGGAAGGAAAAGCAGCTGTAGGCAAACGTGCTGCTGGGCTATTAATTCCACATAAAGCAAATATGGACACATAGATAGAAAGCTTATTTACAGCCAACTCTTAATAAGCAAGAGCAAAAAAGTATTGCAAGTTTGGCACAGACTGCAGCCACCTTGCCTTTCAAAACATTTGCATGGTAAATTTATTTGAAAGTTTAGAAAGTCATTCCAATGGCATGGATGTATTTGCTGTATAGGGGGAAAAAAAGGGGATTCTTTGTATTTTCCTAGCAGAAGCACTTCCTCTCTCTCCCCCCCAAGTCAATGTGCCATTTGGTTTCCCCCCACAGCACTTTTCAAAGCCATGCAGGATCCCACCTCCCCCCATTCCACCTCCCGCAAGGTATTTCCAACAAACTGAACTGCTCATTCTTCCTGCCCGATGTTCACTGACAAGTTTAACACTGGAAATAAACCAGATATGACCAGCCATGTGCATTCTCCTCTTCAAGAATTTTGCCAAATGCACATGAATGTTTATCTACCCAGGAAAACGGTGATGTGCAATAGGAGGTGGGAATCTTAAAGGAAAAAGGATACATCATACTTCCAGTAAAACATGAGATTTTTTGTTAATTCATTCCTAGAGTTCTCTAACTAAGAGTTAGATAGCAAGTTACACAATGTACAGTGTGAAATAGATTGTTTGAAGAACTAAAATCCATGGAAAACACATACCTTAGGACAGGTGCCTGATGAGATACCTTCATTTGTGTTAAAAGGCGTTGTGCAAAGGATAGTGTTCAAGAGTTAGGAAGGGTCACAATGAAATTAGGCCAAGAAAGCCAATGGAAAGTTTTCTAAGCTGAGTCATTTAATGAAGCATGGACAATTTTCCCAGAAAGTTCACCGACAAAGCAGTTGGTCAATGACAACCTGTAGTGTGGACAACAAATCAATTGTGTGTTATATAAAAAAACCCAATTTCTTTAATCAGTTGTAATAGTCAAATAGATTTGATCCATTTTCTCTCTACTCTTGGATAATAAAGAAATATGAATAGATATATGATTTACTTTGTGCTGTTTACTGTATTAAATACTTCAGACTCCACACCACTCCTCTAAAATTTTCTCCCTACATACACACTTCTCCAAACTTCATTTGATTTTTGCTGACCTTTTCCCCTCTCAGTCATATCCCTTCTGAGGTGGAGCAGTCTGTATTTAGTAGTCCGGGCGAGTATATACTATATATCAAGGTTTTACATTATTTTATTTTTAGTACTGTTCTTTATTCTTCCCTTAATACCACCTCATTTCCCATATATTTATTTACTTTTCAGCCAACATGGCACGATGGAAATATCCTTTCACTCAGTTCTTCACAGTCACATCTGTGTACTTTTCCCAGCTGGTTTCAGTGAATTAAAATCTAGTATATACAAATAGTCAACATTGTTCTCTAAATCATATTACACTGCAATAGCAGCTTTATCATCGTGTCAGATTGCCTGATCTTTGTTAGGTCCTTCCACGTTTCCTTCTCCTCCTTTCTAAATGTGACTGAGTAATTTCTTTGGGGCATGTGTTGATTTTACGATCCCACTGCTCGCGTCTTCCTCCAAATCAAATATTAGAGAGTACCAGCACAAACTCTGGGGGAACTTCACTTAACCTTAATTAAACTCTACAAAAACAACTTGCATCCACCTTTTCCGTTGTAGAGTCTCAGGCTTTCTACCATAAAGTAAACCAAACTGACCTTTTCATGTTAAAGAAAGAAAAAAACAAGGAAAAAATTGGAACTGTGCAATCCCTGATATAGGCTTGTTGAGGAAAAAAGTGGGTAAAAGACGAAAGTTGGAGCTCAGATGGCATCATTGCTCACCAGGAAGCCAAGCACAAAAGAGGAAGGAGAGGAGGGAAATCGCAGAAGTGAACGCGACCTGTAGGAAACAACTCTTGAGGGCGAGTCCCACACCACTCAAGGAGGCCGTACAATGGCCACTCTCTTGGCCACACCACCAACACACGGCGTGGTCAAAGAAGAGAGTGGTCATTGCTGAAACATGCATGTCCTAGAGGACCTCCTCTCCTGCAAGTCCAAAGGCAGCTGTTGTACCCATTGCCAAGGGTTTACGAAATGCAAAAACCAAGTCATAAAAAAGAAAAAAAAAAAAGGGAGGGAAGAAATGTGCTAAAACTCTCCAGTCCTCCCAGGTATAATTACAGAAAATAACAACAAAAATAAGGTGGCTTTTGGCACTTTTGGTGTTCTGAGGTGTTTACTGTTTTGAGTCTCGCCTGCGGTAATGTGTAGGACGCTTAAACAGTGGAGTTGGCCAGCCAGAACGGGCACGCAACCTGCTAATTGGGGAAAGTCTGCCCGCGCATCCGGCCATGGGTTGACAACACAACATTCCCCAGAAAGTCGGTTTTTATTTTTTAATAATTATCTTAAATTCTGGCTCAACCACCAATCTAAAAATTAAATTAATATCCATTTAATACGCAAAATAAATGGGCTTTGTTCTGTATAGGTAGAAGCTTCCATCCCATCTCTGTTTGTAGCATTTAATAGCAAGAAATAGATGAAAAAAAGGTAACTGCAAATGCCTTATCTCTGTAGTATTCCTGTCTCTACAGTTTTGGTTTTCTCATTTTCCTTAGTTACACAGAAGTTACACAGATCCCAGGAGCAAGATATTATACTTAGCTCAAAACACAGCTATTCCATCAGCAAATTCAGGGAAAAAAACCCACAAAAAACCCACAAAAACCCCTATGAACCCCCCCCCCCCCACAACACTTGGATGCACAGTACAGTTACCTGTTAGAAAGAACCACAATTTAAGACCTTTTCTTTCCTTTTCAATTTTGTAGAAAATAAATTTGGAGCCTTCATGGCTCAATTACTTGCACAGTTAGAAAAGGTGACAATCCTGTTTTCTATAGACATTAAAATAACGATAATAAATTCCACTCTTCTATAATAAATTCCAAGTTTTAAAAAAAATAAAATACATAATAGATTGCCTAACGTTTCCAGACCATATATCCTAAAACATACTTTGCTTCCAAGCAAGCTGACACTTGTCTTCTTATCTAATCTTTAGCTGTTTACCGTTCAGTTCAATTTCTTCTGATCCAAAGGGCTTAGCAAAATATCTATATAGATATTATAGAATATCAAGACATAATGACTCTTCGTTTGCTTTACTCAACTCTCTGGAACTGGCTTTTTTGCCCCGGTTTTTCTTCTTTATGACCCCATAACGGAGTGAGGGTCTGATTCTCAGCCCAGGTTTTACCTAATTGCATGGGGCTACAAACACTTTGAGTATTAGGTAGGTAAACAACATCTGATTGTGAAAGGCGGCAACCAAAATAACGTTTCACATTGTAAATTATCTGACCATTCAGTTAAACATCTGTTACTGGCTTAATGGCCACTAACGGTGTTCCAGTAACAGAAATAATTTACTACCTTTTACTCCTTTTGTGTTACTTTGCCAACTCAGCAATGAGCTGAAGTGAAGCCAAAGAGACAGCACTGGTGGAAAGCAGAGCATCAAGTCCTACAGCAGTAGCAGCTATGAGGCCATGTGAAAAGCATGGGAGGTGAAGCCTGTTGGGCTCTACCAAAACAACTGTGGAAACTACGAGCTTATCACCTCTTTGCCATGAGCAAGAGTAGAGGAAGCAAAATGGAAATAAGATGTTCACCTTCTTATGTGCCTGTTTATGCATCCAGGGCTATCAGGCAGGAAAAGAAGACTCTACTTAACAATAAACTAAATTTAGCCTTTATTATTTTTTGGTTCATGTAAAAGCCACTGTGATGTGTAAAAGCATCCTGGGTAAAAGACAAGGTACTCTTACTACCTACCCTTTACAGGTACTAACAAGCAGCCTGCTCTTTACAAAGCATATCATGAGCCATGAAACATGCTAAAGTTCTTTGGCCTCATTAGTCATGGGATGCCTTCCAATTTTAGATGCTTGAAAAAAGCTAGTTTTGAGTTGTGATGAACTAATTAAAACAGGATCATATTTTTTACTATTTCATAAAAGAGAAATAAACAGATAAAATGCAAACCTGCAACAATAGATTCAATTTGACAAAGATCTAAATAGCATGGGCTTGAAAGTTCAGTGGCACGAGAACAGTGATTACATTAATCAAATTTCCTCACCACAGTTCGGGGTCATGGTTAAAAAAAGGGGCTACTTGCTTCTGTCCTCAAGAAGTCATGCCTGATTACAAAACCCCCAGCTAAATTCTAGCTGCAGTGAAATAAATGTGAATTTTGCTGAAGGCTTCAGCAGGAGTAGGATTTTGTCCTTCTGTTTTCCCTGGCACAAACACAACACGGTGTGGAGACATGCAAAGCCCTCTGCTGAGTCCAGGTCTTTCTGGCCAAGCAATCCCTCGTAAATGCTGAATGTGCTTCCAGATGCTGAGTCCAGACAGACTATGCAGCCTCTGCTGCCATGCTACAAGTGCTCTCACACAGCACTGGAGCTGGTAGAGCTCTGTCAAGTTCTCTCAAAGAAGTAGAAAAAGAAAAACAACTTTAAGGAAAGTTATATGATATATCTATCTATATATTCTCATTAAATCAGAACTATCTCCCTTCTTAATCAATTAAATGGAATATGTACCTTTCCCCTTTAAGAATATTTCCTTCGTACTCCACCCAGATGCAAGAATGAGAGCAAGTTCAATTAAAGTCTTCTGGTCTAATACTACTTGATTTTTGATGTGCATTAACTTGCAGTTTCCTTGCTATGACTTCACAAATTTTATAGTGCAAGGTTCCCTGTGCTACCTTGCTAAGATGCTTCATTTTGGATGCAAACATACATATTTCAGAAGCATTTTCCATTTGCATGATTATTAAATACATAAAGGGAGCTCTTCAAAGATAAGAGCATCAACTCCTTTCCCAGGAGCAGCATTTTGTTTTTTTCTATGCCAATATAATGTCAATCATACAATCCAAATTGCAATCCCCACTAAGACTTATTAAAAAACAAATTAATGGGTAAGCTTAAGATTAACCTGCAAAAGCTATTATTATTGTTTTCATTATTATTATTAGCATTATTACTATTATTAGCATTAATAAAACAAAACAAAAATAAGAAGCATAAAATGAACACATAAAGCAGATGCAGTCGTTTCAGAGTGACAGAAACTGGACCAAGATAATGCTGGTAAAAATTACATTCATTGAGATGCATGAGAAAGAGGTAAAGATGCTTTGTCACTACTCATTTTTTCCCATATGTTTCCTGTTATAGCACATTTCTCATACCATGTTACTGGCTTTACTTCACAGAGATAAAATGGGAAAAAAAGTCTTTATTGTACTCTCCTATCTCTAAATAAATTTGATTCAAGGCACTTTGCTGTCAGGTTCCTGTTCCTTCTATGTGTAGTTCATGTGATTGCTGATGAAAGCCCATTAAGAAAGTCTGTCACCGGACAAAGGAGGATGTAAAAGCACTTCGTTGTTCCTGCTCTGAAGAAAAACAATTTGCCACAGCCAGACCCCCCTCCCAGCAGTGCCAAGCGCATGGTAATTTATGACCCCTGGATGTCTGATTCCAAGCGAAGGAAACAGAAATGTCATACCTTCATTCATAACACCATCTCATGGAATTATTTTTTCCGGATTCCTGGGAAGTTGAAATATTTGAGAAGAATATCAGGAACTGTTGTTTTAGCCTGTTTGGTGAGTAGATAATTGCCTTCCAACTCTAGTCTTTCAGGAAATGATGTGAGTGTCGCATTGTTCCTAGACGGGGGCAGCAATGTTTTTTAACAAGACACACACATACATAATTTTTAAAAGAAACAAAACATAATAAAAACATGCAGTCTAAGCCACTGTACTGAACCAGACTTTTTGAATCTGGCAGAGATAAGGGGTTGGCCCAGACAACATGTCCACATTTCACATAACTCAGAGCATTCTTTAGAAGGGATGTAAGCAACACTTTTTGTTGAAGTACAAAAAAAAGAGAAATTTCAAACAAAACCTTTTATGATGTGAGAGTAAAAAGCTCATTATGTTAAGTGATATCAAGCATGACCAGAAAAGACCCTGGGGAGAAATTACACTTTCTTTATTGGATTCTGTGGGACAAACCAGCCTGGGAACTTGAAAGCAGAAGGAAGGTGCACGTGGAAATCACATCATATATGAAGAATAATTCCTTACCGTGTGAAAATTATTTGGAAATAGTTTTCAGCTAAAGTTTCTCTTTATGGCAACCTTTTCAAAGGCAGCACACTGAGGCAATGGCCTACAGTAGCACTGATACAATGGCTGCTGGATAACCTCCTCGCAGAGGTATATTGTCTTGGTCCAGTTACATGTCAACAGGCAAAATATAATGAGGACTGAAACTTGTAACAAAAAGGGCTCAGTTTGAGCCTCTTTCTTTATTTTGACTAAAGATAATGGCAAAAATTTAACACAGTTTTTGAATTTCAATTTAATTTTTGTTTAAAGTAAAATTTGGCCTGGAAAGGGTATAAAGAGGGGACTATTATTTCTTCTAAGGGAGAGGTGGTTAAGGACTAAGGGACAGCATGCAGAAACTCTGCTATGGCTTTCCATGCTCCAGATTAACCACCACACATTTCTCAAGGACTTGCATCCTCTAGAAACAAACTGAAGGAAGATTTTTGCATTTAGTGATGTATGCTGATGGTGATCACCTCAGTGGCAAATACAAACTGTACAACAACCTGATGTAGTGGGCTGCATTTCCTCCCTACTTCAACATCTGGCTAAGAAACTAAAGTCAATAATTAGATAGCTTTATTTTGTAAAATTCTACCAGTTCATGGATTTTTCAAAGGAAATTGCATTTGCTGTACCATCTGCAAGTCACAGCTGCAAGAAAGTTTCAGAACGCAACGCATCCTGGTCACCCCAAATTTTTTTTTTTTTAGTACATGTGTATATATTTTGAGATTTGGTGTTTTGGCTTTTTGAGTCTTTTTACAACCAGAGATGGTAGCCGGTGATTAGGCCACTTGTCCTGGATCCATGAGTACACAAAAAAAAATTAAACAAAATCGGAGAAAGGTATTGTCCTACACTAGGTATCTGTGCAGTATTTGTATTCTGCACTCAAGGTGCCCCAGACAAGAAATTAATCACATTGGCTGATACAATGAGCGTCTCTAAACTTGCTCAGGACACAAATATCAAAGCCCTGTTAGCTTCAAGTGCTTCTTGATTCCAGAAAATTTTTCCACTGTGGCGATGTATTGCAGGCTGCTTATCCTAAAAAATTTTTGAATCCTTAAGACTTTGAGAGCTTGATGGATAACTCCTCTTTAGGATTTCAAAAGCTAATCTGTTGTTTGAAACCAAGCTGCTACCTAGGCATATTACTGTAATTCTACTTTACCATTTTGAACATTCATTGTTTAGTAAATATTTTCTAAATTATGTTCAATTTTCTTTCAAAACGGTACACTAGAAGGATGTACAGTATTTCCGATTTATATAATTCATCTTAGAAGCTTTCTAGGTGACATAGTAAATATTGGAACATATTTAGAGCCATCTGGAGAGGGGATTTTCAGGAACCGGAATTCATTTAATGAGAGTCAAAAGCATCTGGAAAGTACAAACTTGGGTCCACTCATAAAGGACTTCCTATGACCTCAAGAAATCCTGAAATAAATTTCCTGGGGCTAAAGCTACTGAAAAGTGCTGTGCATATTCTAGAACACATTGCAGCAAGAGGCATTTTTGCATATCTGAGTTCAGGAAAGCACTGACTAAGGACAACTCCATAAGCCTTGCAAATCAAGATTGCAAATTTATTTTACAATTAATTCAAAGACAACTAAAAATGCTTATCCAGGTCCTGCAACATTTACTGCAACAAGAACAAAGGGTTTTTTCCTCCAGATTAAAGAATATTGGGACCATATGTTATGAAATGCTGGATGAATTTGTAGATGATGTCCATCTCAAAAAGTTAGTAATGAGTACCAAGCAAAAGCCATAAACTTTTATAAACATAAAGTGCTTTGGTTCTCACTAAATTCCATTACATCACATTAAAAGCAATGTCTGTTAAAAAAAAAAAAAAAAAAATTCTCAGATGCAGGTCTCCTTGTATCCACCCAGTGAGTCATTAGTAGAGAAGACTGAGGAAATGTAGGGTTTTATTCTAAATTGCAGTTTCAAAATACAGTATTGTACAGTATTGTACAGTAGACTCGAAAGTTCATCTTGAAAGGGTTTTTTTCTTCACCATCTACAAAATGATGTTAAATAAAAATCGGAACCATCTATGCTCTAGTTTGGCCCACACAAAGCCTATAAGGTAGCAAACTGAAATTTAGGTGGATAACTCTACATGATTTCTAGTTAGGAAGTACTAGTCTGAGCCTGGATTTTCAAAGCTACAGTTTTACACCCTAGCAGGACTTCTGCAAGATTTTCTTCTTTCTTATGCTCCCCACTGTCTTGAGTAAATTTGTTCCTACTTTGCTCATTACTTATCTATGAAACTGCCAAGGTACTGCACGCAAAACTGTACGCTCTGCAGAACTGGAAGGTAGGTGGATGTGGAGTAGTGTATTTTTACAGGATTTCTTTCAGCTCTTAGAAAACTCCCTTTATTAATTGCTTCAAAATAGAATCTGATGCTTTTGACTTCTGCCTTCTATTTTAAATCTCTCCATTATTTGGAATTTTTGAACAATCTTTGACTAAACTATTTATGAAAGTTGTGTTAATCATTAAAATCCTGCTACAGCTGCTGCAGTTCCATCTTCTTGCAGACTCTGTTGCACCTCGACACACAGACCAGAAGCTTGATGAAGTGCTGAGCATACTGCATCTTTACTACTTTGAGAAGTTAATTTCATTATAAGCAATTAAAATAACTGCCCTGTTTTAAAAATGTGTGGTACAGTAATTTTGTTCACAAATTTTGTTTGCAGAAGATCCCATTTCCTTTTTATGGCACAATCTCTTTCAATAATCTTAAATGTTTGCATCAAATCTGAAGAAAACCTGATCCACTAAAACCAACAGTAGTGTAAGAATGCAGCTCTTGAAGGTTTTAATAATCAACATTTGAATCTAATCTCAGATTATAATAAATTTTAATGAGAATGCAAAAGAACTACAGACAACATTGTTCACATCAGCACGTTACATAAATAACTTTGTATCCTGTTCTAATGGGGCGGATGCCCCTGGTAAGTAGTGTCACTTTATATTTAAAAGTATGTGGCTTCATCCACAGAACATCTTTTACTCACACAAAACACTGTGCTACAACTGAACAGCAGTATTTATGTTTCACACCTCATATAAAACCAGGCTTCCTCATGTCCCTTCTCCAGACTGCACTGACACCTGCTGGGGAACTTCTGTCAACTTCAAAATCGACACCCTTGAGACATATCAAGCTTTTTTCAGCGCAGCAGTGAACTGACCCAATTCACTGGCTGATTATGCCATGTATTTGATGTATAGTTTGACTACTGAAGAAAACTCCACTGTTTTTGAGGAAAGATTTAACAAGCCATAAATTATTAGAGAAGATGTGATGCTCCGTGATGTGATGTTGTAATGATCTACCCCTTCTTTAAAAAGTATTACCTAGTGTCACCACAGAAAGAAGAAGAGGAAGAGCATACAAATCAGCATTCTCCCTCATTCCTAAGATTAAAACAATGTGGTAGGCCTTAGATATAAAACATTCCAAGAAGAACAGCACACAGGTTCATTGTTAACATAAGGCAGTTTAAAAAACCCAAACCCTTAAATACCTCTCCAGTTCCTCAATCTGTTATTGCTCCTAAATACAGCAGGGGCAGATTTCATACAGCAGTTCCAAGGAAGACACCAGCTTCTTGCCATGTGTTCATTACAACAGAAAGACTAAGAAAATATTCCAGTGGTTACATGACACCCAACCCCACTTTCAGTTCCAAAGAACAGTTCAGCAAAATAAACAGCACTAATAGTTAAGTGAAAAGTTATACACGTGGTCTGCTACGAAAACAGATCGCAAAACTCACCTTTCATACTAGAAGTTAACTTAATATTGAGGACCTTTTTCAACTCCTATTGGAATCCAATGCAAACTTCTACCAGGTTTAACAGAGATTAAAAAAATCCTCAAGATTTGTAAAGCTATGGAATTCAGTCATGTAAAACTGCAAGTATAAGGTGAAACACTTCCTTCATGCACCAATGACATAAACCTAATTTTTAAACTATTCATTTTTCTATTTCTCCCAAATGGCTGAGACTGTGAATAACAGGAATTTGAATCTTGCAAAGAAAGTTGCACTGTGGAGAACTATTGTGTCCAGACAGACCACAGCCCCACCTTGATAAAAAACTGCTGAAGATAGGAATCTTTTTTTATCAGTCAGACATATTTAGATAGTACTGGACACAAGTATTGGTTGAGATTTTTTTAAGCACTTGGACAGAAAACACAGGTTTTGCTACAAAGGTTGGCAAGTTGCTTCAAAGATGATTAAGCATTTCCAAGTACCTCAAAACCTACAGCATATCATGCAAAAAAAGGTGAAAGTTACTAAATGAAATTATTTCAGAAACAGATAGTTTTCATTTAGTCCCCACAATGAATAACATTGACCAAGAGGTACACAGAGATTTTGAAGAAATGTGCTTTCAAATGATCTCCAGCATAAAAGATTCTTCAGCATAAAACATTCTGAAAGAGCAACACATTTTCAGTGCTAGTACTTAAGAAGCTTTCCAAAGAATCAGGAACACACATCCCAGGTTTTGGAAATGTCACTTTATTTTCCAGTGAATATCCAACTAGTGACACTTGCATCATTGCTTATGACCCCTCAAATTGATGAAATACTAAAATCTACAGCTCCAGTGCACAGTTAATAAGATATCTAAATCTTAAAAAAAATTATCAGTGCAAAAATAAAAAATTAATTCAGTATGCAGTTAAATGCATTTTGTTACAAACGTATTTGGGCTTTGAGCACATATACATCAAATAATCTGGTGAGAGAGACGCCACTTCCAATCTGTGCTCCAAACAAAACTATTCCATACCCAATTCTAAACACAGGCAAGAACGAACTTTTTCTTTTTAAATGAAAAGTCCGAGCTTACTTACAACATTCATCACAGGTATGCAAGCTGAGAAATATTACAGAAGTCACCCTTTTTTCAGATAGGAGTTGTTCTAAAAGAGGTTTTCCTGTTTTTCATATGTGGGATCCTTTTGAGACATCTATGTTTTTTCCATTCAGAACAGAGAATTAACAACATTCCAGTGTGCCCCAGAGTTGGCAACTCCTCTTCTCAGTCCAGATACAGGATGATGATTGATGAAGCTGTTGGGCCTACGGTAGCAGGCAGAGCAGCTTGGCAGGAATTGAGTGTTATTGAAGGAAATCTCAAATACTTATTCCATCTCCTCTACTAACTTTAATCACACTATCAACATGCTGCCAGGAATGGAGCCTTGAAACCAAGCCATGAGCCTACACAAGCAACCCTTGTTGGTATATTACTGCTGCAATACAGGTAAAGCGTAAATTCTGTTTATTTTTACCTGTTTCCATTCTACATTGGACACCAGCTAAATTATGGAAAGATATTTCCTGCACTAACGGTTAGCTCGCAGCAAATTTCATTAAGGTACTACGTCTCATTTTCCTTGGTTAATGAACTGATTAAGTTAACTTCTTCAGTTACACTGCTGGTAACGGCGAGTTTGGAATAAAGGAAAGCAGCGCAGGAGTTTCGCATATGCTGTAAGAGTAAGTCAGTAAGAAAGCAGATCAGTAGTACAGGCATTTAACCACTAATCTGCTCATTTGTTATGCTGATAAAGAAACAAAAATCTTACCTCAATTGCTTCATAAAGTTCTGACAAGCTTATCCTATGTAAACCAACAGCATGCCAAGTATTTAAGGTAAAACTGTACTAGCTACAAAGCTAATACAAAGACTGATATGCTTCTCATGATTACTTTTTAGCTTGTTTTGGCTTTGCTTAGAACAGTAAAGCTTAAAAAGAGAGGCCTGAGACATTTACAGGGAGAAAAAAAAAAGGAATTGTTGACCAAGCTTACCTTACAATTTTTATGTTAGCAAAAACCATTCAAATTGCAACTCTACCTCATAATACTGAACATACAACCCAAAAGTTTGAATTACAATTGGATTTAAAACTCCATTGAGATCTTTCACCAGTAAATTTTTAAAGTAAAATATTCCATAAGACAAGTTTATTTTCTTGAAATCTACAAGCAGAATATAGAGTTTTCTCAGTGAATTCTCAGCTAACTATGGCTGGAACCTATTAAACTACTTTTTGGGAAAGGGCTGTGGCTGCACACCAGGATAGTTAATATTACATTAGTCTCTGCCTTCCCAAATGATATGATACTTTGCCGATGGGAGAGAACTCCAGTTTGCAACTCCCTGAGCTGATGTAGTCACAAAATTTTCAGTTCCACCTTCCAAGAAACAAAGAAATACTGGCATTCCACCTGTCCTGAACCAAACAAGCATAGATAGGCACTTAAGTTGAAAGTATGCAAACCTTTTCTTCCCATACCAAGCCTGCAGAGGAAATTCTCCTTTTTTCTATCAGTTTCAGCTTTCCAAAAGAACCTCAATTTAAGTCAGAAGCATGGCACAAACCCAGAATTATCAAAAAAGGTCTTAAAAAGAAACATATTTGGCCAGTTCCTTCTCCATCTCAGAATACTGCTCTTTGAGGCGCTCCATAGCTTTTCTGTGCTCTTCGTCCACCTCTGCACGTTTGTTCTGCTGTTCTTTCATGAACTCCTCCCAGTGGGCGATGCACTTCTCTTCACGAGCCATCACCTTATCTGCCTGAAGCTGAGAGGAGGAAAATATGAAGCTTTTAGCAATCATTTCCATAGTAAAACAGGGGGTTTAATCAGAGCTACATAATGTTGAAGTATCTGAAAACTAGCAAGAAAACATATGGAAAGGCGAACTAAAAAGAAAACATTTATTTTTGCATAGCCAATCCAAAACAAGTAGCAAAATGTCTGCAATACTATTAACATGATTGTATTAGCAATGGTGCTATTTCTATAAAATACAACAACATAGATATTAAATGTTTTGAAACTGGCAGCTAGTGTTTCTGCTTTAGCCAGCTAGCTCTCACTGTGATTAATGTCTTCTTTTATAAATAAGTTATTTTCCCCCCCATACTTTCCTACTGCTTGGCTTCTGGTAAGTCTAATTCTGCTCACTCTCTTAGCTTGGGAAAAAAAAAAAAAAGTCTAGATATCTAGAGAGATCATACACACATTCAATGTACATGACAAAATGTAATATAATTCCGTGGATTGCTTGCAAGTTGTATTAACAGTCTGGCTCCCTTATATTACAGGTGCAGAAGCCAAAATAAATCTAGGCAGCAAAAGAGAGATTAATCCTTCTTTTCTTTTAATCGCTCTCCTTTTCAGTGTATCAGCAATGACTTTCCTATGTATGGCATTTTTGTCAACTAAAGGCACTGGGAACCCATTTATGTATTCTTAAACACTCTCTGCTGTTCTTCAAGCTCACACAGCACGGGCTAAATACACAATTTTTTTCAGAGCAGCATTTGATAGACTTTAACAACATTATGACAAGATCCATTTTGTTTGCAACACAGTAACATCCATTAAAAAAAATCCAGCTGTGTATGCCAACAGTTTGACGGGTACGCTACT
Organism: Eulacestoma nigropectus; assembly: GCA_013397775.1. NCBI lineage: Eukaryota > Metazoa > Chordata > Aves > Passeriformes > Eulacestoma > Eulacestoma nigropectus. The sequence goes on from VZTE01004781.1 coordinate 2,656,586, forward strand.
CTGTATTCAGCAGGTTTTGAAACATTGGTGTTTCAAACACTTTTTGATACAATTACACATCACTACACAAATCTGACACTACACTGTGCCAAAATACCATTATTTTTTCAGAACACATCATTTCAGGAAAGTAAGGAAAAGGTATTTCTCCTCAAGTGGCTGTATTACAATGACAACTTTTATCTATATTTTTAAAAAAGTTACCTACCTGTTACTACTCCCATTTGGAAAGTTTCAAGCCAAAAAGTTTTACTATATAAACTTGTGAGAAATGCTATGAATCCTGAATACCTATACCTACTCTTCCACTACATATTAAAAAAAAAAAAAAAAAAAAAAAAAAAAAAAAAAAAAAAAAGAGTGGAAACATAGAGCTAATATTTAAAAAAAGAATAGTCACCATTCTTACTGACTGTTCATTTTCTAAGTTATAAATTTCTTATTAAGGTTTGGCTTCAAACAAACAGTAGCAGAACGGTAAGAATTTCCTACCTCTCTACCAGTATCTGCACTAGTGTTAGACACAAGCAAACTCTGTCAGTGCTCAACAGTGTGCTGTTTGCACAGTACCAGTATTCAATTGCAACTGGACTGCCCATCTTCATCAATTGCAAAAAAGGAAAGAAAAACATGACTATCAGCTTACATCCATCAATGCACAGCCTGTTTTGCTCGATGCCCATGGAAATGTCTTCAGCTTTTCTGAACTAAATTATTATCAACAGCGATTTGCAAGTAAAGAGATAACACAGGAACACAATAAAGAAGTAGTAATGGGAATACATGAAACTGATTTCTTGTATAATTTTCCAGGTTTTAGATTCAGAGCACATGTATTTCAAATAAGCAAAGTGTAGCCAACTGAAAAGGTTCCAATGATTCGCATGTTCCTATAATATAGCCCTTCATTAAATAACCCATCCACAAGTGAAAAAAACCACTTCCTTTTCAACAAGCAATATATATAATATGGTCAATGTTCTCAGCTAACTAGGAAAGATTTACATTTCCATTCTGGTAGGTTAGTAGATGTTTTTTGTTCCACAGAAAATAAGCTTTTTTTATATTTAAGCTTTCCCTGTATGTGACAAATGTTATAGCCTCAGCTAGGAGAGAAAATAAAGCAAAGGAAATAAAAAAAAAATAGTTTCCATATATCAGGAGATTGTAGGAAGAGTTAGCTAGATCCATTAACTTTCCAGTGTGCATTTTATAAGTGCAGAAATCACCCCAAAAGAAGTTTTACTTCAAGTATATAAGGTATAGAAAAATATGTTCAGTTTTGCTGTACTGAAGGCAGATAAACTTGCTGTGAAGCACAAGACTCTTAGATCACAAAGTAAAAATCTATCCAGCCATCCTTTACCTTTCTTGTTTCATACTCCCTCTCTTGGAGTCTATGGATCACAGCGTTGGCAGCTTGCACTGAAACAACAAATTGCAGTAGATCAGTCTGCTGGTGTAAATCAAAGAAACTTGCCTGAAAGGGATTTAGGAGATGTGAGGTTGTTGCAAGATGAAGATTATATTCCAGTGCGTCACTTAACTCCGCCCAAGAGTCATCCATACTTGCAGAAAATGCTTTACACTTACAACTTTTACACTTATAAAAGTAAGTAGGCTTATTGCAGAGTTCAACCTTTGTGTGTTTTAGAAGCCAAAAGCAGGAAGGCAGTGAGGTCCTCTTGTGCCCACACTCTTAGTGTTGTTGATGAGCTGGAGTGCACTGCTCAGCACCTCAGAAGACATCAAAAATCACTTTCAAGTCAGTAAGTAGAAACAGGTGACCAAATTCTACATTTTAGTTAGTTGGGGGTTTTTTTCCTTATGTTTTCCCCATCAGCTGTGTATGGACTCCACATGTACAATATCTTTATGCTGCCATCAGCTTCTTCTCTCCCAGACTAAGCCTGGGAAAACTTCTCAATGGAAATAGGAACTGTATTCCTATGCACTTTTTTTTCCTAACTTATTTAACACTTAATTTTTATGCAGAATTAAATACAATAATTTCCCAAGCAGCAACTGGATGCAGTCCTGGACAACTGGCTCAAGCTGCTGCTGCTTGAGCAGGGAGGCTGGACATGACTTCCAGAGGTCCCTTCCCATGTCAATCATTCTGTGATGCTATTACTAAAGATGTACTGCACAGCTGGCCATTAGAAAGCCACGGAGCAGCACTGAAGGTTCACCCCAGTTAGATGGTATTAGAACATATGTCTTATTTGCATGACTAAATTTTAAGTTTCAGTATTTTCCTTTTATGTGTAAAGCATCATCTACCATTTGCTATTCTGCATATGCCAGATGCCATATAAATAAGTTATAGAAAATTAAATGCTTATACAACATGCCACACATAAATTGTAACAAAACCCACAGTGGCATGTTTCAACTGCATAAATTTGGCGACTAAAGCTATGTATCCACACTCTCTTAAAATGTCTTTTGAAGAAGCCATTCTGCTGAATGAGTAAGAAAAAAATGGGCACTTAAAATCAGTACAAATGTTAAACTTTCTTTTAAAATCTGAGCAGTAAAGAAATATATTAATTATTATAAGGATGAAACTAAGATCAGCATGCAATTACTATTACTTCCCAATTTGTGACTGAAGTTAATAATAATAATACATTTCATAGCTATACAGCAGCAAGTCTTGCTTTAAATGATGGGAGACAGTATTATGCACTCCTGTGGGAAAATTAAGAAACTTGAAGGTCACACCACAGCATGCTTGCAACAAACCAGAAAACTGAAATTTTGTCCATGGCTTTAGTCAATGTGGAGCACTATTTCCAATTGAATAGGAAAAGAATGAGCTGAAACACCTTCTACTTAAATCAGCAAAAAACTTTAATGTAACCTTAGCAAGAGCTGATTGGCTGAACTACTACATATAAAAACATGTCCCTGTTGTTTCCCTTTTAAAGTTTCACAGAAATGAGAACAAAGCACATAAACAGTAGAAAATTACCCAAGTGTGGTAATTTTTTTACAAATCGTATTTTGAATCCAAACTATTTAAATTACTCCTGAAAATGAAGCATCAAGAGCAATAAGAAGCAACCTGCTTACATCTCTTGAAGGTTTCACTCAAATTGTCTCGCATAGCCTGCTCACACTTCGGAAGAACACGTTCGTTTGTTTCAAAGATCGTGTTCTTTAGATTTTCAAGTACTCGCAGTTCTCGGAGGCCACGTTTTTCCTGCCACAAAAACGAAAGAAAGTGACTGGCTAGCAAGGAATTTCACTTTGCAAATCAAAGATGGTTGCCCAGTTGATAAACTAATAGCTTCATCTCAAAGACTAGACGATTACCTACTAAAGTGTTAACTCTACTTATTAAACAACACAGATAAAACTGCCAAAAAAAACCCAGCAATGTTCCATTCTTCACATTAAAATACAAGAATCCTTTGAATGACTCCTCTGGCCCTTGTGAGTTACACACCACATGGAAAAATGCGCTGTTTTGTATAGATAATTTACAGCATCTCTAAAACAACAGAGAGCAACAGTTTGAAAGCACTCCATTTTTATAACTCAGTTTTTACTGAAAAATAACATAGCAGTGATTCTGCTTGCTTGACGTCTGACCCTCCACATTTAGCATGGCATGAGGTGAAAAACAATGCAAGTAAAATTATTTTAACTGAAGTAAAGCAATGAAGTAGACTAAAAAATAATAAAACACAGCTGACTAAAGAGGCAGCTCTTCTAGCTCACTATTGATCATGATTAATTACAAGTACAGTAAGATCTTGTTTTGTTGTCCAAATTTAAAAAAAAAATCTATTTTTCTGAAGCCACAGCACCATTCCCATTCTGAATTTCACCAGCACTTTACTTTAGATAAAAACTCTACATAAACAAAAAATACTGTATCACATGAAGTGAGACAGGGATCACCACACCCCTTTTAAAACTTCAGAAACAGAAGCACAGAAAATTAAAACCCTTTAATTAAACAGGCCTCAGATTTCCTGAGTGCAAATCTCCATTCCTTGCACACTAGGTGCTAATCATTGAAAAAATAAGCACATGTCCTACTACAACCAGAAAGTATCTCATATCTCAAAGCTAGAAACAAGTGGAATTTTTGGGTGCCAGTAGTCCTGAGCCCACTTAAAATATATACAAAAATATAAACAATCTTCTACTTTGCTATTTTCTCCCATAAAAGTATAAACCAGTAATTAAATTTCAATAAAAGATCTAAGAATACATGAAATTTTTCTAAGAAGCAGAACAAGATTTCAGGTGAAATGGGTCAAATATATGAATTATCAACCTAAAGATGTAAGTTCTAATTTTGTCCGTGAGTTTAATATTTTCCGTCCTGTGGAATGACACGTAAAACTACTTACTGTATGCTATAGCTTAGTTAGGGAAAGCAGAGAAAATAAATAATTTCTTATGACTTTCAAGCCCATATGATACAGATCTGATGAGAGTTTACTTCACATCTGCATTTTGCTAAACCAGCAGAGACAAAACGGACCTGCTTGAAATATAAGCTACAATTGGGGCGGGGAGGAGGGTGTGAGGGGGAAAGACATTTTAATGCCATTTGATTCAGGTCTGCATACTGGAATTTTAAGGTGTAACTGCATTTTCAGCACTGACTTTAAATTCCACATTCTGTAAGAAGGAAAATCTACACAGAAACAGCCTTTTGCCGGTATAAGATTCAAATTTTCTAATCTTTTGCTGCCATCTTGTGGAAACCAAATCATACTTTGCAGGCAAAGCTGTATATAAACACTTTTACACCTTCAATACTTTAGCCTTATTTGCAGCTAATCAGATAACAGTCATTCTATTTTTAATGATTTTATACTTTACATGAAGTGTTGCTCTTCTCTTCCAGTAATATTACTTGTGTAACGAAAACCAAAGAAAATAAAATTACAACTGTGCTAGCTGAATCCAGCTGAGGCATAAAGTAGTTTCTCAATGAAATGTAAACCTATACTGGCCAATAATACTTTCCTTGAACCAAGAGGACTTCTCTAAGATGTTAGGACTACATTATTCTCCTACATCAATATTCCTGTCAGTCCTCTGCAGAAAAAAAACCCACATGCCCCTTTCAAAACTTTTAAAAGACCTAAATTACCGCCTTGTTCACTAAAGATGCAGACGTATATTGCAGATGTGTTATTTTGGGAAAAAAATCCATGTCAAGTCTTTCTGAAGAAAGTTATGTACCTACTATGATATCTAAAAAGATGTTAAAACTTTTCAAAGTCTCAGACTGTGACAGCATCCAAAAAATACTTACTTCAAATTCTTTAACAAAGTAACGTATTTCTCCCTGAATTACTGGTCGGTGATCCAGCAGTCTTGAATAGACTTCCCCAACATCTAGAAGATTAATGAAAGCCACAATTTTAGTTTTTCTCTCACTCTCACACCAGGCTACACAACACAGGCAATACACCATACCTCAATGCGAGGAAGGACTATTGCTCACCAAGTACATACAAAACCAAAAGAGCACCAGAATAGTATTTGTAGGGTAATATATCTATCCAGGAAACCACCAGCTTAGATAAAACACAATGAACCAGTATTCCAGATGCTAAAGACACCTTTCTGTGAGGGTGAACGCTCTTCTCTGTGGCTCAGCACCCTTTGTCTCAATCCTCTTTCTGCTCGGTACAGCTTCCGTATCTGATTGCTAATGCTGGTAAAAGAACAGATTTAAATGCTGCAGCTTAGTAGATTAAGAGTGTAAGTGTGGGAGTCTTCTGCAGCAGGAGACAAAAGGAATCCTCACTAGAAAGGAAAACTGTCAGCATTTTCTTGTATTCCAGGGCCAGACTTGAAATTTAGTCTTGGAAAAGAGTATTTACTATTTAAGTATGTGCAGAGAAACATCAAGAAAAGAAAAAGCCTGTCATAAAGAAAAAGCCTGCTAAATTGAAAAGCACTGTGAGACCACAGCAAATACTGTTTCAAGAGATACATAGTATAGTCCCAAAAAAGACTTCAAGCTGGCACTACCATCTAAATGATGTGTTCTCCTGCCTCAGCTGCTAGACCTGCCCTGGCTCCCCGTCTCTACGGTAACCACGTGTGTTTGTTTAACACCCTGAATCCCACCCCGTCCAAAAACGTGCAGAACGATTATTTAGAAATTGGGGAAAGGCATGATTGCAGTAAATAAAACACGGGATAAACCACTTCCCAGACCAAACGCTTCTACCCACGGATTAAGCAGGACAAAACTTGGGCAAACAAGACTCAAGCAAGAGCTTCCCCAGGAAACTCCATGCCCGTGGCAAGGGCCCCCGTGGCCGACCCGGCTCCCCGAAATAAAGCTACAGAGACACCCTGGTTTCCAGTTCTGAGAGATGAAAGCCAGCTAAGCCTCCCAGGTGTCCAGCTTTAAACCTCAGCACACGCCGCGGAACCTCGGAGGGCTGGAGGGCGCTGGAATCCCGGAGAGCTGGCCCGGTCCTGGGTGGTCCCGGGACACCCCCGGCCGCTCACGGGACCAGCCTCCCCTCCCGGGGCCCCTGGGCCGTCTCTCCGCCGCTGCCGCGGGGTTACACAGCGGGCTGTGCAGCGCTCCCTCCTTACCCTTTATGATGGGCTGGATCGGGGACCCGGCGGCCGGGGAGTCCCGTCTCCTGTCGGCGGGCGGCGGGGCCGCCGCGCTGCCGCGGCCGGGGGACGCGGGGCCGGCCCCGCTCATGGCGCTCGGCGGCCCCCGGGCAGCGCAGCCCGGGCCGCCCCGGCCCTTCCCCGGCCTCCCGCCCGCAGAGCTTCCGCCGGGCCCGGAGCCGCGGCGTGAGGTCATCGCGGCGCGCCGGCCGCGGCTGCGGGAACCGCCCCCAAGGATCCCCGAGCCCTCCCAAACCTGCGGCTTCGCAGCCGCTGTTGTGGGAGGAGAGACGCGCACGAGGCCGGAGAAGGGCAGCGGGGCTGGGGAAGGGCGTGGGCGGCATGTCCTGTGAGGAGCGGCTGAGGGAGCTGCGGGTGTTTAGCCTGGAGAAAAGGACGCTCAGGGGAGACCTTATCGCTCTCTATAACTCCCTGAAACGAGAGTGTAGCCAGGTGGGGGTCGGTCCCTTCCCCCCCTTCCCCAGGTAACCAGCGATAGGGCAAGAGGACATGGCCTCAAAGTGTGTCAGGGGAGCTTCGGGCTGGACATCAGGAGGAATTTCTCCACAGAAAGGGTGATTAGACACTGGACTGCCCAGGGATGTGGTGGAGTCACCATTCCTGGAGGTGTTTAAGGAAAGATTGGACATGGCACTTGGTCTAGTTGACAAGGTAGTGTTTAGTCATAGGTAGGATTTGATGATCTCAGAGGCTTTTTCCAACCTAATTGATGCTATGATTCAGAAATTATAGTAAGAGAAATGCATTAAGCAACCCAGTTTGCTTCTAGGTGCAGCAAACGTGAATAGCAAGAGCTGGATACACAGGCTACAGAAAAAAAAAAAGCAGCAGTCTCTTTTTACAACTATTAAAAAAACCAAAAATGACATGAAATTCCTGTACATTTCTTTTAAAACCATTTCAGAGTACAAGAGAGGCTTCTCAGTATGAGAGAGCGTACTCCTGCAGCAAGTCCAGTGGAGAGCTACAAAATGGATGAGGGGACTGGAGCATTTCTTACAATGAAAGGCTGAGGGAACTGGGCTTGTTCAGCTGAGAAGAAACAACTGAGAGGGAACCTTATCAATGTCTATCAGTATCTGAAAGGAGGGTGCCAAGAGGATGGACCCAGGCTCTTCTCACTGGTGCCAAGCAACAGGACAAGAGGCAACGGGGAAAAACCGATGCACAGGAAGTTCCACCTGAACATGAGGAAGAACTTCTTCACTGTGCAGGTGACCAAGCACTGGAACAGATTGCCCAGAGAGGCTGTGGAGTCTCTCTCCCTGGAGATACTTAAGTACCTTCTGGATGCAATCAGCAACCATATGCTCTGGGAGGACACTGCTTGAGCAGGGAGATTGGACCCGATGAGCCACTGTGGTCCCTTCCAACCAGACCCATCCTATGATTCTGTGAGAGCATTAGGATATTTTCAATATACTTCCCCTCCCTCCTGGCCACTTATAAATTACAGTATATTTACTTCAGCTTGTGACTTTTTTTTCCCCCTGCTACTCAATAAACTCAATAATTTCTAGAACAAGTTGATCCTGTTTAAGCCATTGCACCTAAGTTTGTTTCTTCTTTTACACATTTTTTTTTTTTAAATCTGCAATATATACTACACTGCTCAGTGTCATTGTATGGTCAATGAAGAATAAACTGGACCACAAATCTGCTACAGCTGCTGCAGCCTTCAGTGTTCCGACCTGGAATACCAGAAAGTTGCCAGTTTACCTGGAACAATTACTAGTTTATTAGCAGAAAACAGGAGTGGTATGTATTCTTTGTTAGAAATTAGTTCTGCCCATGTTCTACTCTGCATAGCTTTTATAAGTAGGAGCAATTGTGTAGCTCAGGAAAAAAAAAAGGACTTTTTAAAGCTATTAGAACTGACACAAAAAATGATCCTATTATTAAATTCAGTGTCACATCATAAAAGCTTGGAAACTGCTCACTGAAATTACTATATGGGGTTTTTTTTTGACAATATCTATAATCTTCTAAACTCAGGTTTAAAAATGAGTGAATTGGTTTTGTTGAAGCAATCTCCTCCAAAATGAGGCAAAATATAGCTGGAGTCTGTCTAATAAAATGAATATTACATTGGGAAGTGTTCAATACTTCAACTAACATTATTATTAAATTTAGTGTAAATATATAATGTAAAATAGTTTTTCACTCCTTGACTGTTACATAGTCTGTAAATATTATGTTAATTAGGCAATAAGTAGATATAAGAATTATTTGAAAAATAGTTCCCTTCTACATTATCTTTTTTCCCTTAAGTGACCACCTATTGCAACCTATAAATTAGTATTTTTATTTTTCCACTTGAATCCAAAGCATGTAAGTATTTGACAATCACCAGTAAATTACAGTAGTGCTCATATATTAATAATATCTGCAGGATATTCCAGCTGGCTCAATCATCACTACTATTCTGGGCTAGAATTGTTCAAATGTAAATTTCACCCTTTCCAGCTTAGCTGCCATCCTTTCATAGCCTCTCAGATAAGTTATTTCCCCCTCTAAGCCCTATGCTCCAGCTTTTTATTTGCTAAGGAGGAAATCCTGTAGTTAAGGGGCTTTTTAACTACTGCATTTCTAGGAAAGAGTTTTTACATCATGACTAATGTCAGGTTTGGAATTATGGGACTGCAACAAGGGTAAATCCTGTGACAGATAGTTGCATTGGTTTCTAGGACTACTGTCTTGAAACCATTCCTCCTTTGTTTGAATAATGTAGTTTTTTTTATGTTGGTTTTTTTTTTTTTTTTTTTTTAAGAATATTANTTAAACCCATTCCTCCTTTGTTGGAATATTGTTTTTTTTTTTTTTTTGTTTTTTTTTTTTTTTTTTTTTTTTTAAGAATATGCTTTATTTGTTGTATTTATGCCTGGTTTTGTTTTTTGTTTCCCTGCTTACTCTCATTGCCCAGTCAAGCTTACTTTCAAAACATATTTAAAAGAAATTAAGGAGGACTTGAAGAGGTGATGGCTATAAAAAGACAATACTTGTGGAGCCCCTAACCTGTCAGTTTGTAGGAAGTAGTCATCAAGTCACAAAAATATGGAAATCGCTATGGCTTGGAGCATGAAAATCAACATATGTAGTCATGTATTTTTTTGGAAGATAGGCTAAACAACCTCTGTCATTTTTGCCGTGCAATGGAACCCGCTTTCTCTTTTAGGGATCACCCTGCCACTTCCCATTAGCATTAGCAGCACTCCGAATTGCAGAATCTTCAGATGAACGTGCCGAGTCCTGTCATTTCCCCCACGGGCTGTCTGGCGATGATAATCCACTAAAGGATTATTTCATCCAAGTGGCGGTGTCCGAGTCAAATGCCGGCAACAGGCAGGAAAACCCAAACCTGTTGAGGCAGACATCTGCCCAGATGGGAGGAATCGGAGCGACGGCCCTTAAGAGGGCAAGGCGGGGGACATACTTTGTGCCAGCAGAATAAGTCCATGGGCTGCACCCGTGATGGGAGAGCAAGACCACGATCGTGATGGCTGGAAGTTTGCGGGCTGCAATGCCGATGCTGGCCAAAGCAGGCCCGGGGCTGCGCTCTTCGGAGGGGTGCCTTGTCACATTAGCCGGGCGGCCACTGTATTTGATGCTCAACCTGGATGGACAGGCCTGCCAGGCAGAAACTGCTCAGGCAGATGATGCTGGGGAGGACAAAAATTATCCACCGCAAGACTGAGAAGACAGATGACACCCAGCAGGAACAGCAAGCCAAATCTGCAGAATCCACAATGCAGCTGGCTAGCCCGGGGCTACCTGCCTCTTTGAAGAGGAATAGACATCACCTACGAGCTGTCAAATTAGATCACCAGCCTGAAAATGCTGAAAGAGATTTAGTTCTTCCAACAGAGAAGGGAAAGTTTAATAGATGAAAATCTTCCTAAAGGGGCCAAGGTAGTGTGTGAGGGGAAAGGGGACTCCTTCAGATGCAGCAACAATGAAAAATTAATCACCTCCCGCTTGCCTGCAGAGTGAGAGATGGGATGCATGGTGTTCTGTGGCAGCTGCGCTGGCTGTAGTCACTACCAGTGTGGAAAATAAAGGCCACGCCTGCAGGAACGTGCACAGAGCAGCAACAAGTAATGCTTGCTACAAAATCAATCCCCCTTTCCAAATCTGTGATATCTTTATATCGCCCTGGAGCTGGGCTCTGAAGTACCATACATCTCACATTCAAGACAAGCAGTGGTGGGATACAAAGGCACAGTGTGAATCCGAAAGCCCGGTGCAGCAAGAGGTGCATGATGGCATTTTCCTCTCATTTCTTTTGCAATAAAATTCCAGCACAAAGAAAATATGCGTAATACAAGTCAATTTTGATAAATAAATAGAAAAAAAATATTAAGATTACCCAGTGAGTAAGCATGTGCTCAGGTGTATGGTGAATATGAAACCTGGTGTTTCCATCAGGGACAGCAGCAGCATGATCCAATTATAGATGCGAAGAAGAAATACTGCTCTTAGGGGGAGAATATTAAATGTAGCAATCCATTAAGCAGCTGCATCATTGCAATTACACTTTGAAGTTAAAGACTGTGAAACACACCAAAGATTAAAAGGGGTGGTAAGATTAAAAACCAAAAGGGGAAAAAAATCAAATAGGCCTACTGATCCCTCTTTCTAGCAAAAAAAAAAAAATCAAAAAAGGTAGAAGAAAATTACATACTAGGTTCTGTAAATACATACAATTGCAAAATCAATTTATGGCCATACCAAGTAAATCTACTTGAAAAGTCTATTCCCAACTTCAACATTAATGTAGCAGACAAACCATAGATCACCTGCAGAGATGCAAACAGAAGATTCTAGCAGATCAGAAAGAACATGAACCAGACTTCTGAATAGAAGAGCTTACACTGGATTTTGTACCAATGATTTTATAGTTCTATCTATTCCTCTATTTTCATCTCTCTCAGCTAATCACTTTTTAAGTACTTTGTCCTCTCCCAAAGCAACAGATGACTTTTGATCATCTATTGTTTTTTTAACCAAGCAGAAAATAAAGTTCTACTGCTCTTTTATCTGTAATGTTACTTGGGTGTATTTCACAGACAAAACCACTTCTAAGTCACATTTTCACATAAAATAGTTAATATAAATGAATGTCATATTTGAATTTCAAAGTAGATCCACATTAAACCTTACTTAAGAGTCTCAGCAACCTGCGAATAACCCAGGATCCACACCCACTAAAGTGTCCAGAGTAATCTTCTATCAGCTATAATTGAAATTAATGTGTGTATATGTGTGTGAGAAAGAAACAAAGTGACGTAGAATTATTTTATCAAGATACTCCAAAGCTGTAACACCTATTGGGAAGTCTAAGGTGCACCTCAAAAAATAAGCTCCCCATTCCTAGGCCTATGTGCTTCCAAATATTCAGACAGTAGCATAAAATTCCTGAGAGAAGGTCTACTTCAGTTAACAAATATTTTGAAGAGGGTTGGGTAGGCTATAGAGAAGGAATACAAGACGAAAAAGATGAAAAATATGTGAAAATATCACCTCTTACAGGCAAACAGCTAAGATGTTTGCTAGGAGACTTCACTGGCAAAAGTTACACTTCGTACACAAAGATCTCTGCAAATTCGATAGGTGCAAACCTATTGGCAAATACTTACTGTGGGTGGGGTGAAGAAAGGTAACATAACTTGCTGGGTTGGACTGTTTTGAGTGCGAAGCAGAAGTGATACCTTCTAACTCATTTTCTGTGTGAAACACTGAGATGCCAGCCTGGAAGGTAAATCACTGATGACCAGGAACATGACAGAAAGCATGTTACACATTTAAGATATCATAAATTTCTTTAGTTTTGCTGCTGAAAAGCCTCCACTTTGGTTCCATCCGAATGGTCAGATTCAAGATTTTCTTTTCAGGTCTAAACTGGAACTATTTCTTTTTGTTCAGTGTATTCTTTCCAAATTTCTCATTCCTACTCGCTTTTTTCTAATCTCATATTAAACCTGGATTTTTCTACAAATCACTGTTGCCCAGTTACAAGTCTCAGAGCAAGAAACAGCCCTACAAACTTCAGAAGTCAAACTGAACTTTCACTTAAAAATCAAGTTATACATACAGAGACAACTAAAAATCATCAGCACATTTCTAACATATTTGATGCAATACTTGAACACTTGTTTCAACCTGGTTGATCTACAAGCAGTCATCTCGGCATCAAGAGAAAAAAGACAAAGTGCTAAACGTAGGATTTCACTGAACACTTACAATTATCATATTTATTTCACTGTTGAATTCTTCTGTTGCTGAAAGGTTGTCATGCAGCACTATCTCACCATATGGCAACACACTCAAGTCCCAGGGGCACATACTTAAAAGACCATAACATGTCAGGCCCCTTGAATAAATTAGAACAATTATGCAAAATAATAATACTGCAATGATGAGATACATTAACAAATGAAAGTGTCGCTGTTCATGAAATGCTGTGAAAATAAATTCCACACATCACTGTGGTCATCATCATCACCAAAATGCAAAGCAACAAAACTAAAACAACATCACAGTGCCCTTCAGCAACTGAAGTTTTAAGAAAGGAGAAAGGGGATGCAAGGGAGAAAAGTCTCTTTTACTAATGTTCAGCGAAAGTAGAATAAAATATTACATAAAGAGGAAGTAGCTTTAAAAGCAGCTGAACATTTACCCATGCAAACCCTTTACAGATCATCAGTGTTAATCTGAGAGCTCCCACTACACACCTCATCTTTTAAAATTATGAAGCACAGTTGTAAAAAATGTACCTCATATAGTCTCAGACTGACTCAAAGTTGCGTGATTTTTCAGAAGTTTTCTTACAGATTTATTTGTCCTTGATCAAAAGGCGTTGGATAGAAAGGGGGAAAGGCGAGAAATATCAATACCATCTGGTTTTCCCAGTCATCTCTCTAAAGGCAAAGTCTCAATTCATCCTTCTTTGCTTTTAACCCTCTATCCCCTTAAGTTTCTCCAAGCAGGGGAAAGAAAATTGAAATATGCTCAAGTTACTATATGATAATGACCAAATGCCTTTTAGATAGTACAGAGTTAAAAATTACTAATCCGCTTCTAAACATTTCACCTTTCTATTAGCTGAACTTTTTTTTAAACATTTCAGCAGCAAGTAACACTTTTGTTCTACACCAGAGAAAATAAAACTGGCACAAGAGGCTAGGGGATACTGCAGCAGTAGCATGTAGCCAACTTGAGAAATCCCAATACTTGCAAACAGCAGCTGTTTGGGATTAAAAAAAAATGTGACACTTTCTAGCATCATCTCTACAACAACCTGTCTGAAAAGATGACAGTATTGTTCCCAGCAACATTTAGCTGTGGTTCAATTTCAGCATTCTCAGCTGTAATGTAAGCTATTTTCATGGATGAAGGCTTGCACATATATTTTAAAGAACTTAAATCATTCTCACTTAAAAAAGCGTAGATAAAAACAATAAATCTGTAAGATGAATGAGAAACTTCCCTAAACCCTGACCAAATGCACTGATGATTCACATCCCTTCTGAAACAGAAAATGGTTCATAATAGCAGAACTTAGTAGAAGTGCAGGTACTTTTCTAAGTCTTATCATCACTTGCTCCCACACATGAAAGAAAAAGCAAACTCACTTGAATACATACTATTAGGTAACATATGTTTGAATAAATTGGATATTAAAGAGTTCAAGTACTGACAGTAAACACCTGAAGCTCTCAGGCAGTCAATCAAATATGAAAAGCTTTGAGCGTCAAGTTTCTAATGTACCTTTGTGCTAAAGCCCACTTCACAACTCTAGAACAGATCTCAGAGAGATCTTTTTAAGTACATAAAGTGAGCTGCTAAGTAGCAAGGAACAAGAGTAGCTAGAAGTGGAGAATTAAGCCCCTAGGAAACGGTGAAAAATTTCTGAAATTTTTACCCTAAAAGTAACTTGGTTTGCCTGTAAACCCTCAGTAAAAGAACTAAAAATAAAATTATGTACGTCTACAGAAAACATCTATTAGAGCCTGGAACTGCCCAGGTTATGCTTATCCTTGCAATTTTCTTCTGTCCATTTATGTGTTGGGATATATTTTAATTACCTCATCTCATTATCTACTTACTTTTTCTTTTAAGGACTTTTAGCATTCAAAATGCTCAAACAGCTATCCAAGATATTTTTTTTATATTTACTAGGTGAGAGGCTCCTAAGTACAAAAGAATGTACAGGTGAAGTTGTCTGCTAAGCACTGCTGTATAAACCAACATAGAAGTTCATTTATCAATTTAAATATCAAAGTATTTTTGTATTTCTTTCATGTCTTAAAAGAAATATTGTCTGAATTGTGCAGAAGGTAATTAACCAATTCAAGTTAGCACTTTTATATTTGTTACAAATAAAAATCGGAGGACCGCATTCTACAGTAAAATGACCCATCCAAATGTGTGACTCAACAACAGAGTAGTTGGTTTTAAAGCCCGCTCTAAGCATTGCTAGTGAACTTGACAGAGCAGCAAATTATCATAGAGTTGAGGGTTTTGGTTGGTTTTGCTGGGGAGTAGGAAAAGTGCATTTGCACTTGTGTAAAAAATGAAGCGAGGCACATGCAAAATCTTTAAGAAAATGAACTTTGCTATCCAGTTTGAAAGAAAATGCTTCTAGATTCAAAACAGTACACCACAATATGAAGCAGGAAGTAAACTAACATTTTAAAATATTCTTTACTGAAGAAAAACTAGAAAGTTTCACAGCCAAATTAAGACTACAGTTTTAAAATAATTTATTCAGTCACATAAATACTTTGTAACATTTGCATGTTCCCTTTTTCACATCCTTGGCACACAATATAGCTCTTAACTTGTACAAAACTAGTGTAAACATCCATGGAAAACAAAATGAAAGGAGAGCTGGTCGACATACATAAAAATTCAATAAATAGCAGAAGGAGTGAATAATTGATGGTAAAGATAATGTAATTTCACTTGAATGTTTAATTAAAGGAACTTTAATTTTTTTAAAAAATAGTGAATTAAAACTGCATTTCCATCTTTATACCATTTTCGCATTTAATCACATACACAATAACAATTCTTTAGTTCAAATTCTTGAATGAACAACAGCAACTCAATGCAGTTGTATTATTTGAGGCATTGACAGTTTTGGTTCACACACAGAAGGTTACAAAACAGTATTTGCAAGTTAGTGGCTTTGGACAGTACAACTTCTAAACTCCCACACCTCATTCCAACACAACATTAAGATTTGCCTTAATGAGCATTAGTGTATAATCTGTTCTTGATAAAGACGACATCGGACAGATGCTGTCGGACACCTGGGTAATGCTGAATGTGGTTGAACCAACGAGACACATTAAGGTATTTCTCCTTTTCTTGCACTGTAAGGTCCACCTGCATGGGGAATAAAAACAAGGCACCAGTAACACCAGGCACTGCATCACTGGAGTCATAACATGTGATAAGGCGAAATAAAAGTGGATAGTTTTACAAATCATTTAAACTCAAATATGTTGTTACAGTCCAGCAATATTCTATCCTAATTTCACATGGTAAAATTCAAGCCCATAACATGTATATGGACTTTTAATTTACTCAAATGAACACACCTGGAGGTGGAATATACACATCTGCATGATAGAGAGGGTGGAAAAGCTTGCGTGAATTAAATGCATCTCTCTATTCATGGGCTCAGCATACAGCACTGGGAGGTGCAGGGAAGAGTTCCACAACATGCACAACCCTTTTATGTTCATTTAGCAGACAGTCTTGTCTCACAGGCAAAGTGACTACTTCAAGTTTCAAGGTGTGTTATAAGTACAGGAGTAAGCTTTTTTCAGGCAATTTCAGACTGGATAAGATAATTGGAAGTTGTTTTGTATGACTATTGCTCAAAATGGAATAGTTACTAAGAATCAGTGTAACTTAACTGCTCAGATCTGCTAGCTCACACTATTAAGATAGCAATGTCATGATTCAAATTACAACAGTAAAACAAACTAGAAACCTGTCCATACCTCATAAAAATATTTAAAGTACTATCACACAAAACAGCTTCAAGATCCATCAGGAAGAAGTCTCTAACTACCACACTATTGCAACAGCTCCTTGTCACAGGAATTGTGGCTAAGATTAATGCAGACCTTCAAGCCTACCTTTAATCAGAGGACTGGCTTAGGTAAAGCTATCTACAGTTACAGATCTGAATTCTACCTTTAAAAGTCTTTCAAGTTTAGGTCAGCAACATCCTCAAAGCTTTACTACAAAATCTGTTATTACTTTGGAGTCTTTCAAGCTAGCTGTAGAACTATTCCCATCTTGTATCACCTGTATTACTATTCTTGACTAGCAATTTTATGTCTTCTTATTTCTCTGTAATCAAGTTGGTTTATCAGTTTAGACCATTATCTCTTTTCTCACATTAACATACTACAACTGAATTACAAATGGAGTAGTCCTCAAAACAGACTACGAAACCTGGATCAGGAACAAAATGTGATCCTCATATCAAGTACCCTATCCTATCTCACCGATACTGAAACCAATCAGTGCAGGATTCACCTCACTTCGTTTTCAGTTAGCCAAGTTAACCATCAAGCTTAACTTAAATCTTTACAATGCCTGCAGTCAATGAAAAAGGACACATCTGCAGAGGACAGTTTTAACAGACACATCACTCTCCAGACATGCCTAATACTTTTCATGTTTAGATTTCTAAAGCTAATCAAGGTTAATCTCCTCAAAAGATAAACAGATGGCATATTCCTTCTGCTTTGTTCTACAAACACTAGATTTTATGGATGCTGCAAGTTCCCTGAAAATTTGGTCTTGGGCACAAGATAGCTGGAAACAAATCTTTTCAACAAACTCTGGATTACAAGAAGAGCTACACATACTCATTTACACATATCCAGGTGCATGAGTAAAAAGCTGCTCTTTAAACTCAAGTCTTATGTTAAATTTCACCTTGTGACACACCATCCTTTTGATTTCAAGAGCTGCCTATAAGATTTGCTGCTTCTCCTTGCTGTTCTCTCACACAGCACAGCATTTGGCTTAGAACTGGGAAGCTTTAAACATGTAGCAGCAAAAAAAATGTAAGGATATATACTAGAAGATGAACCAGTGGAAAAATACTGAGGAAGAAGAATTTCAAGGAGTTGTAGAAAGGAATTCTAAACCAATGGAACACAGCATTAAAGCTCAATTAATGGGAAGTTAAGAGCATAGTAACTGTGGCAGCAGCCAAAAAGCCGGGATCTTGCAGCTGCTCCTAAACCCAAGTAGCTGCTCTTCCTAGGGAACGTACCTGCCAGAATACAAGCACAGCACTACAGATGTATTTCCGTAACAACTTCTGCCATTTTGTACTGTTATAAACCCCAGTTCAGGCAGTATGAGAAAATCTGCTTTTCTTCCTGCTGGCATGGAAATGTAAACACTGTTCCTAGAGGTGTATAGTCTGATAGAAATGTAAAGAAAAACCATAAAAACAAGCCACATTTTTTTGCTGATCTAGAAATATGAGAGTTATTGGCAATTAACCAAGTGAATAGCACTAACAAAGGGAAAAAAAAAATCTACAATTTTTAAAGGCATTACAAATGAAAAGTGGAAGCTATTGTAATATAACATGGTTTCACAAATTGCCTGAGTTTCTGCAAATGTAGTATATTCAGGACCAAAAAAATGCAGTACCATTTAGGGAAAGATGCTTTTGATCACCTGCAGTGTGTTATAATTAACGGTAGTTGGATGTTGATGCTTGATATGAAGCCGTAGAACCATTTACAAAGTAATACAATGCATGAAAAGAACAATGTGTGTACTCTAAGGAAATCTAAAACTACTGGAAGTGAAGTAAGGTATTTAAGTAGGAGCAAATACTAAATACCAAGACTTTAAGTTCCTTGAATTAACAATGACCTTTTTCAAAGTCTTTAACGGGTAAGCACCTGGTTATGACCTGGGTATGGAAAGGCTGAACAAAACTTTAGATTTTGCAGCAGATACAGTATTTCTTTCCCATAATCTTTGACTGATAATTCTCAATCTTCACGTTTCTCCAATGTAAATCAAAAATAAAAGTCTGGAAAGCTAGTCCTCTTTCATTCTGTTAGCGTAGTGAAAAAACATCTGAAGGGCAAAACAGACAGCTATGCTAATAATAAAACCCCTTTTTGTACTCTAGGCACAACAAGCAAGATATTTTTACTTATTTACATAATGTACTCTATCAGTGAAATATATTAAAAAGCACTTTGTGGCATGCTCTACTTTTTACTCAGAACATAACTCTTAGGTTAATTGTTTAGAGATCACTTCCATGGCATTTTTTACAACATTTTGTTAGATGGGTATTTTCTGTTCTTCCTCATTAAATTAGATAATTCCCCCAAGTTAAGAAAGGCTGCTGTTCTGCTGTTAAAATAATTATTTGCTATTAAAGCAATTATTTTAATAGCAAAGAAGCAGACACTTAATTTGACAGGCTTTTTTTTTTAATGTCATGAAAAAAAGTCTTTTTCTTCCACCACAAAGCTCACTGAGAGGAACCAAGGTGGTTATCATACAATGCAACTCTAAGAGTTTCTGAAAGGGCTAAAAATACACAAGGCTTTAATTATATTTTCTTTCTGTAGCATTGGGGATGCAGGCATTCCCACACCCTGTATGTCATGGAAAATCTAAAAATACCTGCCTATATATGAAGCTTTTCAGCATCAGGAAAAGGATAGGATACTATCTAACTTTTTAAATTTAGCCTTTAGATATGGGAGACAGAGAAAAAGCCCAACAGCTGGATGGTGTACTTCATGACATGTACTTTCACATAGTTCTGTCTAATTTTCTGCTGTTAAAGGAATAAGCTTAAAATTACATCTTTTCTTTAAGTTAAAACTGTTTTTTTGGTTTTTTTTTTTGCCATTTAGTTTAAGAACTATTTTTAGCATCATTGCTTAGAAAAGCCTGTTACCTCAGTACTAAAATAAGCAACATTTCAGTGAATATTAACAAAAAATTCATGGCAATCTATTTTTTACAGGAAATGTTCCTTATGGAAAAAGTAACTCTAAAATAAACTACTATTGTAGTCTCATTATAGTTCAATATTAGTAGTTCTGACTCAAGGACAACGGCTTAGTTTGTTTTGTACTTGATCATATTCAGTTTGACCACAAAATTTTGACTGAGGCTTCTTCCATTTGGAGATATAAACTTCACCCATAAGTAATTTTCCAGACCTTATTAAAGAAATTTTCAAGTCAGACATACAGATTTGAGACCACTTCCTTGGTTCTGACATTTTTGAAGTATAAAAGCAGATCAATCATCGTATTGATTTTTTCTCTATAAATAGAACTGGACTTGTGCTGGTCAAAAATATTTAAGAATGAAGACATCTGGAAACTTTTTTAAAAAAATAATTTAAAATAAAAAACATATGAAAACAAGTTCATTACCACAGGGGGAATTTAATGCTGACTTTAATTTGATTGCCAAGCTAACCTCAAGCAATGCTTCTAAATTCATGCTTTCTCTGCAATCTACGCTTTAAACTAGTAAAACTTCATTGTTCATATTTATCCACATATGTATTTCTGGAATTGAAGTGTCTATAAGACAACAACATTAATACTACATACATAAAGACATCAATTATATACGACAATGTAGATCACATTGACTGTAAAGGCAGTATCAAGCAATAGATTTTTAAGGTGTTTGTGACCCGTATTATGATGCAGAACAACATGTACTATTTAGTTCCTGCCTTATTACTATGCGTGTGTATTTCTAATTAAAAGACTCAAAATAGATTCTGTCTGCAAAAAGCCTGAAACACTGCCTGTGAATCTGATTCTCCCTGATTGAGATAATAATTCTTTTCCCACAATATGGATTTTTAAACACATTGCAGTATTGTGTTTATTAAGATAACTAGAAGGGACAGGGAGAATGAAAGGCAAGAACACAACTACAGAATTAAGAGCTGCTGCTGTTCAGCAGACAAACTGGTTAGTCAGTTCAAATGGGTGAGCCTAAACAGTGAAGAATCAGACTCCAGAACCCCTCCTGGATAATGGGAAGGGCAACATGAAGATGAGAGGAGGGAATGAATACAAAGACACATGATTTATACTCAGAAACATCAAGATACCACAGGTGAAGAACTGAGCAACAGGATTGGTTGTTCTTAAAAACTTTTCCAATGAAATGTGCATCAGAAGGGTTTTAAAGTTTTCCTACTTGGCTTATTCAGGATGATCATGGTATGTCAGTAATATTTACAGTATCCGATCACTAATGTCTGTGTTAGCATGTAGTTTTTAGTCTATCAAAAGCAGAGATTACCCTTAAAGGTGTATCAATAACATTTTCAGATCAATTTTCTAGATGTGATGGACAGCAAGATCCGTGGGTTTGCCCTATGCCCCATGTCTCCCATTTCTACCTCCTTTCTTCAAGCATTACAGGAAACCTGTATTGATATTGTGCACAAGGCTTAGCTGAAGCAGTGGTGGGTAAGACAAACTGCTTCTCTGAACCACATCACATGAGGAGATACAGCAGCTTACCCTGCCCCCCGCATAAAGCTTAGGGCAGAGCACCAGCTCTGGACATACTCTCTTCCAATTACAAGAAAAATAAAAATAATTAAAAAAAAGAAGTTTAAAAAAAACCCCCAAAACCCCACGAGATTCTACAGCTCAAGATCCTGCCTCTTTATGTTAATCAATTCTGAAACCTTCAAAATATATGTAATTCCTAGTTAGTAGTTTCTAGATTTTCATATTTATTTAGAATAGTTACCCTGTTGCTTGCCCTTTATACCCTTCTGATCCAGAAAATTACCTTCCATGAAATCAAACATTTCAGAAACAGATGCTGTACTATAAACTTGTCCCAAGTAGTGTCTGGATGGTTGCAGGCACCCAGGAGCACCAAGTCATTTGTTTTTACCATCTGTTCTATTTCCCAAAGCAATAACTTATATCTTTCCTTCTTGATTAGGTGGTCTACTCTAGAGCAAACTTGAAATTTAAAATATGCTTGGATTTTCCCCTAAGTTTTTAAAAAAATGTCTCATTTGAACTCATACTCTCTTACAGAATATACAATCATATTTTTAGAAAGTAATTATAGGATTTTTTAATGTCTGCAAATTATATGTGAAAGGTAACCCATTCTGACACTGCAGTCAACACATCTATCCTACTACTTAAGATATTTTACAAGAGAAATATGATTTAACAGAATTAATTCTATGTGACTTATTCTAGCATGTTTTCGAAAACCTTCTGAAATGAAGCTTCCCTTCCCTCTCCTTGACACTCATTTGAACTTTTGCTCCTGGATAGTCAAGATACAGATACCTAAGTTCTCCTTCATTTCTGGTAGTATTTCACTATTTGATTCCCCCTCCCCTCTGCTTTCATTTTGAAATGTGGTATTCTTCCACACTTCTTCCAGACCTCTGCTTTTAATTGTATAAAAGTAACCATCCATGCAGTTGACTGAATTCAATTCTCAGGTACACATGCATTTGTCAGAGGCATCTTCTTCTAATTATCCTCACTCCCCCGCCCAGTTTTCTAATGCAAAACGGACTGATTTCATCTTCTCCTAAGAATTTAGTAGACCTTTTTGTGTAAGCCCTTTGGTTTCTTCCCACTCCAGAGAATGACAATGGCTCAGTTACAAACACATTCCAGCCACGAAAATGCAACTAGCTTCTACTTCTCTATCTTTAAATTAACATTTGAGGTTCATAACTGAAGGTGCACCAATTTTTAAGCACTTCATAGTAGCCTGAGCTAACTACAAAGACTCTCAACATCTTCCCCACTCAGAACAAACTTATTTTTGGGGTGTTTTTTTTTGTTTTTTTTCCCTTTTCCTCCTAAGCACCAGCTCCCCATGTTATTTCCCTATTATGTACGTTATCAAGTCTAATCACTCAAGTCTTGAAACACAAATGATGATTTGTTATGGCTCAAACTTTTTTATATGTATTCATCCTTCAGGAGCTTAATTTACATGCTTTTGTATTTCTTTAATACTAACAATGTTAGTACTTTCAGTTCTGACACATCCTTTCAGCTTCATTTATCTATTTCCCCATGTAATTCTGTGAGCAGTCATGTTTCAGACTCAAACAGGTAAGAATCCTCAATCCTAGAAACACAGGGATAGGTACCATCCTTGCTACATTTTACAGAGCAAACACAAGCATTCTGACACTACAGGTCTTTCGACAGATCCATAGCTACATATTAAAGAATAAAATGAAAAACTTAAAAACAAGTTTTATTTTCCTCTGTTCAGTTCCCTGTCATTGTCCAGTTCAGTAGGTCAACTTCTACAACAATAAAATGCCCTTTAGATAAATAACAATTAGGATACTTGTACATATAAAAATGATGCAAGTAATGCTTACCATGATATGATGCAATCCATAGTACATCAAAATGTCTGCTAAGGTAAAAATGTTTCCTGCAAGGTAGACTTTATCTTCAAGGTGCATGTTAAGATCCTAAAAAGGAAAAATTCATTAAATTGCTATAGTATTGACCTTGAGAAACAATATATTAAGGCAGTTGTTAAAAATAATAGAAACTTCCTCTGGAGACCATGGATACAAAATAAACACCAGTTTTAAATTATCCCAACTCAGCAAACAAGACAAACAAGAAAAGAAGAAAAAATTCCAGAAAATAACTGACAAGATAATAAAATAAAATAGCATTCTTTGACAGTGAGAATTAGGTAAAATTTAAATGCTGGTCTCTGAAAATAGTGCTTTATATATAGTGAAATTTTTGTAAATGCAAATGCAATTTATTTTAGGCTGACTCCACCGAAGTAGTTTCAAGTCTGTCTTTTCTTAGCTTCAAATTACTGAAATTCCAAAATTAAAGAGTTGTGTATTTATTATGAGTGCAAATTCAAATGCTTTACATTGGATTAGTCAAAAATGCAGTCCCTATGATAAAAGGACAGCATACTGTTCTTCCAGCAGCAGCTATGCCTGTCCTCCAGGACTCTGTGCAGCTGGTCAGCAAGGTTCTGGAGCTCCAAATGTGTAAGAACCAGGGAAGCACACAGGCATAGTGGGGTGGGAGACAAGGTGTTTCAAGCTTAATGCTGGAAACTTGATACCCATCAGCTGCTATCACTTGACACCTGCTTTTATTAATGCTGAAATCGCTGCTAGCAATTCTTTGTGACTGATATTGCCAATTCAGCTGCTGTCCAAGTCTTTAAGAGAGCATTTCAGCATTTTAAGATCATCTCTCAACTGTTCCAGATCAGAGGCTATGAGGGTGGACAGTAGGAGGCTTCCATTTAGGTTCAGTAAATAATTATTTCAAATGTGTATTAACAGAAAGACCCCTTTTCACGGATTTTTGTATGCAACCATTCTCTGCCAGAAAAAAAGAGGCTGACAGGCTCAGAGTTGCTCAAGTTTATCAGTTCTGAGGACAGAGGCATCACACATCAGCTCTACCTCTTTACCTGTCCTTCCTTTTCTCCAAACCTTACCTACTTGTCATCCAATTTATGCACCTTTCTGCCCCCTACTTTCCTCTAACGAAATGCAACAACAAATTAAATTACCTACTTGAACCCTGACCCCAGCATAAGCCAATAATATTTACAATATTCTTTTCAGACACGTACAAAAACAGTTTCCCAGCTTCTCCTCGGATTTGGAAACTCTCCTTATCTGAGGGGAAAAAAAGGAGCACACAACATCTGCTTAAGCCACTCCCTCCTCCTGCCCTAGAAACAGAGGTAAGCAGCTTAAACATAAGCAGCATTTCTAAAAAATTTTAATTTTTCAGTCTCAATTACAGCACGTTCCATTTTCAGACAACCTCTAATTGAAAAAAAAAAGTCTCGGGCAAGGAGAAGGGGGTTAATAATTAGTGAACAACTGAAAAATTATATTTGGCCTAAAGCATTTGGCACTTTTTTGTGGTTATATAATTTTACTGATGCAGAGATATCCTATAGTACATATATGGAAAAAAAACCAAGACCAAACCACAAAACTAAAATGTTGAGACTTTAAGACATCTAACCTTGCATTTGCTTTTGACAAGTTCAACTCCATTAAGCCACCTTACTATTCTTTGATAACCTCTTCACGACAGGACTCCTGTACTTCTGTAACATTTAAACATCCCCATGTCTGTTTTGATTTCTTTTATTAGAGCAAATCAGGGAAAAAATATTAACCCCTGCATAGTTAAAATTCTGTAAGGTCAACTGCCCCTGGCTATGCAGCTTCTTTTCTTTAGTCTGGTTTACTGCTTTGTTCATGTTAGTTAGCGCTCAAATTACTTCAAACATGTAACTACAGTTCTGCGGAATTTCCTACATGCAACACAAAGGCAAATACAATGTTAAGAAGAAAAAACTTGCAGGAAGAAAAAACCCCCAAACCTAAAAATTTGGTTACTAGGAAAAAAATCCTCTAAACTTGCCTGTTTTGAAACAAATTTTCTGACCATCATTTTTCATTTCAATTAACCAGAAACTCCACATGCATTATAATGAAAACTAACACCACTGAAATGACATCTTCTCCCATCTCCTCCCCCGTTCTTCTTAGCTTAGGCTATGGAATCAGGATTTTGTAAAGTAAAAAGCTCATTATCTCTGAAGGTACCATCACCACAGTTATTTCCCTGCTCAAAGTTTTGTATTTCTGCATCAAAGAAATCACAACATGCTAATTCTGAGTTTTATATTGCACAAGTACACTCAAAATAGTCATCAATAAAAAAATCCTAAAACTTTAAAGGCAAGGTAAGCCATTACAGCGCGAACAATTCTTTATTCTGGTTCATCACATTTTATGTAGTCAGTTAACTGAGCAAATTACATTTGACAAAAATGGTTTCATCTTGTATAAATTAGCATTAGTTTACAATTCTGGTTTTGAAAATGTACTTTCTTCCCCTAAAATACAGACAGATATTCTGATTTCATTCTGCAAGTTACACTAATTCAGAAACACCACAGTATTTTTTTTCCACGTGTATTAGGCACATTTAGTTAATCTTGCCTCATGGGTTATGCTTCCCATGGATGATTACATTACTGGCTAATAGCCAAATGTGCTAAAATTCCTGCAAGTCAAGTTTGCTTAAGTGACCACAGTATTAAAGTGAAACAGTGTTCCTGTCCTGGAGAGATTAATGAAAATATGAACACAAAACTGTATAGAATTTCTATTACAGGCAGGATATTGAATATTTCTATTCAATTCGGGTCTGCTGGCTGTCATTTGAAGCATTAGCCTTTCATGTATTGAACGTCACTACTTAAATGAATGACATATATACAAACACAGAATTAAAAGGCTAAGATAGTCCTGGAAGTTGCTTGTAACTATGTAAACTTACTGTTGCAATCCCTCGGGAAACTCTCAAATTTCAGACAGGTACTTAAGGCATAGCTGCATCACAATACATTAACATACACTGAACAACTGCAGCAATTCAAACACCATTTTTGGGTATGAGGGGGGAGAAAAGCAACAGAACGAAGAATTGTTGCATTATTTATAGACTAACCATGGATTTCCTTCGCTTGCTCTATGGGAAAAAAAAATCCAATTTACAGCCCATATCCAGCAACAGCTCAACAGATCCCATTCACAGCACACTTCTGAGCACCCCCCAGTATTGTTTACTGCCTGTTAAATATGCAATCCATGGCCTGTAATCCATTTAATCTGCTCAGGCTGCTGAATCCCTGCCAGTCACCGCAAGTTGTGACAGTGCCTCAGATAAGGAACAGTTGCTTCTTACGACAACTCAGGAGCTTTCAATGGACCTAATCACACTGATTTTGTTCTGGGTATTTTGCCCACAACACCCTGCTGGTGTGTGTGCTTCCCTTACACACACAAGCACATCCCGCCCTTTCAGTCAGCAAGATTCTCAAGGTCATTTATGCCCTAAATGCCTTTGTATCTCTCGAACCATGCAAAGACAAAAAGCTGAGCACTCCCAAATGCTTCAGGAAAGCCCCTGACAATGCAGAATCCAGGAAACGGTTTCTCCAGCCATAGCCAAGAAAAGCAGAATTACACTTTTGGTACATAGACTTATTTTTAATTCTCATGTAAGACTCTTCTCTCTAACTGGCAAACTATGAGCTAAACCTAGTCTGAAAGAACATTATATAAAACATACTGGATTTCCTTTAAGAAGAAAAATAGTCAACAAATGTTGCTGCAATAATCAAAATTCAATCTTTAAACCTGTAAGTATGCAAAAATAACCTGGTGCTAACAGAAGAGGTAAAGAAGTGAACACCAAAAATTGAAATTTGAAAAATATTTGCTGGACAGGCTTGCCAAAGCAGGGAAGCATTCCATTCAGAACTCTCAAAAACCAGCGTACAGAACTATGGATTAATGGCATGAACAGAGCATGGATTTATTTACTTTTGTACCTGTGTAAACAATTTTTCAAGCAAGCACATTAAATAGATATTACAGCTCTCTTATTCAGATTTCTAATTGGATTTCATGATTACAGCCAGGCAGCACAGGAGATTGGGATAAAGCTAACTGAAATAATGGAATATTGTTTGGTATGAGACACTGAAAGTAGTACACAAAGGTTCTTAGTTATAATTATCCTTCAGAGACCAGAGGTTTCTACATTATTGTGGATGCTTTTTTGTGAATTTAACAAGCACCAGTTATTTGGCAGAAGTTTCTGAAGATCAGGTGTGAGGGGGAAAGCATCCTCAGGTTTAAAATACCTAAAATTGATAGAGCAGAGACATTAAAAACTCCTGAACATAATTCACTAACATCTAAGTAGACATTTGATGGCACAAAGGTTCCCAGTTCCTTCTCTGAGGAGCAGAAAAAACACTAGTTATCCTGCATGACAATTCAGAAATTTTCCAATTTTTTTCCTACGCAGCTTAATTTACCACTAACTAAACATCAAAGAAACAAAATATTATACTCTTTTATCCTGTGGAAAAGGAAGTTAATACAATGCACTGGATATTAGGCTATCACTGCTATTGACATGCATTCCTACATATCCGCTGAAGAACAGATATGGAGCAAAAGTACCACTCCCATTTATTTTGTCCAGTACAGAAGCACAAATCAAAATTAGACAAAACTCAACAAGCTCTTTTATTGGCCCATTCTGAACAGTGAGGCATTTGCTCTGCATAAATATAAAAACCCTGGTTGAGATGGTCTGTTCCACCATTATTTTCCTGCCAAGTAACAGCTTCAGGCAACACGTCAGTAAGAACAATTTAACAACCTATTTTCGTAGAGCAAACAGAAAATCCTTCCTGTTTAAATTAACAAACATGAAACCAGTTATTTACTGACATTTTGTAGAACCACATCAGTTAAGGGTTAAACAGAGGCAGCCAAAAGTTTATAGCAGAAGCGACTGAACTGTTTTTGGCGCAGCTTATTATAAATTGTGGCTCTAGGCTGCAACTGTCCCAAGACTGCCATTGTGTATTCCAGACACGCTGTAAAACTACAGCCTCAGACTTCCCTCCCTATTTTAGTTTTTCTTTTTTTTCACCCTTACTCCCTTTTGGCACAGTATACTTTAATGGTAGGCTGCCCCTTTTCTGATTAATCATGGTGGCAAGAGAACAAATTACAAAAAAAAGCCCTTAATTGCTATACTATGCAATTATCAGTGCTGAAACAATTTCACAGCAGCCTTGTGTTAAAATAAATCCTGGTTATTCAACACTTGCTAAAAAAAAAAATTCCACAGAAAAACTTTCAAATGGTAATATTAGGCTGCACTTAAAGGCAGAGATTCTCTCCTGAATAACACTGTTTCTCAGTAAGGAAATTTTGTTTTGCTTAGAAACACTCAACTTATCTACATATTTGTATTTCAGAACATTGTCTTTTCTACACAGCCTGTGTCACTAAGGCCAAAGCTGAAAAGAGATCCCAGCCTCAGCAGGAAACTGCCATATCTCCGCATCTGGTTTTAATGCTCCAGTGCAGTTCTGCAAGTACTCACACGTATGTGCTGACAACGCAGGTATCATCACTAAAACCATCTCGAGCAGATGAATTTTGTTATACAACAGAAAACTTCCTTTTGGTTTTTATACAATTTTGGTTTTTATATGATAGAAAGGTAAATGGAAGTTAGTTATCTGTTCTCACACGGTCTTCTCACAGTTTGGGAGAACAAAAAGCATTACAAGTTTCAAGTTTGTTCAAAGAATGACTAAAACTGTGCGACACTTGTCATAAAAGTTTAGACAACAGGGACCTCCAAGGGCCACCTCACACACCACAGCTAAACCTGAAGTTAAACTTTGATTAGTCAGTGCCTCCTTCAGTCAAGTTCTAAAAATCCTAAATGGTAGACAGTTTTCACGCAGTATCTGTAGAGTAACCACGACTGTGAAGCTTTTGATAGCATTTGCACACAGAAAGTAAGGGCAGAGACGTTACAAAAAGAGAAGCTATGTAAACAAACTCATGATTAACCAATGGAAGATATTCCCCAGATAAAATGAAACCAATATAACTCAGATTATTTGGAGTTCAAGTGAGAGAAATGGTTCTTAAGGATTTTCACCAGGTTGGTAAGGCAAGCATGACAGTCCTCAAGATCAAGAGGGCTGTCAGCTCGAAGAGCAAGGAAGTTGCACTTTGTATGATTTTAACATGCAATATTTTCCTTGATTTTAAGTAACAGCCTGTTAATGCTTCTTCAGTTTATCTTTGGTTTCTGCACACCTTGCAAGAGCCAGAACTATTATGTTCTGCCAGCTTTAAGTAGAGTCAACCCTGCAGCTCAAAAAGTTATTTCTAAACTCAGACTCACTGGCAACACTGAGCAATGTAACTCTCCATCTAAAATATACTCTCAAAATTAGAAAAAATAAGCACTTAAAACATCGACTGAATTTCACTGCTCTTTTATACACACTTTATAAACAGTGCTTAACACTGTAAAGCGAATTTTCTCTTCAAGTTGTTCCCACAAGACTGCAAAAATACTAATTGCCAGTTGCAAGGAGTAAGAAGGAAAATAGAGTAAGCTTTGCTATCTGCTCCTTGTAATCTGGCTACTCAAACAACAGGGTGACCCTTTGAGATTCTCTTTTCTGCTTCCACCTTTTTAAGAGGAAGTAAGCTTCAGGCTACAAGAAAAGCTTAATAACAGCAGACGTAGGACTCCACACAAAGTAGCTCAATGTGAAGGGCAGTTTTGTAGAGGTTGCTTTACGATTTCACTTCTCATACGCAATTCTGTCCAGTACCTCCTTTTAGCATCAATAGCAAATACCACAGCATCAACTATGGCCTGTATCCCATAAATGCCAAATCAGTAAGAATAGCTCTTAAAACAATCAGAGAAGTGTTATCCTGGAATGCAACACCAACTTGCTTATAACCAAGGGTTTATGAAGATAGTAAGAAACTGACACCTCACACAGGCAGCTGAACAGTCTCTAACTGTGGAACACCCTTCATAATTTACAGCCTTACAGCCATTGAGCACTGCAAGAGCTCTGCTTCATATATTTTACAGTTATAGCTGTTTTCCCGTTTCAGGTTGTTGGGGTACTTTTGTCAATAAAAGTGAAAAGCAGCAAGAGGAATAAAAGGCAGTACTCAGCAATACTGTCAAGCCTTTAGCATTTGCTCAGTTTTATTAAGTGGATGCTTATGCACACATTAGCACTGTAATCTCCTTCAAGGTCTAGTCACTCTAAAATTCAGTGGCAAGGTAATTAAGTACTCCTTACCTTCAGAATTGTTCTAGTATCTTCCTTACTGGAGCCCCCATTTACTCGAGTCACTCTGTATTCCAACCACTGCTGCACCACAGCTTTCTCCTCGGCAGTGCTTCCCAGCAGCTGGTCTTTCCTAGCCTGCCTGACCAGGTGGGCAGCAATGGTCATCAGCCCCGTCAGCCCAGGGCCATTGTTGGTTTGGAGAACAGGAACCTAAAAGTGGAAACAAAAGCATAAGACTAAACAAATAATTACAAAAAGCAGTCTCTACATGAATGGCTACTGTTTTTTTATGTTCCCTCAAAAGGACCTTTGAAGCAAAAAATCAGAATTTAGAAGCATTCATGGTAAAGGTAGTGCCATCAAAACCAAGTCTGTGTTCACATTTTGCTCTCTGGGGTGTTTTATTTCCAACTCTTACAGAAGAACACGAACAAACCAAGACACCTTTAGCTCCAATTAAGCAAATTCTGGCAATATTAGTTAGAAATAACACTGCTTGTTCTAACACTGGCAGAAATCTTATTAACTGACTTCTAACTCGTTTTTAAATTCAGGACCCTGACTTAAGACTGTGAAGTCGGCAGCATCCAACTTCTCTCTGAGCAAGCAGGCTGCAGTTACCACACCTCTTGAAAAGCTTATTCCTACTTACTGCTCCATTCCCAAATGCCCTGACAGCAGTCAGGAGCTCACTGGTACCAGGAGGACAACACAACACACCTCCAGCTTTAACCATGTCTTTGTGAGCGACAGCAGCACATGTTCAACTGTGGGAAAGGAAACTGAACCACCACCTCCAGAAATTAAGCGACTGAACTGAAACTCACTGCAACAGGCTGAGGCCCATTCTGCCATTTATGACATAAAATGAAGGAAGCTGATTAAATGTAACACTCTTTCTTTTCAAGTATTTGACCATACAGAGGAGTCTGTCTATGTTCAGACCTATTTAATAAAATGTATAAGTTGAAAGCATAATACCATTTTCATAGCTGTATCAAGAGTCTTTGACTACTATTAACTTTTTTCCACTGAACATGCTGCCAGAAAAAAACTGCAGATACTAGTTACTTGAATTTTTCAGCCCTATGCTTTACAGTGATAGTGGTAAAATACCAGTTGGGCTGTAACAATTAAGTAATTAAGGCAGCTTTCACAACTGAAAAATACATATAGATATTCAGGACTCCAATCTTAAAGTCAGTGAAAAACCCCCAAAACACAAGGCAACTGCAGAGCTTCATTTCTCAACCAACCTTCTCCAGGAGGGAGAATCACATAAATGGCTCACAAATTTGTGACACTCCCAGCTCCATCTTACATTTTTCATGCCTCAGGTGCCTCTTAAACCATGGAACGTAATGTTTCCATACAAACTTTGAAACATTAAGACATCTAGAGCCATAGAATCGTCAAGGTTGGAAAATACCTTTAAGATCATCCAGTCCAACCATCCACCCAGCACTGCAACTCCTAAATCACCTCACCCAGTGCCACATCCAGACATCTCTTAAACATCTCCAGAAATGGTGACTCCACCACCTCCCTGGAAAACCTATTCCAATGCCTGTCCACCACAAAAGGGAAAAATATTTTCTCATATCTAATCTGAATCTCCCCTGTCTCCGCTTAAGGCCATTTCCCCTGGGCCCCTCACTGCAGGCACAGATGTAGCGGCCCCACCCCACTACAACCTCCTGTCAGGTAGAGGTACTTTGAAAGAATAATATTAAAGCCAACACGTGCTCACTACAAACACGTTCCTATCATTAAAACAGCATTTTTTTTCCCCCCCATGTAATTTAATCAAGATAGCACAGACATAACTCGCACAGACAGGAAAAGGAGAGTGGTGGAAGAACAGGTATATGTCAAGCCGAAATCCCTTCCACGACACATGATGATCCTCCCCACAAGCAGAGGGAAGGGATTTCCAAAACCTACAGGCTCGCAGGCAGCGAGACCCTACAACACCTGCAACATATGTGGGTTGGTGAAGGAAGGGCTGGAGGGAGCACAGGTGAGACCCTGCTCAAAGAGATGTCGGCTGGTATCTGGGGGGCAGCAGCCACCGTCACATCGGTGTCTGGGGGGAATTGCCAGGGAGGCGGGAAGGGAAGCTCGGAGGGAAGCAACCATCGGGGAAAGGAGACCAGAAGACGCCCGGCCTCCCGCGCGCGCCGCCGCCGCCACCCGCTCCGGGCCCCTCCTCGCTCCCTTCACCTTCCGCTCCCCCTGGACGCCGTACTTGTTCCCGCCCGGCAGCCCCAGCAGCCGCTCCAGCAGCTCAAGCTCCTCCGCGCCCCGCACCGCTGCCGCCATCTTGCACGGCGGGACACGCGGGACAGGGAGGGAGGGCGGCAACAACCGCCCGCCCCATTGGCGGACAGAGCCACGGCGCCGCCGTAGGAAGCGCCACTGCCATTGGCCCGAAGGGGCCGGCCAGCCAATCAGAAGCCAAGGGGGGCTGTGCGTTCAGCCCTTCGGGGGGGAGGGAGGAGCAGCGGGGTCGCGGGCAGCGCGTGCGCAGTTGCGCATGCACGTCCCCGGCCGCATGGGGGGCCCAGTACGCGCGCGCCAAGCCGCGCCTCC
>VZTE01004781.1:2689620-2764339 GCA_013397775.1 Eulacestoma nigropectus
CGGGGGCGGCGCTGGGGCGGCGCTGGGGCGGCGCGGGGGAGCCCTTGGCCCTGGGGTTTCGCGGAATCGGTTTGGTTGGAAAAGAGCTTTGCGGTCGCCGAGTCCGGTCTATGACCCAACACCACCATGTCAGTTAGGCCATGGCACTGAGTGCCACGTCCAGTCTGTTCTTAAACACTTCCAGAGATGGTGACTCCACCACCTTCCCGGGCAGCCCATTCCAATGCCTAAGCACCTTTTCTGTGGAAAAATTCCTCCTGGTGTCCAACCTGAACATCCCCTGGCGCAGCTTTAGGCCATTTCCTCTTGTTTTACTGCTGGTTGCCTGGGAGAAGAGGCCGACCCCCACGTGGCTACACCCTCCTTTGAGGGAGTTGTAGAGAGCGATATGGTGCCCCCGAGCCTCCTTTTGTCCAGGCTGAACACCCCCAGCTCCCTCAGCCGCTCCTCACAGGACCTGTGCTCCAGACCCTTCCCCAGCTTCGCTGCCCTTCTCTGGATAGCTCCAGCTCTGTCCCTGGAGTCTCCCCACTCCGGTGTCCTGGCCTGCCCGGCCTCTCGCTGCTCGGTTAGATGGATGGCTCAGTGCCACGCAAGGAGGTGCCCTGATGTGCCCCTCGGGGATGCCCTCAGGTTACCCACGCAGACCGTCCCTTCCTTCTCCTGGGGTTCTCAGGAACCACTGCACCTCTTCTGTCCATCCTATTGCTCGTCCTGCCTTCCTCCACCTGGCAAATATTGAACTTTTTGTGCAAGTGCAGCTAAATTTAGCAGGGGAGCTGGAGTTTTGTGGAGAGCTAGGGATCGCTAGGGATCTTGTGAAATGAACGAGCAGCCAGAACCAAGCCGCTACCCAAGGGCAGGCATCAAAGGAGGAGGAGGAGGGATAAAAGTAGGGTTAAGAAAATCATCCTAATCCCCACTGTTAATAGTAGTAATGAAATTAAGAGATAAACCCCATAAAATCTCAGCTGGCCATGAAATATCCTGATTTAACTGCACATTAGTGTACTTGAGATTTGATGAAGGCATGATTTAATCACCTTTCCAATGGAAGATAGTCTGCTGCAGATGTCATACTTGTGTATAAATGTTAAGAATTAAAACAATTTTAGTTTGGCAGGTCTATTTGTGCAGAGTATCAAAACGCAATTCTTGATAGAAGATTACTAAACACCAAACTAACATTTTTTACTGAAAAGAATGAGTTAGTCTTGTCCTACTACTGACATTTTCACAATACAGACTCAGGGCTATCACTGCGTTAGTCATCTCAGATAAGATGATCCTGACAAATGTCCTGTTTCTCCAGTGAAACACTTTGTCTTGATACAAGGTGACATTTGGATTTGTACCTTCTGTTAGAGAAAAAGCCTGAAAGTGGACACTGGGCCTTCCTCTGGCTGGGGAGCAAATCTGAAATTGTGAGTGGATTTTTAAGCTTTGGCAGGACTTTGTAGGATCTTTTATATTAACATCTGCAAAGCACTTAATTTAAAAAAATAGCTCTGCCTTGAAAATGGCCTTGCTCTTTTAAATTCTTCAGCTCGTTTCTTTAAGCAATATTTTGAAATTATATAGTTCCAGCAGTGTTCCAGTAGTGTTTCAGCTGTGTGATATCAATGAATGATCTAAAATTGTACAGAAAGCCTTCCTTTTCAGTGGGAAAATTGAAAGAAATGCTTTGCTCCCTTTTTAAAAGCTAGTTGATAGTTTCATTATTGAGCAATTTTACTTTTGATAATGAACCATGTATCAGTAAATATATACCTACACTTACAGGCTATTTTATATATTTAAAATTTTTAGATGCTTTGGAACCTAGAAGATGTGACCTACCAGTGTAAAGTATTAGTATCGATGTGTTGAAAGATCTATCAGTTAAAATAAAAATGTCAGTCAGATGAAACCTGAGGGTTGTTGGGTGGTTTCTTGTTGTTTTTTTTCTTATGACTTTCCTCCCACCTCAAAGTTTTAAAGACCTTGGAAAAGGAGACTTTATAAATTCAATGGAGGAGATTTACTGCTTACGGTTGTGTAGTAGTTTTCCCTTGATAGCAGTGTTTAGCAAAGTCTCTCTCCTTTTCTTTTTCTGTGCACAGTTCTCACTTCATTCCATTAGGTGGAGCTTTGTGATTAAGGCTGCAGAAGAAACTTGCTTCCGAGTGCAAAATAATTCACCACGAAATGGCTGGGGGAGGAGGTGAACGAACCCTTCTTTGCTTAGAGGTGTCGTTGTCCTGTACAGAAGCTCGAGACACAGAAATCTGAATCAAGACCCTCACATACAAGGAAAATAAATTGAAAAATCGATTCTGTCAAATGGGGCCCTGCTCTAATCTGCTGTTGTCATAGTCAAGTTCTGAATCTAAAATACCTTAGGTTATAAATTAAATGTCAAATATAATTAATTTGGCACTTGAAACATGAAGTGGATGACTGTCCTTTGGAGAAAGCCTGACAGCTTTATGTATGTCACATTGGTATCTGTTAAAACAAGCTTCACATGCCAGACGATCCTTGTGTGAATCATATTGCTGATAGCTGTACCAGGATTTTGTCGATGGAATAAGTCTCAGAACAGTTTTCTCCTTAATTGTCTGAAGCTTTTGGAAGACAATATAAATCAAGTGTCATCTGCATCATCTGTGCAGAATAATGGTTTTATCATACATCAAATAAGCAATTTATTTCTTATTCATTACTACAGAAGCTATTGTTGAATATTTACATACAAATCTATATTTTATACAAATGGAGAACGTTTTCTGTCCTGTGCCTTGAACCCACTGCAGTTACAATTTGAATCCAGTTTCATTCCATCTTCTTAACTTCAGCAACAGCGGCCGTAGCCCTGCACTCCTCTTCTGCAGGGAGGCCAAGGTTATAAATGAGTTCCACTCCTTCTTCAGCCCAATTCCCTGGGGTGTGGAGATCCCGTTTGCATGGCCTCCTCCCCTTGCCCCAAACCAGGAGCAAAGAGGTCTTTCTTCACATTTTGCGTTTTGTGTCCTTGCTTTGTGCATTGAGCTATGCTCACCTTAATGTTTATTTATTCACAGGTACCCCCGGGGAGGTGGAGAAGGCAGGTTTGCCCAATGGACACTTCTACACAGTTGTTGAAATAAAAATGTCAGTATACCACATTATTTCCGTCTAACAGGACCAGCAGGGTCTTCCTAATCCAAACCTCATAAAAATTCCCCAAGCAGGGTGCTGCAGTAAGATTTCACCATTAATTTTTAAATGTGAGTAACAAACTGGCTAAATGATTGTGGGTGATACCCTTTACACTGCCTGTGTGATCAGGATACTCATTTAGCTTAAAAGAAAAGAAAAAGAGACTGATACCATGCTGCTCATTGAAATGAGGGGAACTTGTGCAGACAGACTAAAAGATCCAGACTTTTTCCTGGTTCCTTCAGTGGCTGAATGAAGCAAAGATGAAATTGACTTTTTTTTCCCCCAAGTGCTCTTGGAAAATCAAACACACAAAAAGAATGATTCTTGTAACAGCCAACTCTCCTCTGCTTCAACGTCCCTTTTCTTCTGCTCAGCCCTGTGCTCTGTAACAGAAACATGAGCCCCAGGTCTGTGTTAAAATTTAGCCTTTCTTGTAAGTGTCAGGCAGAAAACAACTCCAAAGCAATATTTTAAACCTAAGAGGCACAACAATTTTTTCTTTTTGTCTCATTTCCACTAGGTTTCACCAACAAAAGGACTGCTAGTTAGAAGCCTTTTTGTAGGCAGTGACTCAGAGAGGTTACGGTCCCAGCAGCTGATTTTAGCCTAAGTGCATATTGAAGGAGACAGGGAAGGGAACATTGCTGTGATATTACTGCTGTGATAGTGCACCACCAAAAGCAGGGAAAGGGAGGCTTGTCATACTTCTGAGAAGACTGACCTCATGCGCTTGTTTGCCTTAATTTAGCAAGAGATGCATGTGTTTATATTTATTTCAGTCAGAACAACAACAGGGTTTGTCACTGACCATTATAAAACTGACTGATTTCTTTTTCACTTCTGTTCCATGGAAGATAATTGCAAGTCACGGTGCTGCCCAGGCAGCAGTGAGTTAAGGTCATCGTCTTAGCTGCAAGGCAGGGCCAGATCCACAGGCAGGATAGCTGCATTACTGCACTGCTGCATAAAAGCGAAGTAGCTCAGGTAAGAGGAAATTAACTCCATACCGCCATGCCTGAAGTGTTCCCAGACCTGACTTGTTCATAGCTCAGAGTTCTCTGAACTTTGTCTCTTACAGGCACATCTGCATTTGGATCTCAAAAACCTTGTGACTCATTTTTGAAATTAAACAGCTGTTGGACATAGGTGACAGTTGGGTTTTGATAATTCCAAAATAATTTTGACTATTTCCCATGGATTTGGAGACCAATCAACAGCGCGTGCATGTATTCATAAACACATATATGCATCTATAAAAATTGTCTCATTGATGTTTCTTTGAAGTATTTTTTTGACAGAAAGCCCAGGTAACTTTATTCTTCCATAAGGAAAGAGTCAACTCTTAAGCACTGATTGTTATGAGGTTGATTTCCCTGAGACAAGATAATATGGACCTGCACGGAAAATTTACTGAGAGTTCTGTAGAGACATATTCTGCTCTTAGCTTCATCCTTGTTTCTTAAGTCAAATTTACTATCCTTTATTTCTTATTTTCCTTCCAAATTTGAAGATATCCTCAAAGAAAAACAACCAGCATTGCTGGGTGTATGGAAATACCCAGACTTACAAAAAATGGCTGATTGGCACAGAAGAGAACAATCTGGTGTCTGACATACCAATCTGAATGCTAAGGTTTGGTTCAGCAGGGGACCACTGTTTTTTTTCAGCAGTTGTGTGTATCTAGAACAAGCAGTTCTGTCCCTGACAGCTAAATAGATGAAGCAGATGACAGATTTTAAAAGTGCTATACCTAGAACACTACACCTGGTTTATCATGTGTAAATGTGGTACATTTGATTGTGGAAACAGAATCTGCTGCTTCTTTTACAGCTAAGTAAATGCTGGATTTAGTCTGTTGTGTTCTTGAGAACATGATCATTGTAAGTGAATTGCTGCTGTCAAGAAGCTGTTTATAGGGGGTTTGCCCTAATTACATAATGCAGAGTCCTGGGATGAAAAGGTTATGTGTACCCTATCAGTAATGTGCCACGTTTGTCCAGACTAATTCTGCTCTTTGTTCTCCAGCTATGGCTGTGCTGAGCTGGAAATATGTCCTGAATATACACTAGATGGCAGGCGGGTCAGGGGGCTGGAAGCGAGCCTTGCCCATTCATCACACAGCCCTCTCTCCTGCCTCCAAAAGATCAATTGGTCTTCCCCAGGCCTCTACCAAGGACATTTGGCTTGCTGTACGATATGAGTATGCAGTCAGCGGACTAGAAGCTGATCTAGCCCTCTGCCCACAGGATGCTAGGCCATGTTGTTTCTGACAGATTTGCTTTTTGCCATTTAGCCGACAAGGAGAAGATGCCCGATCAGTAACAGCTCGATCAGTAGCAGCTGTTGTTGAGAATAAGGCTTGTGTTAGAGAAGTGGATGTGTTAAAGAAGTGCTGTCAGCACCTGAGGCAGGTTCTGATGGCTTGTCTTCAACAGCAGACTCCTGTATTTGCCCTGCAGGAGACGATGGCAGCTTGTCGCAAATTTTTTGTAACAGAACATCTTTCCAACGCTCTGTGATGCCCCAGGATGAAAGATGCCCTCAACGTTGCCCTTAAAGTGGAGATCTCATTGCAATGCCAGTATGTACCGCCTTGAATACATTAGTGCTTACTGCAGGATCCTTTGGGAGCTGTCGTGACACAAGGTCAAATTCAGCCCTCATGTAAACTTGTGGTACTCGCTTGACCCACAGCTCTGTCACTGTAACAGAAATGCTGTCAGGTTTCACCTCTCCTGATGTCCTTGAGGAAAGGGTGGATTTGAAAGGAGATGTCACATCACTATCAGATTATGCTAATGTCATAGGTGAGTCTCACGGGGCTCTAAGAATGAACCACATTTTAAAACAGTCTTTTCTATAGTTCTCTGTTTTTCCATTAGTGGTAGTTGTAGGAAAGCCATGAGTGGTCATCAATTGCTTTTCTTTTCTCAGACAAAAAGTTTCCTCAGTGTTGAGTTGCAGTCAGATGCATTTAGGATTCCTGCTCTGGTGTGAGAATCCCTGAACTGGTGCACCTCTTCCAATTTTAATTATCAAGTAAGGATACAGCTACTCTACAGACAGATTCAATGTAGTTATTGGTGCAGATAAAACAAGTCTCTGCTAAGGACCTTATGTAGTTTCTTATATCTGTCGCAGGGCTCGAGTACTTCCATAGAAGCAAGGCAGTTTTTATTGCCAGTTCATCTAAATCTAATCAGCACATCTCTGGATAACAAATGATGGAAAACATGTTTTTTTTCTACACTTTTCTCTAAACTACTGCTGCTTATGGCTCTGTATCAGTTGAGAATTATGGAGAAGCAAACGCTCATGTAGTTTCAGTTGCCTTACTGAGTAGTGAAATAGTTGGGACTCTTGGGAGCAGCAATGGGAAAACCTCACTTTGAATAAACCTTTGAAAAACCTTTGAATAAACCTGTATCTTTTAGTGCTTAGAGAATGCAGTAGTTAAAACAGTAACCACAACAACAACAAAAAGGAATCAGGCTTAGATAGTTCCTAATCTAACCACCTGACACCTCCTAGAGTTGAGTAGAGTACCTGTACTCTGATAGGACGTTTTCTCTAATAGGACAGGAGTGATCAAATACTGCACGCAAGCGCTTTTGTCTTTTCTTCTTTTTGAGTCACTGAGGAACCACCCACTAAAACTAGGAAACATTTCAGAACAAGAAAATGAGAAAAGAGCAATAGAGACTTGGCAGAGTGAATAAGCATGTGTATTTATATAGACATGAACGCTAAGAGGGTCCTTCCCTGAGCAGCAGCCAGCCCCAAAGGAAAGCTAAGAAACCCTTCCTCCTGCAAATGTGGTTTGAGACAAGTTGCACGAAGACAGCAGGAGAAAACATCATATCACAACCAGACGAATGAAAATATGGAGCTGTTGACTCACCATGGTTTGAGTTCTCTTTCATATACATGCAGTCACATGGTTTATTTGCAGCAAAGCCCCCTGAAGCTGGTATTGCTAGTGAAAGTAAATGTGAAGTAAAATTGAAGGCTCCTTCATTTGTTCTTTGCTTCTCTT
Source organism: Eulacestoma nigropectus (assembly GCA_013397775.1). Classification (NCBI taxonomy): domain Eukaryota; kingdom Metazoa; phylum Chordata; class Aves; order Passeriformes; genus Eulacestoma; species Eulacestoma nigropectus. The sequence continues at coordinate 2,696,840 of VZTE01004781.1, forward strand.
TACTTGGTCTCTTTCAGCTTTTAATTGCTGGAGACATAAATCTACAAAGTAAACAAACAAATTAAAAATACAGAATTGGAATTAAGCAGTACATTGTATAACTTTTAATGCATATTTTTCCAGTAAAGCAACTTTCCTAAAGGTAAGATGTGTTTGGAATATCAGTTATAGACCCAGGCCAAAACCAACTCTCTCTGTGGGAGGCTGCCTTTGTGAGAAGAAATTTACATTTAGCTTTTGGCGAGTGTGTTTGTTTGACATTAGCACATACATCACCTAAAGGAAAATCTGTATTAGTATGGAGATGTCAGATGAGGCTCTGCTACTGAGATTCATGGCACTTTACCCAGGATTGCAGGAAGGAGTTACACACAAACCTTATGAGTTTAAGAACTTCAGGTTATGTTGCACCATAACCCATGAGTTTGATAATGGATCTACCAGAAGAAAACAGGGTCACAAATAGAATATTATCTTGTTGTCCAGTGCCTCTGCAAAATCACACAGTTCCTCCTTTTCCTAGGTGTTAGGGTGGTTTTTGGTTTTGGTTTGGTTTTCTTTTATAAATGTAGCTTTTTGTACTGATCTCTCCTCCTTTTCCCTGCAGTGATCTTCAGTCTTGCTTCTCCTCTCCAGCCAAAACTTGTCAAAACCATACATGGCAAGACAGACTTTTGTTTTTTAATAGAGTGTTCATTTACTGCTGTTTTGGAAAGGATTTTGTGGAGGTGAGGAGTGAGGCTTATGTGATGATGAGTATTTGAACTGATTACAGCAAGGAACTATAATGCCGAGGAAGAAGGTTATGGTTATCAGCTGCCGGGTGTTGTTCAACACATCGGTGACATTTTGAAATATCTGGTTTAGAATTATTTGAGCCTACAATCTGGGGGACTGTAATTGAGTTTTACTTCTTGGGAGCTCACAGAGGTTTAGGCAGTGGTTTATAAAATATACACAGAGATCAAGTGGTTTGAAATTCAGACTGATTTTCTATCTTAGTTTTTTTTGGTGTGGGAAAAAGGAATAAACCCTCAAAACACTTTCATTTAAGGCCAGTTCCTGCCAGCAAGGGAAATTTAATCCACTCAGGCCACCAAATCATTGAGTACATTTATTCATTAAAGTAATCAATCAGTGGAAATAGGTTTTTCTTTTTATATATTAAATGGCAAAAATGATGAGTTCATAAAAATGTCAAGAAATTTTCATCTCTGCTATCTCTTTTCTAAGGTCAGCTGTCTTCAAACGTATTATCCCATTTGTGGGAATCTTACTTATTCTGTCTTTCTTGTAGAAAGCTGAGCATTGAGTATTACACAGAGATTAAAAGTGAGTAGAAACTATAGAAAATGTCAAACATAGCAGAAATCATGACACTTGCTCTTTTGACTAGTCACAAAAGCATCAACAGTTGTTAATTTTTGAAGCCAGTACTCTGGCAGTGTTACATTAATACATCAGTCACAGCAACTTCTTTTTTACATTTTTGCTAGCATCTACAAGTTTGTCAAGATCTATCGTCTCTTTCCCTTGTGCAGTTGGCTTCTTTTATTTTGACAAATGGATCCTTGCCAAGAAGTTATGTATGTGCCTTGCACATCATCATTTGGAAACAGGAGACAGTATCAGGATTATCATTTTTCTCTACCATGTATAATGTAGTCTGCTTCTTTGAGATCTTTTAGTGGAAAAGACCGGGTGAATAAAAACATCAACTGTCCATTTGCCACGGGAAATAAAATTACATGCATTGTTTGCCTGACTCACTCTAAACCTAGAAATTAAACTCCTTTTATTTTGGGAAAGATGAAGTGCCTACCAGGTTTGTCTTTGAGCTCTTGTTCATTTAGGAAAGGAGGAATATAAAGGGACCAACTGCATCATGAAATCAGTGTCTTAGATCTGCAGACAGTCCTTTAAAACAGACTAACCCAAATTTATGAAACACTCTTTTAAGATCTCTGAGTGAGAGACCTTACAATTGTTATAATGATTCTAAACCTCAAAAATGTTGCTACAGTTAAGGAAGAGATGAAATAAAAGGCATTGCCAATATTTTGAGTGAAGTAGCAATTTCTTAGGTGGTGTTTCCAGATCTTCCCAGAAAGATATGGAACCGTGGGCCATCCAGAGGAGGAATGATATTCCCAGATAATTTCCTGAAGTTAAATTCTGTCCTGAAATGTGTTATCGAACCATTAGTCTGTTACTATTGAATTTGGGGACAGGTTTAACCGTATGAATGTGAAAAAGACATGCTGATCTTCCTCAATAGTGTCAGGAATATCTACTACCTCCCCCATCAATGCAGCTCCATCTGTGGCCAATTGACAGAGGAAATTGATTGACAGCAGCCCTGAAATATGGACTAATTAAATATATCATAATTAGGTTGCAGTGAACACAAATCAGCTTGACCCAAAAATTTTTGGTTCCCAGATGTCAGCAAGATTTTCTGTTTAGCTTTGTAATGTGGTTGGGGTCCAGAAGCAGTCTCTAAATAGGGACATCTTTGATGCCAATTCTTACTGCTCACAGTTTTGAAGGTGACTAACAAATATCCGTGGAGCAAGCAGACTCTAAAGGGCAGCCAAAGGCCTGTTTGTGTGGGGAAATCAGCATGGGGTAAGGTAAGATGAAAACTGAGGGTACAGAAGCTGTCTGTACTCATTCTTCACAGGAAGAGTGGTAAGCCCTCAGGGTATGCTCAGATGGCCCCTGCCAGTGCTCGCTGAGGTAGTTTAAGAGGTCACTGTCCCTGGGTATCTGCTTTGTCCTTTTGCTAGAGATTATGGCCCTTATTCCAGTGGACATGGACAGCAGCTCATGGCCACCCTTCCACCATCCTCTTTCAAAGCCTGCTGTGTTCATTGAAATTAGCCATGAAGACTGATTTGTGTTTATGAGCTGAGCTGCTGTTGTTGAAGGCTGAAGAACTGAACCACGCTTTGGTTTGCTGCCCCAGCTAAGGGAAGAAAACTGCTGTCAAAGCATGGGGCAGGTGCCATAATGACATAAACGTTTTAAGAGCAATCCTTTGTGAATGCAGTGGAATAAGATATCACATATTTCATGATTAGAAGTCTCTACACAGAGGAGCAGGGTGGAATAGCTGGTGGTTTGCATGTTTTCAGATTATGGTCTTGCACTAACTTCTTGGGCACATAAAAACTTAACTATGCAAATTTCAGTTATTCAAAGACATAGTAAACCTGTTTCTTTCGGAGCAGAGCAGCACCATATTATTTAGTTATTTCACTGGAATTTGGCAGTCCTCATATACCAGATGACATTAAACAGAGCTGAACTTTGCCTGAGTAAGGAAGTGCAGCTACAATGCAGCAGCTATCATTATCCCTAATTGGGATAACAAAACCTGTTCAGATCCTGTTGAGCATTTCCTTACATGCCTGCTGCATGCACTGCAAACCCTTTTTTTTCTTGAGATTTTGATGTGGGTCTATGACTCTTAATACACATCCTAGGCCTCGGGACTGGGCTGTATCAGCTTTCCACAGAGATGCAATGTTTAAGTAAAGAGAGCAAAGAAGCTGAGATGCAATCTTAGAGACAATCTATGCAACTTGAAGATCAGTTGTAATAATCAGATCAGTTGTCAGTGTGTAATATTCCCTTGAGCATTCAAAAGAGAGCTAACAGAACATCTTTAATTGCTTTGCATTTTTTGAAGGAATTCAGGCATCTCAAAGGTATGCAGAAAACACAGTTAAGTGTCAAGCTACTGTAGTTTGGGCTCACAGGTGTAGCATCCTAGCCTGTGAGCTGGAAATGACCAATCTTTAGTACTCATCAGAAATATCTTTAGATGAATGATCATTAAAAACATTGTGAATACCACTTCACGCTTGCAAACTAAGCTTATCTTCTGGTCATTGGCAAAATGACCAATTTTGGGATAAATAGGCTATACACAGAAAAACTTGGTATATATGCCATGTGATTTAGCTGAGTTGGTTGGAGCATGGTGCTGATAATGCCAACGTTGTGGGTTTGATCTCTGTATGGGCCAATCACTTAAGAGCTGGACTTGATGATCCCTCTGGGTCGCTTCCAACTCTGAATAATCTGTGATTCTGTGATCTATCTGGCTGTAACACATCTTTCTCCTCTATACCCAAATCTTTGACTATGTGTAAATGAATATACCCACTAGCATACTCCACTAGCAGGAACAATTCACAAAGTTGAATCCAACAATATGCCATGCAACGAATACTAAGGTAATCTGCTGTAGCAACCGCACCAGCATTGAAACTTTCCTGACAAAGTTTCACCTGCACTTGGCTAGGTCTAGTCAAGGGGGAAGATTTCAGGAACTTCAGGCAGATCTTTTGCCACAGGTTTCCTTAAGACAAAAAAATACCGTGTCCTAATACAAATGGTTTTATGGACACCATGAAAGGCAGCTGGGTCAATATTGAAAATAAAGAGGAGGAACTTGGAGACCTGCAGCTCTTCCATGCATCATTGCTCACCGAAGACCAGGTGTTTGCCATTAGGTGTTTGCTGTAATGGAGGCACCCAGCTCTGCAGGCCTTGGCAGAGCTATTTTCTATCCTCTGCTGATACGGATGACAGAAGCTCAGTTCCAGCACATCGGGTAACTGTTTGTTTGAGAAGCAAGTACATGAAGGAGTCTTTGGATTTGCAGAATGTTTTGTCTATTTCTATTTCACAGCTTGTCTTGCTTCTGCTGCACTTTATAACATCTGGATTCTGCATGGGCCATGGAGCACATGTTGGTTCTGTCCAATGCTCTCTGCCCTGGAGCAACAACAAGTGCTGCTGGTCAAGTAGCTCTTATTTTGTGGTTCTACTGAAGGAGGAATACAAGTGGAAAACAGGTGGAAGAAAATCATCATGCTACTCAAAAACATTCCTTTCCTATTCCAATATTTGGACTTGAGTTTTCTTCTTGAAACTTGAAACTTGAGTTTTCTTCTTGAAACACTATTGCCATATCAGCTGAAAATGCTTAGTGATTCATAGAGAATCCTAAGGAGTGGGAAATCCTATGGAAAAACACCATTGCAGGCCCAAATGGACTTCCACTCTTGACAAGGAGAGTTTTGCCACCAGTTCAAATGAGAGCGCTTGGGGTAAGCCTTCTGCAGCCACCGATTCTTCGTTTGTTCATTCATATGATAACAAAACCACATTAAAACAGAAGGGAAGAAATACTTAGAGCACTTTGAGGAAACACAGGGCAAGCCCTCAGGTAATTAAATTAGCCCAGTTCCACCGTTGCTGGTGATGTATACTATGTTCACTGAAGCTACATCAATTTTTCCTGTTCAAGGCTCAGACTGACAGTGTTTGAAAATATCATTGTTCCGTAGGCTGCTGCTCTCTCTGTACATCTGGGTGGGGTAGAAATCAGAGGCCAAATGCAGTCCTCAGGCAACACTTCAAAAGTGTTATGGGAAACTGGTTGCATGTTGTATTAAAAAATGTAAATTTTTTCAGACTGACTTTAGTTCATTTTTCACAGCTTGGTTTTACAGAGATGTGTAACTGCAGCTGGACACTGCTTGTAGTAGTTAAACCTTATGCTTGTTGTGCGGGTCCAGTCACTTGGAGGGCTTGCTGCTTGGTCTCTGCAGCCACACCTAAGTCATGCTGGCTTTCACCCACCTGCTTAACCTCGCAGATGAAAAGCAGAAACTTTTCACCTGGTCTGATCTCTCACATAGGTACAAATATGCACATGTGTTTATAGGCTGCAAATAATTGGCATACTTTAAAAACAAACAAAATGAAAGCAAACATGAAATGGAGATGTAGGATGTGAAGCATATAAGCATGTTGAGGGTAAGGCCCTCAGTTTCCAGAGGCTGCTGGCAATTGCCTCGTGCCATGGGGAGAGGTGCTACTTTCCATAATGCATGGAGCCAATTATACCAGTGTCTTGACAGAGGGGAAGGGGAAGAAGTCTTTTTGCTGACCCTGACAGACAACAAACTTCTACCCTGAAGCCTGATGTCTGATTAGTTTTTCAGGTTTTTTACTGAAAGGCTGTTAAGTAATAAAATTGTTTCTTCCTAAGACCAACACCGTTTCATTTACCAATGTGCCTTTTGACGTACTCCTCTTAGTTTTTTTCTGACATCAACTTAAATGCCTGTTCTTCCCCTCCTGAAGATGCGGAATTGCAAACTGACAAGTCCAGTTAGTTGGAGCTGAGTCAGTAATACCTCCAGAGATTAAGAGGGCAGAATATTTATAAGCAATTTTATGTTTTAGAGTATTTTTCATAAAAAAATATAACAATTAGGTACTAATATAAAAAGAACTAAATAGTATATTATTAAAAGGTCAGGTTTACGTAATATGTTTTGCACTCTAGCCATACAAAGAAAAAAAGTTAAGTATTTGATTTCACTCTGAACTTTATGCCTTTGATAAATTTAAGATTATTATTGTATTTAAGCCATTTTATGTCCGCAGTGGGAGTTAAGGCACTCAGCACTTGCAGAATTGAAGTAAGGATGGGAGCAGTAATTTGACCACTCTTGAATTGTATTGCCTAACATCTGAGAAGGATCAGGAAGACAATCCTTAGCCCTGAGCATTATATACAAATGAAATAGAGGTTATCTGGGGGCAGCATAATTCATTAAATGTTCCTTCTAAATGTAAAACACCAAATTCCCTCGACGCAGTCAGCCTTTCTATCTGCAGTCTAGTTGTGACATAAAAAAAGGTATTACAGTAAGAGTAAACTGAAATTCAGAAAAGCCCAGAAGTTTACCATTAAAGCTCATTCTATTTTCTCATTGCATCTTTTAATAAACAGACAGAAAAAACATTATAGGTATTGCAGTCCTCTGAAAAAAATGTCTGATTTTAGAAGATGGGACTAGATTCTCAGATGGTATCAATCAGGAGATTTACATTAATTGTAATCCAATTACTCTGTAGCTCTGTCAACTGAGAATCTGATCCAGGAGCTGTAACAGAAAAACCTCCATGTGTATCTTCATCTTCCCCTCGTACATCTCTCTTTTACTTCAGGCCAGTCTGGGAAAAATTTCAAGCAAATATTCTGATCAGATTTTTATGAAGACTGCATAGAATTACACTGGGGCAAAAACCCAGTTTATTTCAAGGGAAGGTGTAAGGTGACCAGACCAAAGTTTAAAAAATCTCATAACTGTAATTGTGCTGTAAGACAAGTACATCACCCCATTACACAGACTGTATGTTCTTATCTTTGATATATTTATTCTTACATCAAACTCTCTCATGAAACAAGGAAGGATTAGTTGTCGAGTTTGGCCAAACAGGACACAACATGGTAAGTAAGTGGTTCGCTTAAGGCTACCCAGGAAAACATATCAGAAGAGCATGAGCCTTTCTCATGCTGGGCTGATGCCACAGTTCCTAGACCACTTCTGCCTGGCTAGTTTTCCTTCTGCTATTTAATTAATACAGGTGCTATTGATAATCTTTGGAAAGTCAGTTATTTATGCTCCATCTTAACCAACACAGAAAAGTGGAAACCTCTGTCTTGTGAGCTGACAAATGGAGAGTGTTATATAAAGGCAATTGACTTTAAATTTACTGTTACCACACCATTAACAGGAGAGCAACCCAATGACTGGGATGATTCAAAGGTGCTCCCCTTGTCTCCATCAGCACTGCCCAGTGCCCTGCTCGTGTTTGGTGTCATGTGAGACAGAGGCAGACAAGTAACCAGGCTGGTCCCCCTCTGTTGTACAGCCCCATCTGTGCTCACAAAGCTGGGACGAAATCTCAGGATCTGAATGAAGGTACTACTGACCCCAGTGGATATTCAGTTATGCCAAGTGACACTCACTTTCATTTTAAATTGCCAATAAATATGAAGGAAAGTTAAAGAAGTCTTGGAAAAGAGCTTTGTAGGAATTACCCTAAATGACCCTATAAAAATATATGAAAATTTGTGGAGAAAAGGAAATGGGAAAACATTAAAAAGAAACATTTATGAAAATTTGTGGAGAAAAGGAAATGGGAAAACATTAAAAAGAAACATTTATGTTTCCTCTTTTTAGTAATTATGTTTTAAAATTTCCTCATGGAAATGCTGCTGATTCGTGTATTTGAAAAATACTCTCTGCCTGTTCAGCCTCTCCCACAATAGGTCAGTCCTAATTCACTGTCCACTGAAGAATGTATTTGTATTTCCTCACATTTGTATTAAACTTAACACCTCTAGGGTCCCTCTAAAACTTCAGAATACTTTTTAACTGCAAATATTTTTAAGGCCTTTAAGATATACTACTATATATATGTAGAGAGAGTATATACTAAAAATGATGTTAGATGTGGGTAGTAGAAAGATTTTGTTCCTTATTAATCTGTGATCATGCAAAATTGCAAAGGACCCAGGTGAATCTGGCAACTTACTGGCTTTTTATTGCCTTAATATGGTGAGATAAGGAACAGGCAAAAGCATGCTTTTTTCTGAGCCATTCCTATTTTATTCAAAATCCGTGAGGGCTTACCTTAAAAATATATGATGCTATTGAGTTCAGCAAGCTGTATGATTTATTCAAGCAGGCTCACCATTTCTTCCTGGCAGTTATATGTGATCAGTTATTGAAAGTGTCTATCACTCATTATATATTTATTTTTTGGAGTTTAGAGACAGTCTTTTAGAAGTCTTTCACACAGGGGTATTAGGGCCCAGTACTCAAGAACTGACTTTCAGCTAGTCAGTGAAATAAATGTTTTGGGACACATTATCAGTTGATAGAAGTCCCTGTATGTCTCATGCTTCTAATTTACCACAGCCCTGAGAATCTCTCCCGTTGTCACCAACCTTGTACCTGGCCATTTTTGGTGCAGTTTTGCTCTGGCACAATGCAGTGTAGCTGAGACATTTTCCCAGAAAAAATGCAAAATGTTATACATCATCTCATGTCAGGTGTTCTGTACCTCAGATTGGTGGAACAAAGCATGTTATTTCCACTTAGTGGGAAGAAACTAACATTGTTATTTCTACTGCTCTAGTGTCAGGGCTTTTTATTTCCACTGCAGTGATTGTACAGACTCTCATAACCAATAAGCCAACATCCACCCTGCCAAAAAAAACCAACAAAAAACCCCTTGGCTGGTCAGAAGCACATTAGAGCACACAAAAGAAAACTGACTCAGGCTGTAGCTAGAAAGGAAATGTATATCCTCCTGATAGTAGTGTGGAATTTGACTAAAAAATTACATTTTTCTGACAGATGGACCACCTCTGGCTCATTTCCGGTTCTCCAGATGATGCAAGTAGAAAAAACCAGAATAACAAGCCAAGGGCATGTATAGATTCCTAACTTCAAAAGGGAGAAAGGAAACATGTACTACTTGGTTGTGGTTGTGTAAAATAAATGCAGTTCAGGTTTAAATCTTCTGGACAAAAGTGGTCAGATCTAAAGGGCCCAGATACACCGTATCAGACAAAAAAAATGTCATATCTCTCTAGAGCAGTGTAAGTTCTAAGAGAATTTCCTCTGAATAAGGGACACAGCACCACTTCTCAAAATTTTCTGCAATGAGAAGCAGATTCAGGGTGAAATTGTGGCTCCCCAAAAACTTTGTCACAGAGTTGATGTGAACTACTTCACTGTGAACACTGGCTGTGCCCCATTCCCAGATTGCTCTTCCCACTTTTTAACCTCAGCTGCCCTCGGTCTTCAGCCCTCTAAGTGACCTTTTCTTACAGCACAGCTTGGTGCTGTGACCTACTCCAGCTCCCAACAACAGTCGTTCTGTTTCACAACATGTGAACCTGGGCCAGGAAAAGATGGCTTAGATTTTATGAGGATTGTGGACTACAGAGACATTGCCCCTGAACACACAGAAAGCTTGATTCTTGGACTGGTGGAAGTCCACATCACCTCATGAATGGAAATAGAACAAGATGCATTTGTCTCAGCTGAGTGTACAATCTGTATATTCTGGGGTTATGCACAATTTATTTGCTGTGCTGAGAAATAAAATATCTTGGTTTTATTCCTTATCAGTAGAAAAAATAGGTCTCTATTATCCATAAAACTAAGACTCACTCACATTTATATGGCTTCAGTAACACATGATGTATTTTTAAATGATGGAAACTTCATGAGGGAAACTAAAAGATGCTTTTAGGTGAAAATGATGATTCTGTTATTTGCAAACATAATGATCTCAGTTCAACAAATTAGCACAAAGTGAGTGCAGAAATATGAAAATGAGCCCTTGGACAGAAATGATCACCTTTCATCTTGGAATGTGTAGGTTAGTGCTCTTAGCAGCATTGTTTTTTTCATGAAGATGTACTGAATAATGATGAATTGTGACTTAAGAATTCACGATATAAGAATATGAGATATATGATTTTGTAAAGCATGGAAATTTTTATGAAACTGGTTTACTTCATAGAGAATTTTACTGAGAATTATTTATTTCATGTCACCACAGCCCTTAAATGTGATGCTGACATCAGCATAAGATGTATGCTGCTTATTACTATATGTTGGGGACAGTTTCAAAAAGTCTGCTGCAAGTGCCTGCAAAAAACAGTAATAATAATTTTAACACATAATAAACTGTTCTCACCGGGACCAGCCAACATCTGCCTAGTTGCTGTTACACATCCTTACCCAGTGGCATTGGAGGTGTGGCCATCCGGAACCCTCTTTCTCAGAGGGAATGAGGATGGCGAGTTGGAGAAGATTTCAGCCCAGTCTGAGACCTCCGATCCAGCACTTGGATCTGTATCGGGGAGCAAAAGCAGCACCAGAGGGTGGGAAAATGCTGGGCACCCTCCCGCTGGAAGCACAGCACGGCAGAGCTGTGGATGCTGTCCCTGCCGGGGCACCGGTGCCGCACGGTCTCCGCAGCGCCGGCTGAGGTCACTGTGGCTCCGCACCTCCCGTTGCTTTTGGAGCAGCTTTTTGCTTCTGGGAGAAAGGATACGGCAACAGATTTTTCTATTTTTTTTTTTTTTTCCCCCAGCACATACAGTTTCTAAAAATGGGGACTAACTGATGGTTGTAATTTTGATGGAGATTTACCTGTAGGCAAGATGGCAATCAAACCCACACTATTAACGGAAGGCTGATTGAGTTAATGAACATAATTGTCAACTCTACAAACTGATTCAGTCTGTCCAACAATCTATCAGTTTGTCTTTCCTCTTGGAGTTGTCTCCATTTATATCTTGCTGTATGGTGGCTGTAGGTGAATACCTAAAATCCCCATGAATATAATATTGTTTGAGGGAGGACTAATGGATGCTTGGGAAAGAAAAGGAGATCTGCCATACTGGGTAACTGAATTTATCACTATTCAATTAAACATAAAAAATTTGGACTAGGCAACTGAAATAGTAGGTAATATTATCTTTTGTTTTTTATCATACAGGTGGTCTTCATGAAATTCAGGTCCTTTACTCATTGGACTAAGTCTGCAAAGGACACATCCTTAACTTAAATGACTTATGGTCTGATGAATGAAACAGTGTACAAGAAGCATTGCATATAGATATCAGAGACTGATGCTCTAAAATAACAACAAAATATTCTGGGGAGCAAGGAAGAGATAAGGAGATGGGAGAAAACATAAAAAAATGCCTTCCACAAGTCAGAATTTCAGGCTTGGCAAGCCTGCAGCCCACCAACTTAAACTCACACAACAAAGCCCACCACTGGATCTGCAGGAGATTTCCTTCCATACGGGGAACCCCATGGGCCTGTAAAGAAAGGCTTTCTGTCCTCCCCATCCTCCCCATCAGTTCAGAGAGAAAGGAGTGATACACTAGAAGATGAAGACTAAACTTCTGAATAGTCAGAAAAGCATAATTCACAGCTTAAGCCAGGGACAAATCCAATTCAGAAGAGCCCTGTACAGATCACACAGCCTTTCTAGAAGAAGTTACTATAAATGACCTTTTTCAGATGTATTGGAAGAAGTGTATATTCAGCTTCTGATAGAGGAAGCATATTCTGCTTCCTCAGAGCTTGAACCAGTCCTGAGGGCTGCCATCACTGAAGAGGTGACGGCCAGATTACAGCAAGAGAGTTACCTGATTTTCCCCTGGGGTTGCTCACAAGAGGACAACAAAAAGGAGATTACACTGCATGTCTGTGAAGAACATTGTAAAGAAGTGTGATGTTGGAATAATAATGCATACCTTTTAGAGTGGAAAAAACCCCTGTGTTTGCAGAGAAGCTGCTTTTGAACTCTACTAGAGAAAGTAAGGAGCAAGAACCCACAGACAGAGACCAGAATTACTCCCCAAGGCAGGACCCTCTCTCTTTGAAGCAAAATAAGATATGTCCTTCATGTGCTCCAAGGGAAAGATCAGGTGGAGTCAGATTGCCCCAGCTATATTTGCCTGTCTGTAAGTGAGGCTCTTATGCCTCTAATGGCAGGGACACAGTCAGGCCTAGGTAGTCCATAGCTGTGTTTAAATAGTGGACATGAGGCTGTGGCATGGGCCTGATCTAGCTTAACTCATGGAAAGAAACACAAATTGCCTCACTGAGGGGCATGCTTGTATAATTTTAAAAAAGAAGTGGGCAGACTTCGGTGAGTCTCCTAATAAAAGAGGTGACCAACTTTTCTGAAATCCATCTCATATACTTGTATGTAGGTAATGCTGTGTTTTGCAGTCTTCCTTTCATCTGCAAGACTTTTTCTACACAAACATTATAATACAATATCTATCTGTGTTCTGACATGAATCTGTGTTCTTAAAGCCTTGCATGTAGCAGGTGGAGAAAGATTTATAACCCATTCGCCCATGTGTCAGCTATTCCTTAACTAGGTCTCACATATTCCTAATTTTATTTAATAGAAGAGTATTTTGCATGTCTTGTCATGCAACACTGCAAGTCTCTTTCCAACATAAAGAATCCTTCCCCCTCCAAATTTCCTTATGCTGTATCACTGTGTGTGTCACAGCTAATAACTGCTTAATACACATTACCTGTATAACTGTGAGTTTATCCTCAAGTTACTTGGATTAGACAGTAGGTTCCAGAGACTACACTGCCATTGAATGCACTTACATAAAATTTAACATGTGGTTTAATCAATAAAAACAACAACAATAAATTTGTCTCATTCTGCTTTTCTTATGCTGGAGAAATGCCTGAGTATAGATGGCTTTCAGCTGTTCCTCAAGAGATACCTTTGTCATTTATTGAGCATTTTGTGCTTCACAAGAATTCCTATTACAATGTTGCAACTTAAATTTGCCTTGCCTCAATGCTCTTGAAATGCCTTGCCAGCTGATGGAAAAGGGAGTATCATTTGGTGCTTGCATGGAGGTGTCATCTAAATCAGCAGTGTCTATAATTTATTTGCATAGGCAAACACTAAAATCCCCTGAAAATAGAAAGAAATATGATTTAAGAAAAGTCAGACTCCTCTATTTCAAAGAATAGAATGGAACTGCTTGTTAGGAACTTCAGTGAATGAGTCAATATCTCTTGCTCAAAAATGAAACGTTAGCTAAAAGGTGAATTAACTGAGTAAGCCAACTAACGGAAGTCTTAATCATGACCCATAAAAATAATAGATTTTTTTGCTTTGTAAAATTTATTTTTATGCCTATAAAGACTGTCTGACAGGCATTTTTTAAAAGGAGGTAAGAAGAAAGCAGGGATTTTATGTTCACTGTTCAGGTCCTGTCTTGCCTGCCTGCCCATGAGAACCAAAAAAGTATTTAAATTATAACATTGGAAGAGTCAGGGAAATGTCAAGTGTTTAGGAGAGAAAGGGTTTTTAGCCTTGACTGTTTTGATTTTTTCTTCTTGTTTAATTTAAGTGTCTAAAAAGCATTTGGAAAGAGGATGTTTTTATTTAAAATTCAACATCCATAATACTTACATTATGGTGTGAAAGCTGCACTAGATGACTGATATCTTGGCAGATGTCCCAGAGGCTTAAGCTGGGCAGGATTTTAACCATTATTTTAAAGCAAACAAGTATAGGGGGAAAAAACCAAACAAGAGAAAAAGATTTACAATTTCGTTGTAATAAAGAAATAAAAAGGGCACCAGCTTAACTTAAAAAAAATCTTTGGCACATACAGCTTTCACAGAAGGGGTTTTGACTGACCGCTAGGTTTGTTATCTGAAAATATCTGCCCTAAATATAATTCAGAAATAAAAGGGGGTTTTGTGTGGTGGTGGTAATTTTTTTTTTTTTACTTAGTAGTTTGACAGAGACTTACCCTCCATTTTACCTGAAGGATTTGCTAAAATACACAGTCTGAAATACCAGCTCAAATTCAGACACATGGATGAACATGTGGCAGACTATTTCTCACTGGAAATGGCAAGAACCTTTCCATTTACTTTTAATACTTATTTAGTGATTTTTATGCAGCACCAGTAACACCATTATCTCAGCACTGACAGAATGATATAAACTGTAAAATATCTTCTTTGAGACATTTAAACCTTTGCTGGATAAAATGCTAGTAAATGTGATATTAATTAAGAAATAATCCTGCACAATAGTAAAAGACATTAGATCCTTATGAGTAAAAGGAGTTACTCCATTTTTAATATTTTTAAATCTGTGGTAGGCATAGGATAATGTTCTTAATTTGTTACTTTTTGCTAGAAGATCAAAGCGCATTATAAATTTAACCTTGATTTGAACAATACACTTCCCTCATAGTCTCTAGGCCTGGGGTTTTTTGAAATCATCAACTTTTGGATGGGTGTGTAAGGAAACGTGCACTTCCTCTGTGGCCAAAAAGTAATGTAAGTAAATTTCCACGGTCAAAAACTTAAGTGTAAACATTTTTAATCTTAGAATCTAGTGTAAAATGGTTGCCTTAACTTTCCAAATGTGCTCAGGTACTATGATGATGGGCAAAGCATGACAGCTAAACTTAGGAGGTCGTGTTAGAGAGAAGATTGTTCAGTACACGAGTGGCTGCTTTAATTTGCAGTTCCCCACTCTTCAGCAGCTCTGGGATCAGCTTTATGAACAAGACTTCCCACTCCTCAGCCATGCCAAGGCATGTATTCAGGGAGCTGTGCATTCACATACTTATTTCATATCCCTGGAGTTGGGCTTATTGATTACTCACACACTTAAACATTCTTAACCTTAACAGCTTTGTTAAACTGGGGACTAATTCCCTTAGAGTCAGTCCCCATTTTGTGCAACAAGGATATATATTTTTTTAAAAGGAAACAAAGGAACAAACCGAAAAGGATATATGAGCTTAAAGCAGGCTTTAGACAGATTTGAGGTGTTCCAGTACATGACGGAATCTAGCCCATAATGTTTAAACTGCTTTTTGTCTGAAAATGGGCAAACCCATTGATCACTAAGGGCAATAGTAACAGTAGCAGCATATGGCAGACATTGGTAGTGAGAGAAAAATAGTCTGAGTAAATGCAATGCTTTCTTCAACATGACACACTACTTTAGCATGTTATTTTGTAAGGTTAAAACATGCAATTTTGAAACAGCTAGTAAGTATGGTTTAGAATGACTTCTAATCCATATTATGCCATTTTCTCTCAGTGTTTAAAAAATTTCTAAATAAAAAATTTGACTGAACAAAGATGAATTGCATCATACTCTTCCCACACATCTATTTTTTAACCTTGTGGTGATTCACAGGTTAACATTATGTGAAATTACCTAATACTCTTTAGGGAAATATTTCAGTCCAGTAATAAAGAGAAGAACCCATTTGAAAACAGAATAAGGAGCAGATGGATAAAAGTACAGGTATTATTTCAGTTTAATCTAATTAATTACAGAAACAGAAAGATTCTTGCAGTACCAGAATTTGAAAATGCTGAAGCTGATCTCTGTGCTCCAGAGTACAGACCTCAGAAAGTGCTCCTTTGGACTAATTGCATCTACTGGATGGACAGATAAACAGTTTATTTCTCTAAAAGTTGTTTTCTGGATAAAAATAAAGCCCATTATTTTTGGAGACAGCCTCCGACCAACCTTTAAAACAAAACTGTTCTCCATTCTCACTTCTCTCATTCTTTTTTTAAATTTTTTTATTTTATGATTACTATTTCTTTGCAAACACTCATTCTAACCAAGCAGGATTTACTTACATCCTGCAGTGGGACAGTAAGCCTCCAAGAGATACGGGTTTACAGGAACCTCTTATGCCCCATTTTCCAGCTGTGGGAAAGTAGTTTTCAGGGAAGGGAAAATGAGTTGTCTAAAATCACACAGTGAGATTAATGATACAGCCGAGCATTGAACATTTAGGCTGTGGTCAGATGATCACTAAGATTGGATTTATGCATTACTGGATCACCTGGCAATACAAATTTGGTGCAGACAGGCATGCACTTCTGTTGAATTATTCACAGCACATCAGATAGTGCTTATGTCAGCTGGTGCCCTGAGATAGCCCAGAGTGCAGTATATCCCATATGCCATTCGTTCTCATCTTTCAGGGATAGTTTGGGATGATGGCCTGTTGCACTGTGGTATGAAAGTTAACTTCTGCTTATGAGGCTGTTATTACCACAGGAACAACCCTAGAAAGTCACCATGTCACAAGCAAGGCACTGTTTTAATGTCAAAAGGTGTCAGGGCATCACAGTTCCATGATGCAGTAGGTGGCAACATGGGTCTGTTGTTGGCTCTGCCCCTAGAAGTGTCCATTTCCTGCTACAAGCTGGTGATAGAGAAGTGCAGATGTGATGCCCAGAGAACGGTGTTTCATGTTGGGCTGCATGAACAAGGAAGGGGGAACAGAGGACAGAACTAATTGTTTTGCCAAACCTTTTCTCATTGCTGATTAAACTGAGCACAGTAAGGCCAAGAAATGGCAGAGTCGTTCTCTGAGGCATTTGGGCCTGTGAGAAGAACTATAACCATGGGCAGAAGGTTATACTTAAAATATGGGGAGATGAAGAATATGAGGAGAGCTTCTGAAAGGAGGTGTTCCTGAACATCACCTTGTGGATGTTTTTCAGGAAGGTGCCCACCCAACCAATGATATTTACTGAACACTGAGGACAAAGGGTCTAAGCTATCTGAGAGGTGGCAGCTCTTGACTCCTAACATTTGGATCTGAATCAATTTAGGGCTTAAAAGGCATAAAGACAATGCTGAACTTCAGGATGCTCTTTGGAAGGGCCCCAGCTCATGATCTGAGTGAGCCATGCAGGAATTCAGAGTGAAAGTTGTTCAACTGAGTATGTATTCTCTCCCTCTGTCCTGTGACCTGTCCTGATTGTTTATCAACATCTCGGGTCACTGCAATGTTGTGCTGGGGTCATCTTCAGCTGGTTTCAGAGACCTCATGAAGCTTGTGTTCTCTGTACTCCTCAACTGATGCCCTGGAGACAGGACAGTCTGCTGTCACCGTCATCCACTCATGTTATTTTGTGCTTCCGAAAATATTCCATGCCACACTTACTTCAGTTCATCCAGCTCAATCTAAACCAGAGATAAGACAGTAGAATTATAGACTAGTTTGGGTTAGGAGGGTCCATTAAAAGTGATATAGCCCAACACCCCTCCAATAACCAGCTGCCTCTTCAATTAGATCAGATTGCTCAGCATCCTGTCCGACTTGGCCTTCAATATTACCAGAGATGGGGCATCCACCATCTCTCTGGGCAAACGGTTCCAGGGCTTCACCAACCATATCATAAAAGATTTCTTCCTTATATCTAATCTAAATTAGACCCTCTTTTAATTTAAAACCATTAGTCCTTGTCCTATTGGAACAGGCCCTACTGAAATGTCTGTTTCCATGTTTCTTATTGGCCCTCTTTATATACTGAAAGTCCAGAATAAGGTCTCCCTGGAACCTTCTTTCCTCCAAGTGGAAAAAACTCAACTCTCTCAATTTTTTTCGTCATAGGTGACTTGAGAAGACCTGTCTGATTAGGCTTTGAATCTTTAGGATTTACATAATCTGTTCTGGTTGCTCAACTGTGAGTTGGCAACCACCAGGTGAAAGATGGTACGTGACAACTGAGGACAGTAATGAATAGTTAGAGGTTGTAATATCTTGAAGGCTCCAATTACTGCCATTGCAACTCTGTGACTGTGCCTGAAGACAGACTGAGGGAGTGACTTGACTCTGCCAGTGACTAAGCAATTAATCCCAAAGGCAATGTGGCCTGTTTCTCTGGGCTTCCATTTCCCATCTGTGGAAGCAGAGCAGTGCTGTGCATTCACTTTCACTTAGCACATTGTGCTTTGACACTAAGTGTGAGGATTCAGATTTAAACAGGGATTTCTGAAATGCATCATGAGGGAACTAGGCATCTACTCAACTATAACTAAAACAGTAGTTAGAAATTACTGGAAATGAGCCCATGTCCTTGCAGTAACAACGGTTACACTTCATCTCCTTCATATTCTCTTTTTCATATAGAGAGATCAGAAAGACCTTATTTCCCCGTATTAAGATCACATGGCAAACCTTTTCTTGGAGCAAAATGCCTGCTAAAACATTTTGGTTTATGTAAAGGCACAAAGTGGTATTACCTATGGGGCTTCGGGCTGCAGGGGCCTCCAGGCAAAATACTCTACATGCTGAAGAGGAAATGCAGTTACTGAAGTCAAGTTTATGTTTTTTAACCTATTTTTCTTGAGATAACTTTGTCAGATTGTCAAACAAACTCTCCAAAGGGATTTGAGTCACAACCACATTAAACTGGAATCCAATCTTGTTATGCTGGCCTCAGCGAGTGGATATTCCCTCTGAGCAAGCCTGCACTGTATTAAGCTGCCTTCTGTTTCTTCAACCTAAGCTGTGAATGTATAATCATATTTCCTTTTGAAAATGACTTTTTTTCTTCATTACAGAAACAGGATTGATTTTCCTACAGAGTGTTACACTTGTCAAAGCAGCTCTAATCAAATTTCAGTGTTATATCCCTACACAAGTAATTCCCACAATTAAAACTGTAACCGTTCTGGATACCTGTTGGGTTGGATTCTAACCTTCATGTGTATCTGGAATTGGTCCACTGAGAACATGGGCCAAATCCACAGCTTTGCAAATCAAAGCCACTGGAACTGCGTCTGTGGGCACCAACTGTGGATATAACTGACTACCTTCAAGGAAGTAAACAGAATCACTTATTAATACTGGTATGACAAGAGGGAAAATATAGAACCAATAAGTCAAAATAAATTACCTTTTACCTCAATGAATGACAGCAGCTATGTAATTTTTATAATTTTCCAATATTCCAAACCTTCTCTCATGTAACCCTGAATAAAATTAAGTGGAACTGGATACAAGGATAGCATGTTTCAAAAGTTAGCTCAGGAGAGGCTTCAGTGGCCCAAGAGCTCCAATGACAAGCCATGGTAAGAGTTCACTACCTCAATAGGATATATTTTGGGTGATCAACACTTAATTTAATTTAAGTTTAATTTAATGAAGATATTTATGTCAGCCTTGAAGAAAGCATGGGCTAAAACTGCATTAAATGTGTGACACTCAAGTGCTGCCTTTGCTGTGATATTACTAAAATGACCCTGCAGGTCATTCTCCAGACTTCCAGTCATCATTTATAGCTCTAATCAGGGTGGGCCAATCTGTTCAAATTCACCTTTCCTGGATAGAACTTCTAAGAGAAGGCAAATGTGGCTACCTTCCCAAGCACATCATGGCTTTCCTTTGCATCGATCACCAAGGAGGAAGACACAACCCTCATTAGATGGACTGGTGCTCAGTCATACTCCAAGTATTCCTCTTTTCTCTCACACACACATTCTGTCACGTGCACATCCACATGCACACACTCCTGCAAAATGCTGACGACCTGAGTTAACAGCAAATAATTAAGACAAAAATGCATTTTAAGTATAAAGCCGAATCACAGCTCCCACTGCCTGGCAGCAGCTAGGCAATATAAACTATAAACTTGCCCTAAGGGTCAGCTCTGGAATTCCTCCATTACAGGGGAATGAATGCTTAAAGCAGTGCAAACAACTGTGCTGCTGAATTTGCAGCTCCACCTGTTTTCTGAAGGTCAAGCAGCCTGAACTCCCTACTGACACACGCTGCTGCATGTGTGCACACACACACACAGAAGTAAGTAAAAATAAACAAAGTCTTTACCAGCATGCCTTTCACTTACATCCACTTAGTATTATCTATAGTAGTCATTCCACTGGAGAACAACATGTTATTAAAGGAGGCCAGCTCTGCCAAGTGTTAGTCCCCCAGAGGGGACTCACCCATGTGTTAAACATTTTAGCTCTCGTAATAGAAGGCTGTGCTGTATATTTCAATGACAATTCACTTAGTACTTACAGATGAGATACTTGGGAGTGCATCTCAGCAAGCAGTGTTTGCTTTTGATACTGAGAGAGTGGGCAATAAAATCACGCAGTGCATACTGTTTGTGAGGCAGATGCTCTTGTGGCAGCCAGCAAACCCGATACTCAAGTTCATCTTGGGCACTTAATGCGTGCATCAGACTTGCTCTGAACAAGGAGAGCCCTGAACACACCCGGCTTCCAGACGCAGCAAATGATTAGGAGAGTGGAGTGGCTGAAGAGCTTAAGAAATGTAGCATCCCTTTATAACCAGGCAGAGACTGCTCCTTTCTACACAGCAGTCGTTCTTAAGAGATCCTGTAACAGGGAAGATGGAGATGTCTCAGGCTGCTTCATCTGCCTTAGAAGGTAGACCAGATTTCACAAAACTTTGTTGCTATAAGCAGAGGCTTATTTGACATGAAGGAGGAAAGAGGCAGGAATTACAGGAAGGAACTAGAGATTCCTCATGGGGTCTTTCACCCAATACTCTTCTCAAACAGTCTGGCGTCCTGAAGTGGCTTGCATATCAGAAGAATGTTCCAGTTCTGGTTTCCTTTAAGTAGATTTGACTTTGTCTCATTTAAAGCGAATGTGTTGCTTTGTTGATGTGAAAGTTTTGATGACACACCACCCTAATTGTTTGCTGCTCTTGAGAAACACAAACCTGCAGCCAATGCTCTATGACATGTTTTTGTGCTTCTCGTTGTTATAGCTTTCCACCAACTGATCATCACAGCAAGTCAACCTGCAAATAAGTACTCCTGAGCACTTTAATGAGGCCCTTATCTCTGGCCAACTTAGGAATACTCATTGGGCTCTCTCCTGTTGAACAGCAGCAACTCCAAATAACCCTCCCATTAAAACAAATGCACTGCTGTCAGAGATGTCAGGTTGAAGGGCCAGCAGGCTTCTGAAGCTGCTATTGCATCATTCTTTTGTTGGGCCAAGGTACAATGCCTACCAGAGTGATTAGAGCAATTACTCAGCACTGTTTGTCACAGTCAATCAGATCTGACCAGTATGCACACAGCCGTGACCTAGACCTGCCTCTCTAGCAAAGCATTATTATTGGTTGTCATCTCTCTCTTCGGTAGCTCCATGCATGTGTCTAAGTTGGAAATGCACTAAGAAAACTTCCTAGCAATTATCTCTCTTTCGTTTCTCTCCTTGATGGGCCTCTCCAATCATCTGATGCATGCTTTCTCCTCCTTTTGTCTTTCTGCTTGTGTTCCTGCTGATATGTACTGTGACTTTCTGCCAGTGAGTTAAGTAGCAAAAACCACTTGGGAGTCTCTAAAGTCCCCCCTTCTCTGTTTTTCGTTTAGCACAAACCAGAGAAGGCTGCTGGATGGGAGCTAATGGAAGAGAAGAGAGGGACCTCGGTCTTAGTAAGTCCAGTTCTCTGTGCATCTCCTTTACAACATTTTCTATGGCAAAAGCAACCTAGTATGAGTATTTTGTAGTAAGCTGCTTATCAAGATTGAAAAACAGAGATTAAAAAATATGTTGCTCAAATTAATATAAAACAAGTTCTGCGATTTATCTTTGTATGACTGGAATTAAGATATTGAAGAAGAATAACACTTGAATCTAGTGACTGAAGTGTGCTGGCCCCTGTAAACTTCTACTCGTTCTCACTCTTGCTTTTCATCTTAAGCTTTGCTTGAGATCTGCGGGAAAGCAAGGACAAGCACATCTCTGCTCTCTGCCTTCCCTACAAAGACAAAAGTATCCAGCTGTGCTGCACCTTTGAACTGCCACATTCTCTCTTCTGTTTTGATTTTATTCCAATGCACATACAAGAAACATGCTTCATCAGCATTATCAAAGAAAGAAGCAAAAGGCATAGAGACATATGTTTCAGGAGGTTGAGATGTCACATTGATGCAGCTTCAGACAGGTGAATGGATGAGGAGCTGCCTCTCACTGTTCCACAGCACACTGATACAAATGTCTTGCATGCAGGTGTGTGAGGGAGACCAGAGAACACAATTTCATGCAGGCCGTGTCAGCAGAGGTTCTTATACTGATCCTAACTGTGGTTAATGAGGAAGAGAAAGAGTTCATGACAAGAATGTGTTTGTGAACAAGACTTCAAATTTCAGTAAGGGGAAGATGTTAAATGTAGGTTATTGTGATTATTGTTATGAAGCAAAATGCCTGTGTTGGTACTTGCAGCTGCTGCTAATAATGGAGGAATAAAGGGCCCTCTGATCACAAAAAATCCCAGCAGCAACTTTGTCACGTTAGTACAGTAATTTCAGTATTGCTTTTAAAACAGCTGTTCAAAGCAATCAGTAAACAATAGATTACTAAATACAAAATGCTTTGTAATTGTTTTTCCAGGAAGTAGCTACATACTACTGAGTTTTATAATATATACTATGTTCTATGATGGCATGAGGACCCTGAAGTTTAGACAGTTTCCAAAACTCTTTGCAAGAATGAGGAAACATTTACCTTACACAGGCCACTGGTGAAGTTTCTTTCACTTGCCCTTAAAACTATCTTTTCTCAGCTAGGCAAAATTAGATGTTTACCACTCTGATACCCTTTGGAAAACATGGATAAAGGTATTGAGATATGGCGCACAACAAAGAGTATTTCAGCTGTCTGACTTCAGGGATAAAGAACTGGTGTGCTTTGTAGTTTGTCAGATCCTTAAATCCATTGAAAAGGTTTAAGGATAAAAACCTACGGTTAGCTAGGAAATAATGCACGTTAGAAATAATAGAATAAAATTACAAATGAAGTAGGAAAATGTATTACTAAGATTATACTTAATAAGTATCCTTCTTCGCTGATTTAACATCTCCGCTTCCTGTCAGACTGTTTGATTAGCCTTTACAATGTACCCCAAGGCTGGTATACCCTGCCAAAATCTGAAAGGTATATATTTTTCTCACTAGTGAAGGTGGTTGCCAGAGCCATCCAGTGCAACTGCTGTGCACAAACTGTTTCTTTATTAGTTTGGAAAAGAGTAATTGTCTCTTCCTGTTCACTCTTTTTTATTGTCAGTAAGGAGGTGATGCAGAGGATCAATTGTTTTACCTTTCCTTTAGGGTTATCAGTTGCTTATCTTAATTGAACAATTCCTGTCTTCAGCTCTAACCTGTCTATTATTGCAATGTAGAACATAATAACAAAGCTTTATAAATCTTACAGCAATTCAGTACGTGCAAATCATTAAATTTTTGTTTAATCAGACTTTTAACACCAACCTATGCATTCTAATTACAAATGAAGGATGAAACCCTGTTTTGGATTGTTTTGGTTTGGTAACGTCCACATATTTACTTTTAAATAAGGTAGGGTTCTTTCATACTTATCTTAGAAGGCAAAGCTGAATAATCTGGGTGAATGTCATTGACTCAGTCTCATGTTGACCATTTGCACCAACTTTTTTTGACATTTCTTTAGTCTGAGTCAGAGAAAAAGAGAATGTTGGTACACTTTTACTTAAATATTATAATTTATTACTGGGAAATGCACGGTCATGAAGTCAATGTGGCATGCAAAACAAGTAATTCAAAACTTCAAAGGCTTGAATATATATGTTTTCTTCAATCTAAGAACTTAATTTAATTACATTGTTGCAGAATGGGTTTTAATAAACAAATTTTTTCTCTGCTATGTAGCTGACAGATTGTGATAGGAGCACTGCCAGTTCTGCCGCAACTTTTCCTCTCATTAAAAATGGTTTCAGAGCATGTGCTGATTGATATCCGTAGAGAATACACTGGATTCAGTGCTTCTCCATGTGGGTAATGCACTGCAGAACCCAAGCCTTAATGGGGCTTAAGAACTGGAAAATTCTATTTCTCACTGTTTGACTAACCTCAAGTTGGAAATTGTAGAGGTGGACATGCTTCTCTTGTTGATGAAAGACTTCATGGTATAGACACTACTCGTGAAACTCAAAGGAACAGTAGAGACCAGTGAAGTCTGTGGAAGTGTTAAGTGTACATGGAATGGCACAGCCAGGCCATCAGCTTGGTAGATTTTTCAAAATTGTGGACTCTACAAGATTCACTTATCCATATAAACTAGCAACTAAACAGTAATCCCTTATGTGTTCTAATATTTTCCTTAAATGTTCTGTGCTCCTACATGATTTGCATCTCACACTGGCAGTTCTCCTACTGTGAGGTGGCTATCAAGTTCAATCAAAGATGACTTTTACAAATAAAATTCCATAAGGAAATAAGGTTAATACCTCTTAAAAAAAACAATTTTCCTAGTGCTATAATGTTTATTACTTGACTGAACTAATGATATAGTTCTGCTCTTAAATTAATCATTAATAAAGCTATGACCAATTTAAACTTTGCCCATATTGGGCTGGTGAAGATCGCAGGTATTAGTGACTTTGAAATTTTGGCTAATGTTGAGGAGAAGGCAAAGAAAAAGAAAAGTCATGTTGTTGGGTCTGATTCCACTGCAGCTGATTGCATCTGGCAGTCTGTCTCCATCTGACTTGCTAGCTCTCTGAGTACAGTACAGGGCTGCATCTTTTTGCATCCAGTAAATCTGAGTGGATTTAATAAATCCAAATATTATCAGCTTTCTTTTTCCTACTTTCCTGACTTTTTTCTGGTAGGAACAGACTTCTCTCCATGCTGCTGAATGATTATTATTGTTATCAATGCTATTTTAATCACAGACAATACACCTGGAGTTGTAGAAGACTAAAATAATCTCCTTTACAATGAATTTATGATCAAAAATAGCAAAGTTTTGTCTACGGCATAATCACTCTTGGGAGAGTGACTATACTTTAGCCATCTGGAAGAAAGATTTTCAAAAAAAGATTACTAGCAACAACCTGACAAACTTCCGCCAAGCCTTGTAGAAAGTTTAGTTTTCTAACTGTGCTTTTGGAATGCCTTGGGGAACTTTAGTGCCATGGAAAAGTGCATGGGCTTACCCAGGTTAGTTTCAACTGTTCTAAGGGGTTAGCTCTTAACCTAATCAGGTGCCCCACCTGAGTTAGTCACTCTGCTGAGAAGCAGGTGACTAAAGCTTTTATGGGAATAGGTTTCACTTACAGAAAGCAATGCTCAAGTCAATTAACAGCACAAAATCATTGTTTATTATCACACACACGGGTTCTCCCCTTCTTCAGACGTTAGCAGGAATATTGGCAGCACCTGAGATTCACCAAAACCCTATGATAAGCTGAGATAAATGAAAGGCTCCTCTCAAAAAAAAAAAAAAAAACAAAAAAAACTGTAACAAAAACTTGGAAATAACTTACACATTNAAAAAAAAACCAAAAAACAAAAAAACCAAACAAAAACCCCACAAGAAACACTGGTTGCCTTAGAGCAGACCCTTCAATGTGTGTAGATGTGCTGAGGTGGTGGTCGCCCTCCAGCTCTACATTGAGCCAGCAGCCCAGAGAAGCAAAGATATTAGCTGAATAAATTTGTGGCCACAGTAAATCTAACAACAGGGCATTAATTCCACATCAAAAACTATTTGGCTATAGGATTTAAAGCACTGAGCTGGGATAATCTCACTCCAGCAATTTAAATGAGGTAAAAGTATTTGGATGTATTAATTTTGTACTGCTGGGGTTTCTGCCAAATTACATACCGTCTGCCTGCTTCATTCAAACTTTTGCTCTAAACTAGCAGCTGATCTCCCTCAGCCTAACACAACATTCACAAAAGATAAAGCTTGCATAAACTCTGTATAATGTAGCCAGGCTAATTCAACAGAAAAGCAGTCATGTATGTGTGCATATCCAGATAGGACCTGCTGCACTCTGTGCTCCAGAGTGCAGAATGTCTGATGTGATGATTGCAGAACCTTACATTTAGTGCGGGAAGTAAATGTGAGGAAAAGTTTCCCCTTGGCCAGAAAACAGGCTTATGAATTCTCACCTTGATCTATGCTACATATATTAATTGCATAGGAATAGTCTGTTCCCATGGTTACGGGAATTGGGTTCCTTTCCCTCTGCTGGGTTCCTGTTCCCCAGCTCACCTGTGGTAGTGTAGCTGTAGCCTATCCAGGTCTATGAAGTCCACTCCTGTTATTGTCCTTGCTGTTACATTAAGCTTTTAAAGCCATGTGTTGGTCAAGTGCACAGTATCTATGTAGGAAGCCTAAAATAAAACTAGGAGAATGATAAAATGTTGGTCTGGTATTTATACTGAGCAAATAATTTTGGTTTCTTTTAAAAAAATTTTTTCTTTATGTTGGAGGGAAAAGATTTTCCCTCTTTGCTTTACTTAAGGTGCTTTGGATAGAACATGACATAGAAAAAAAAAGAAAAGAACAATATAATCAAGTGCAGCAAGGAACTAGATCAAGGTGGATTGCAACATGCAACTTAAGATTTTACAGCACACATTTACTTCCTTTGTAACTTTTCCCTTTAAATTTTCTCAGTTGAGTATTTATATTTATACATGCAAAATCTGTCAAAGTTGTAGTTAGATAAGTGAATATTGTTGGTTTAGCCTTCATGTTTTAGGCTGAGCTATTATGTTTTAAACATTTCCTTCTGCATTCATGTTGTGTTTCTGGCACATAGTTCTGCTATTCCTTACCACAAAAGTTGAAACCTTGGCTCTGAGTGCCTCAGGTCTTTCAGATAGGTGTTATTTGCCCAATAACTTAATTATTCTTCCATGGAGTGAGTACACAGCAGGCATTCTGCATTTATAATTCAACCCTTCAAAGACAAACAATAGTAAATGACATGACATACATGGAAAGCTTGCACAAAGTCTTAAACCCAGTTATTCTGTCCCTATATAAATGAAAAATTCAAATCTGAATACAGCAATAAACTCTGTACAGATTTCATACCTTAATTTCTTCATTAATTCCAAAAGATTTTTTGAGTAAGGCCAGTCCTGAATCCCTTTTTCAACACAGCATTTTTGGGACCATTAAGTCTCTGTCTTAATCTCTTTGTTCTAAGTAAACTTGCTCTGCACTAGCTGCTGCCTTATTTTAAGTCTTTCCCTATAACAAGGATATTTTCCTCTCATCCTCTCACTTGGCATGGGCTTCCAGACTTGGTGTGTGAGTTTCACACCCAATACTTGTGTTTCCTACAAGAAGTTTTGTAGTCTATAATTCTTCCTTTCACAGAGAAATTGGATGGATTATGTTCCTCACTTCAACCAGTTATTGTTACACCGAGTGTGCATTTCAGTAGGAGACAACTGATATTCAAAATGCCGTATTTTCCAAGGCAGATCAATGTATGATACAGCACAGATAGTGCATGGTAGATCCCTCTTACACTGATATGTTTGATGATAGAGTAATTTCACAGTAAAATTAGAATTCATAAGATGCAGATAGACAGACTTCCCATCGTGTCCCAATTTTGTTTTACAATGGGAAGACTCACTCGAGACGCAATGCTCGTGGGTTCTAATACATTTAGCATCACCTTGGTGATGAAGCTAAACATCAATTTGAATTAACAGTTTGAAGATGGTTAGAAAGAGGGAAAAGGGCTTATGTGGCTTGCCTGAAGTCACCAAGATAGAGTGCAAAAACAATGGAGTAGAATCATCTTCTGAGCTCTGTTCTTCTGTTCCAGCTACCGTGGCTCACTTACCCGCTACTCCAGGAGCAGTTTAGCAAATTTAGGTCAGGCTGTTTTTTCAGTTAAACATAGCTACCCATCAGTGGAATTAATATATCATTCCAGCTTGCATTTTAACAAGATTTCTGTTGGAAACATGGAACTAGGTGAATACAATAAGGTTACTGCAGCAGTGGATGAGACTTCATGATTTTTAAAATAATACTTTACATTTTGCTTTTTTATTTCAAGAAAGACATAACAAAAAGAGCTGCTTATGTCTTATGCAAGATCAGGATATGTGCAGAAAGTATTTGCTTGTATTGCTGTATAAATAAAAGACTGAAAAGCTAAAAATAAATAAAAGACTGAAAATAGTGGATAATAGGCTTTTCAAAAAGATGACAAGAAGAAAATTGCACCAAAGTGAATACACCAAAAATCTGCCCCTTAAAAATGACTCTGTCGTTATAATTTACCTGTTGACTTGTTATGCATGACCTGAAGGGCACTTGCTATGCAATGTTAAATAGATTTTCAAGTACCTTCTTTGTTGTTTTACCAGAGGCTGTTCACAAAAATAAGGTGATTTTGCTCAGAATTTTATTTCAAAGCCTTCTAAAATAAGGAGAGGCATGCAAAACCACTGAAGATTCAGGTCTTTGATGATGGTTTAAAACTTTCACTTTAGCCAGTGATTACTTACTTTTCAGCTCAGTTGGCTCTGTGGAGAAGTGTAAGAGCCATTTTTCCAGAAAAAATGGAGTTCTCTCTATTATATTTATTTTTGCACCCGAGGTGATACAGCACTCTTTGCTAATATTTAACCTAGAGCTGTGCTTAGTATCAGGCATTTCTTCTCACCAATTTCTTCATGAAATTATTGATATGATTTTACCAGAGTTCAAACTCCCTTGCTTTATGATCTTATAGGTCACATCTACAGAGGCTTTATCATCCACGTAGGATGAAGACTTATGGCAAGGCAGTGTGTTCAAATTCTGATAGTCTGTCCTCTCCTCCTTGCCCGGGTTCCCCAAAGCTTGGGTGTGACCTGGTGATCTTGCAGTTGGAAGATGAAGGCTTTGGTGAGAAATAGTGCCAACCACTTGACTGTACACTGTCTTTATAGTTACTTTTGGCTTTAACTCCATGGTAGCTCGGATGGCTGGGGACTGAGAATTCTCCATTTCCACTTAGGGCATAGTTAGTTAAAATACTGGCATTTTTCTGGCAGATATTGTTGACTATGAGCAATGCACTCATATTTCTTCCTGGCAAGCAAGTCCCTCTTCTTTTAACTGTCTTGTTGCTGTTACCATTCTTACCATCATCATTAGGCTTCTGCTTTTGAAATGATGCTTTTATGTATTAACAGATCATTTATAACTAAATCATGGAAGCCATGTCTGTGTGATGGTCCATTCAGTGACTGAAAAAGGCACTGGAGTCTGATTATCTGAACTCGACAGTATTTTATGTGTCAGTGGAGAGTAAGCTTAACTATTACCAATATTGTTATTATGCTGTTGTCGCTGTTTTAACCGCAGCCATTATTAAGGGTCAGTGTGAAGCATAGACAAACTCATGGCCTCTGAGTAGAAAATCAGCACTGCATCTAAAAAAACTTTGCTTGACATAAATTTAAATCAAATTTCCACAGGAGCTTCACCTGCACGTTTTTAAATGCCAAAAGGCTTAAAATATCTCAGTACATGGAGTTTCACAGCATCCCAGTCAGAGAGCTCCTTCAAGATGGGTGACAGAAAATATCTACATCTGCAAATGGCAGTATTCCCATTTTACAGAAGGACAAATCTGCATTCAAACAGTGACTCAGTCAAATACGGTGACAGAAGATATCTGCAGCAGAGGTACTAACAGAACTCAGATCTACATTCAGTTCTGTATTTTATCTGTCTAAAGATTTCCTCATTTCTGTAGAGGCAGCATTATGGAAATATTTATGACTATTATTGTCCTGCTTTGATAACATAAAATACCATGACACTTGTTGGCAATAACTCCATAGTAGGTTTCGTTCAGTACTTGTTATCGAGTTTACATGTTTACATAGGGCAAGGAGAATGAAAATATTTGGCCCTGATGAATTTGGTGCTTATTGCTCTTTTCCCAGTTCTGCAAACCTATAGTCATGTAGTAATAACAGTGACAGCACTGGGGCAGGGCATTAATTGCAGATGAGAAAATATACAGTTAGTGCTACCCTCAGTAGGTAAGAGAGTTTGGGGTGATAACTTCTTGTAGAAGATGACTGAGCACTGGGAGTAACTTACGTACTGCTGGGATGCTGCAGTTGATAATCAGAAAATTCAGAACATGCATGATGTGCTTGAAACAAACACATAATTAAATGACTTATCTCATTAAAATATGCTTACATGATGCAAATCCATAAAACAAATTATCGGGGACATTTTAGGAGACATATCCTGATGGGAAAAGCTATAGATATTAATTTATTTTAAAATAAATAAATAAGGTCTCCTATATGTTAGTGTGGCTTATTTAGCTCAGCACTTCAACTGGTTGTTTGCTATGTCATGCTGATCTAGGAATGTTCTCGTATCAATTTTAAAGCTTTTGACATCCTGCATTCAAGATCACTTCGGATTAGTAGGAATTACAGGCCCTAAACTTTTGATTACTTGTGACATCTTTGTTCATTTGGTCCAAAAGCATGTACCAACGGATCATTTTATTTAGATTACAAAAATCACTACTTCTCTATAGTCTTTAGATTTATTTTTCATCTCCCATCCCCGTGCTAGAAATACACCCATAAGCACACATGTAGCCAGTAGGACTTACAGACACACATCCATAGTAACACGATCCGATACCATGAACTGTAACAGGAATAGAGCAGTAACGCTCAGGTCCCTAAGTGGATGTGGCATTGTTTAAGCCTCAGGCATACAAATTAAAGCACCTACTAGCTGGCGTAATTTGCTTGGTCAAATATCAAGACAATTCTTCCACTAGCTCCATCCAAAGGAAAAAAAATTCCAAACTTTAAAAGCAGCCTCCGCTTTCTTCTATTCCATGTATCCTGGAACAGATTCAAATACTGCAGAATACTTGCTGTTATTGGAAATAAGCTGGCACTGGAAAAAAAACAAAGTGTAACACTAACAAGTCGCAGAGACCATGGCAAAACTGAGGTAGAGAGTTTCTCCTTCACTGCTCAGAAAAGAAGGTCTTTGGGGATAAAAAGGGGAAAAAAAATTCCCAAGGAAACTTTGTCAAAAGTTAGTGGTGAAAAAAAAATGCTGTAGGGCCTTTAAAGCAGCTTTCTTATTGCCGTACAATTAGATAACTAACATGGCAGTTGAAATTCAATGAGATTTGGTACTTAACTCCCTTAACTTGGCATTTCCTCAAGCATCTGCTATTTCCTCTACCCAGGAACTACAGTCTTTCTAATCACAAACCTAATTTATCACAGCATGGTCATTCTGGTTTCCCCTTATTCGGTTATTTTTTTGAACTGCCAAACACGGTCCTATTGCTGGCCCGAACCATCCACTGGTGTGATACAAATATTTACTTATGTTGGCTTACACATTTGCTACTTGGCTACATTGCTTATTCTCTCAGCTGCACACAGAACTAGTGACTCTGGCAAATATCCCCTAGAAGAGGTGGATTAGTTAAAATGTAAGGATCCCAATGGTCTTCATTAAGCATTACCTCTAATTCCTGTCATGTCAGTATTATTGGTATTTGACCTCTCAGACAAGAGGAGTGTGATCAGTTGTGCAGCTGTGCTCCTCATTCCAGCTGATGTGGACACTCATGTGCAGTCAATGAAACCCATGGTAGGACCCTTCAAGCATCTCTTTGTAATGTTGGGTAAGACATCTATTTTCCATGTCAGGTAAAGGTTGGGAGGACACTCCAGTGAGACATCGGTTTTATGATTTATTGTTTCTCAGGGGAGAAATGTAGTAAAATAAAGAGGAATCCTAAGTTGCTTACTAAATTTCTCGTCTGTGTTTTTCCAGTTGTGACTGAACTCCATAGGAGTTTTTGTAAACTCCCAAGGCCAGACTTTTACGTGTATTTGAACAACCGAAACAGAAGTGAGAATACAGATGCACAGGGCATAAATAATCTAGAAAATATGAGAAAAAAACTGCTGAAATGACTCAGCAATTGTGCTGTTATGTACAATGCCTTTTTTTGTTGTTTTGTGCATGCTGATAGTTTTGTTCCCAGGCATATTTTTTCCAGTGTGACCACAGCTGAGCAACTGAGACACTTGGCAAAGTTTTCTTGTACTTTTATTGCAATGTGTTCTTCATCAGAAGATGGGGAGACTGCTTCAAGGGGCTGTTTTGCTGCATTTGAAATTGTGAAGTATATTCTAGAAAAATTCAGGTGATGTGACAAGGCCGGAAGCTTGGTGAAGAGACTTTCTCAGCTCATCCAGCAGGTAAGGAGTGGAGGTAGTAATTATATGCTCCTGGTCTCTGGCCCCATCCACAAGCAAGCTCAGCATCCCATCCCATCATCCAGCACACAGGACTATAAAGAAGGAGATGAAGGTTTCACAAGGAGCCTGACAGACACAAGACCAGTCAGTGGGAACTGTTTTCAATTCACTAGCTCTCAAAATCCAAGACCTCTCTGTCTCCTCATGTGGCTTCTCAGCATTCTGAGGAAAGGCCAGCTGCTTCCCAGCTCTGGCACTTTTCCTTAGTACTGAAGCAATATAATCTCTCAGCATAATTTTTGTCCTCTCCCACACAGAAGTCAGTGAAATGCCCTTCTGTGGGACATACCTAAGTGTCCACTGGGAAACTGGGAAGAACTGAGTAAATTCATTTCAAATGTGCTGAACCAGACTGACATGAATTCAGACCAACTTTTACCTCCAGTCTCCTCACAGACATATACCAAAATAAATTAGACATTATGTGTACCATCCTAAACTCCACTGTGAGCTGAATATAAAATGAACTGGAAAAAAGGCATATGGTTCTGGTCTGCTTACAATAAGAATTTGAGAGGCTGCTCTTGAACTAATTTTTCAAAATTAATTTCAGAGACACCTGTCACACACAGGTGTAAGCCAATGAGAGCAGCTTTTCGATGATATGATGGCCTTCATTTTGTGAAGAGGTGATCTAGAAGCTCTGAGTCACAGAGGGGACACCACCCTGCCATTCAAGATGTTTCAGGCTTAGAAAAGACATCAGAAGTGTTTTGTGTTATAAGGTTGTTTTTTGTAAAAGTAGAGAAATTATGTTCAAAATACTAATGAATTTCTAAAATAGGTACAGAAAAGAAAAGAGAAATTCACAGAATACAGT
This sequence comes from Eulacestoma nigropectus, assembly GCA_013397775.1. Taxonomy (NCBI): domain Eukaryota; kingdom Metazoa; phylum Chordata; class Aves; order Passeriformes; genus Eulacestoma; species Eulacestoma nigropectus. Next base: position 2,730,014 of record VZTE01004781.1, read on the forward strand.
TAAAAAAATGTTACATTTCATGGAAACAGAACACGCTAAAATATAAATTTCAGCATATGATTTTTCCTCTATTGTGTTACTGGTACTATTCCTCTCATGTATAAACATAAGGGTGATAAGCCAGATCTCCCCATATTGTACAGAAATGGTGTCCCAAGATTCAAATAAGTTTGAAGTCCTGTCATCAAGGCCAGGACAAACTGAATACATAGTTAAAATTTCACTGAACCACTTCGAGGTGTTGAGTAAATTGCTGCTATTTATCAACCTATTCATAAGTTATTTATCTTCTAAAAGGCAAATTGTGATATACAGGAGCAGAGCCTGCCTTCTTTTTCTCCTCTTTATGTAGAGATTAGCACAATATACCCCTCATTCTTCAAAACTGGATGTTTGGAAGTTCTGCTAATATAGAAGTTTTAATATATATGACTTTTAATATTAAAACACACAGTATATTGATGGTAACTCTTTTGCCTTCTTCCTAAACAATGTGAAAAAAACGTGAAAAAATTCCAAGCAATCTAACCTAAAACAGTTCACTTCCAGCTTCTCTTGAAATTCAAAAATATCTGAAACACTTATTGGGGTCCAAATAATCTCTCTTTGTGACCATCTTGGGGTTAATGTTTTACCTTTTTTCTCTTTTCTAACCTTGACTGCTGGTTTATAAACATATGGTTGACATAACATTATGGAAGAAAGATGCATTTGATAAATTAATCAATATTTAATCTATCTCTATTTTTTGGGGTTTATCTTCATTAAAGTAATATCTCTTTTTATGTGTGGTCAGGGAACTCTTTGATGAAAACCTGTTTGATAAGCCAAGTTTTCTGAAACAAACTCCAGCTGAATTCACCTTTCTCCCTGAAAGCAGATTTTGGTCCTTGACATGAAATCCAAGACAGAAATGTTGATAAAGATTCCCAGGGAAATCTTCCAAACATTCTTCATAATATCATGTGTGATATAGTGACAAGCTATATGTTTCCCTGGCACTGAGATTGAAAATGGAAATGTTAAGTATAAATCTTTGTGGAAGTTTCAGTAATTTTTAATAATTTGTTCTTTTGTGGCATTCATATGTGAATGATATATTTGTCCTAGAGCAATGCGAATTCATTTCCCCACATCTATAATATCTGCAGTAAGCTAAATTAAAAATACATTTGTACTTGTACAGTTAAATGATCATATTTAATGAAATGTCGGAGATGAATCTCAGCAAATAGTCAGGAAATTATTTCAGAAAGAGCAGCATTTCATTACTGGCAGTCAGGGAAAAGCAAAGAGATTAAACAAATGGTTTACTACTCCAAGATGTTGGAGGAGGTGGGGGCAGCTCTGTGCAGGGGGTAGACTGTGAGTATGAGACCGCAGCTGGGATTTTTACCTGTGAGTGCAGAAGCATTTGCACAGCACGGGGCTGGCAGGGCTGATGCTGAGGGTGAGAAAGAGCTGTTGATACCTGGGCCTGAAAAGGCTGCGGGTGTTGCTCGGGTGCTGCGTTTGGCTTCTGGGAAGAACAGAGTCTGCAGACTGTTCAATGTTTCCTGACAGCTGCTGCCATGGGTGCCACTCCAAGGGAGCCCAGAGAGCTCTCTGCCCAGTCCCTGAGCAATCCCAGAGCTGAACCCCTGGGCTGGGTGAGCAGGGATAGGGAACTATGAGACCAGTGGAGTTAAAGCAGGTCTGACAAGGTCAGGAGGAATGGGGAGTGGGAGAGGGACTGCTCGGGGACAAAAGAAGACCAGGAAATTGTTTTTGTTGTAAACAAGATGGCAATCAGAAATAGCTGAAAGGTGGAGCGTGGGACCTGATTTGTAAAGCCAACTAGCAACTTTATTTCCATGAGACTTAGGACCGTGCTGAACCCTTGGAGCTATCAGCATCTTTCAGCAATCATGTAGCTTTAAAGGATTCCAGCCCGTCAAGGAAACTTCTGTTGCTGGGAGCACAATTGCCTTTGGCTCCCTGTTAATCCATGGGAAGACACTCGTAGCAGAGACTCAGATCTCAGGCAGGCTGAGCTGGCTTCTGTGGCTTCCTTTCTGTCTGTTGCCTGTAAGGAGCAGTCAGCAGTGAGGCCCCTGGCTTAGCTGTGCTTAGTCTGGTTGTGCTGTGAATCCAGCACTCTGCCCCTATACCTGTCTTTGTAAGCTGGAACACTTCCCATGCTTCTCTCCCACCTTCTGTTTCTCTTGATTATTTAAATGACAAGATCTTCAGGCTACAGACCATCACAGGTCAAATCAAGTCTGCATGGAGGATCTGGTTTAACAAATCTCTCTGTGGTACTGTAAAGTGATTGCTGCTAATGCATGACACAAAAAAATCGACATCTATCAATAGGAACATTTTAACTAATCGATATTCTGAAGTTCTGTTAGAAATCCTGCGGGAGGACTGAACTAATCTGAATATCAGAATTAAATTCTAAACCAAATATACAAATTTAAATCGAGAGTATAGAAATGCACAAAATACACTGATTTTCTGGATTCTACAGACAAAAGATGTGAAAGAAGATGTAGGTGTGAAAACTCTTTGTTGGCAAAAATTCTACACTAGAAGAAACATTTTCAGGGACATGACATAAACAAAATATATGAACTGCATCATTTAATAATTTACAGATATTAATATATGTACATACACATATATATGTACCTACAGAAGACTATGGAAAGGTGAGAAGGCTGTGGAGACATGGACAGTTTTGAGTCTCACCCACCCAAGAACCCATACATTTAGCTGGCATTTCTTCCTTTCTGATTTCTACTCTGTTTTGGACACTTCAACCACTCCATTCTCCCTTTGTTTTATTTTCCTTGCTTTTATATCAATAGCAAATTAAGAAAGCAGACAATATAAGTTACAGTTTAGTCTTACATCTCCACTCACATTAGATTTTAAATAAGCATTTGAATGCAGCAGCCTGTGTAGAGGAATTTACTTGAGGTTCTGATTTTCAAAGTGGAAAAAAAAGCTGGATTAGTTAAGTAATTAATCAGGTGTGCAAAGCCAGATGCATTCTCTGAACAACACATTGTAGAGGAGCTCAGATCATGCATACAAAATTGAATTATGGAAAGATAGTTGAGGCACATCAGGTCTGAATGAGGAGAGTGTCAATCACTTCTGTTTGTCAAGGTTCTTTGAGATGTGAGTTAGCAGCCTTAAGGAAAGACAAAGGATCCGTGTAGGGATCAGCATAATTCTTATGTCTGATCTGATTACCTTTAGGGACATACATGTAGAGTGGCCACATATTTCTAAAAGGATGCTTACTTTTGGAATCATCTCTTCTCCTTTGGATTTCTCTTTGGTGTTTTCGCTGTTGCTGGTCTTCAGGGAACTGTTTTAGGCAGGCAAATGCCGTCTAGTGCCCAGTCTTCTGAAGTGCCCACAATACCCCAGGGAAGGCTGAGGAAAGTGGGAGAAAAGGACAGGAAATAAATTCAAAACACAGTTGCAAAATTTGTTCCACCATAACTTGTCTCCATTCTTCATTAAAGAGCCTGAGGTCTTGTGGCAGGAGACAAGAGAGTGTTTTCCACATAGGAATGCTAATAATACTGTTTTGCTCCTTATGATGTGGGGCTGAGAATCTGCAGAGTAAATTCTTCAACAAGACTTTTTTCTCCTAATTACTGCAAAATAAATATTCACCTGCTAATCACTGCAATACAGAATGTTTCTATTAAAACAGATACTATCAGATTGTCATCTTTCAATTCCATTGAGTTTTGTTTGGTTAAAATCCTTACTTAACCATCTACTTTATCGCATATTCAATTTCCCTTAGCTTTAGTTTGTTTAGACTTCTTAATCAGGAAAACATAGAGGCCCCCTGAAGTACCAGGAGCAGCATTCGACATCCTGAGCAGCAGTTGCTGTGAAAATCTAGGGCAGGAACAAACCTTTCTCAAAGTATGTTATATTAGGAGCACTGCAAAAAGCAGTGAAGAATAGCTACTCAGGACATGCAAATTCTGACTGGAAGACAGCAGCAGCAGCAGCCAGAATTGTGCTTCCCGAGGAGAAAAATGTTCTTGTGCATTGGATAAAACACAACATCTTAAGATTTCATCCCAGCTGCACTAGAACAGCAGGCACCAAAATACTTGTTAATGTTGTAATATGTTTGCTTTCAATCAGACAGCAGAAGAATTTATTCTATTTGCCCAGTATTTTGCCCTCCTGAACTCCATCCCCACAACAGCTTTGCAAACACATCTGAGCAATTCCACTGTGGGTTTTACATCCATGGTAAGTCATATCTGCTGGGCCTGTATGCAGGATTTGTGTTTTACAGAGGCTGCAATGAATGATTCTTCCCCAAATTTGATTCTGTAAAAAGCTACTTGACTGCTTCAAGTAATCTTTTTTATTCTTCATCTTAGTTTACTCTTAAGGGTTTTTCGTTTCATCTTTTTCTGCTATCCTAATGTACACAAATCACTTTTAGAGATAGTGTCATGTGTATGAAGGGAGCAATTTATCAATACAGACACCTCTTTGATGAAGGATGGTTTGTCTTTACAAGGCTGGACAGCCCCAACTGAATTTCAATTTGCTATGGCATGCAAGGGATTTAGGGATTAAGGTTGGCGAGAGGCTTTAAGCATCAACCACCTTATTATTGCTGAAGGAATATGTGATTTGAAAACCTTGCCTGCCTCGATTTTTTTTTTCCTAGTGTGTGGGGTGAGGTGGGGAGGGATGAGTAAGAAAAGCAATAACCTACTTGATGATTTAGCAGTTATTACTTTTCTTCTGCTTTTCAGTCACACACTGCCTATTTTTTAACGGGACAGGTAGAACTTACAGGGTCAAATCCGGGTGACACCACCTAAATATCTAGTTAATAGTGTTTTATGACTAATAGCAAATATAAAAGCTTGCAATAAAAATAAAGCTGTTGGGGAGGGAGAGATGGAGAAGGCAAGAAATATGAGTCATAAGGATTTATATAAATGAAGAGGTCATAAACTGCTACAAACAAATATTGTTCTGACCATAGCATATTACCTGCTCCTTAATGCAAGCAAATTGATAAGGAATAATATTTCCCAATGATAAAAACACGTCATATATGTCATTTACCTGTTCTTTCTTGGAATGGAAGAGTGGGAGGAAATCCAAAGGAATCTACTGGCTTAAAATTTGTGCACCATGATATTAATTAATTTCTGATAAATGTAAAAGTACCATGAATCAAAAGTAAGGATTACTATTATTTGTTGATTTCTGGTTCTTTTAAGTAACTAAATCACTACAGGACTCATTTATCTGTTATGCTAACAAAGGGCCACTGTGATTGGTGTCACACTGCTGTGAAACTGAGTGCAAAGGAGAATTATAGCTGTGAAATCCTTCCCAGGGCAAAGTTCCCTGTTCTGCCATGTATTCATTTCTAAGGATCTGCTCTAGCTCCCAACAAAAATATTATCTCTTTTCTTCAGAAGGTTTTTTGCATAGATCCATGCTTTGATAGAGAGAAAAAAAATGCATGAAGTAGCTGTTCTCCTCCCCTTCCCTTCTTCTCTCAGATCCTGTGCATTCAGAGGTGGAGACCAAACTCCTGCCTGCGTCATCCCTGCCTGCATCCTTGGAGTGGAATAGCACAGCAGAGAGGAGATGGATTGCACCCATCTATCTATCTATCTATCTATTGCAATTACTTCACTTTCTTTTGAGGGTTTCCTGGAGAGCAGCTACAGGTTCTTCTCACACTCTCCTTGATATGCTCTAATAAGCATTTAAAAGTATCCCAAGTAGTGGAGGCATTTTGTCAGGACATGAAACCTCCTCTGGATACTCAGAGGGATATTCTGAGCTCTTCTCAGGAGAACTGAGATTTGAATTGAGATCTTTTCTAGTCCAGTCACTCTATGGTGCACAGGAGAAGCAGAATAAAATTGAAGGAATCCCAGTTCTGAGAATCTGCATCTTTCTCAAGGAAAGTTGCTACATGATACTAGAATAAAATCTTCAAATGGAAATGTTTCCCTGTCCTCTCCCAAAATTTTAAGACATATTAAAAATACATATATTTTTCAACTTTTTTAGCATTGATTAAATCACTCTCTATCCACATGATACTGTATATAGACTTCTCCATGTCCCCTCATTGCCATAACCCTCCTTCCCTCTACTCTATGGACCATAACAAAGGAGAATAAAACAAAGTTCATGGCTGTGATGTAATATCTCTTTAAAAATGTTGTTATTAATTAATGCCAAATGACTGTTATTAATCCGATGTCTTCTGAGTTGTGCATAGTTGTTGTCTCTGTGCTTTGCTAGGGATTTTGTGTCTGAATTTTTTGCTGTAGACAAAAGGTTTTTGTTGTGGGGTTTTTTTGTTCATTTTGTTTTCGATATAACCTTTTAAAGGCTTGGCATAGCTTGGGTATGAAATTAGACATCTCCTAGTAATCCCAGCATGTTATGGCAGAAGGATGGTCTAAAATGAGATGTAGGGCTGTGATGAGAGATTAGACAACTTGTGACAGAAAGAAAGGTTCTTCTGGATAAAGACAGAAAAAAAGTCTTCAAAAAACAGGAAAATTTCAGAGGCGCCCAAGACCCAAGTTTTCTTCCTTCAAGGATGAAATGCTCTTCTGCCTCCCTGTGTTCTCCAGCCTCTCCCATTAGTACTTGCTTCCTCTGGTGTGGAAAGACATTGCATGCTGCACTGGTAGTCCTCTGTTAAACCATCCTTAAGTTCCAGTCCTATTCACTGGACTGGTTAATTGCAGAGTATACCACTGGCTGTAGCCTCCACGTGGAGGTATCCTGCAATTTGCCACACTTTTACAGTTTATGTCTTGCTGTTTCATTTCCCTATTTTGACTCTCACGTACACCTGCATAGATGTATTTTTCTAAAGCTGTCACTTGGTAAAACATCACCACAACATCCCATGATCAATACAGCAGCTTGGGGAAAATACATACACTTACATATCTAGCAGCATAAATGAAATCTCTACCTTCTATTTCAGGCCAGGCAACAGGAGACAAATGGGGAAAAAAAAATGACAACCAAGAAAAATCAGATTTTCTATAATTATATAAATTACAGCTAGAATGACTGTAATCACCTAAAATGCCTCTGGGGAGTTGGATTAGCAGAAGACAATTTCTCAGATTCACACTCCAGGGTTTAAACCTAAGGCTGATATTCAGAATTAGACTACTAAGCTGAAATAATTAACCCTTGAGAAGCTAAAATATGTAACTCAGAGGTGTACTATCTAACTGAAAGGGAGGAATATGCAATTGATGTTACTTTAAATTTCCTATGGATCTTGATATTTGACCAGGCCAGTCAGATTGCATACTTCAGTCCAAACTGTGAGTATATTTAAATGAAAAAAACTTTTTCAGTCTCCCCTCTTTTAACATCCAATAAAAGAGCAACAATCACTCAAACAAATATCCCTAAAAGCCGAAACCAGACTTCTTTCAGTAATGTATGTCTTTTGCAAAGTGGATGATGAAACTACCGATAAAAAGAGATACAGGACTAAAGCTGATTTGTAGGAAAAAAGCTTAAGTATTCTAAAGGAAATTCAAAAACTGCTTATACATTTAAGCAGCATGGGTGGTTAGGATATTAAAGTAGATATAAAGACAGAGAAATAAATAAGAAAGCCCTCTTTTGCTTTATTTTCTTCAAATGACTGAGATATTATAGCTTCTTTTCTGGATTATGGAGAATGTCCCTAATGTAAGAAGTAAAATACTCCAGGGAGGTTCCCTCCACACTTTCTAGCTTTGAGGTGACATCATGGATGGAGCAGTAGAGGAGGGCAGAGTGAGCAGATCAGAGGTTACTGTTCCTCTGTGTGGATGTTTCCTTGTGTGTCAACAGTGTTCTGTGCCTCAGCTTGGATATCATACCAGCAAGTGTCAAGGGATTGACCTTAAACAGAACTGTGAAGGCATGAAGTTGTACTAATATCATCCAAATCTCCTGCTTCTCTGTGCTCCAAGCTTTGCCTGGAGTCTCACCTCATGCTTTGAATCCATTATGCTGCCACAAATACCTAAAACTTGAAGCTGCTGAATCTGCTACTATTGGTGAATCCTAGACGAGATGTTACTGTCTAAAAATGAAAACATCAATAATTCCCTTAATCATGGCAAAGTGTTTTTTCCATGTAGATATTGCTTTGAGAATAGAAGTTTGTATGAACAACATCAATCAGGGAGCTCACACAAATGAATAAATTACAGCCCCACTGGCAGCCACTATTCAAGATTAATGCTGATAAACACCACATTCAACATAAGATGCGATTTCTGAAAACAAACTAATTTATTGGATTCCCAGACATGTGTATTTTGTAGTCAGCCATTGATTACTGACTCAGCTGATTCTGCTGGTCATTCATCACATGTGCTTATCTAAAAGCTGAACTATTCTCTTTCAGGACTTCAGCTAATGTACAGCACAATTACTGGTGAAGTAGTACTGTTCCAGTTAAAACAAATTACCTTTGAATCTGCACGCTGAAGTGGCTCCATTTACATAGCACAAACATGACAGATACAGATATATTTTGTGGGGATAAGTATCATGAGTCAGAAAGGAACTGTTGCGTGTTGAACTGTACTGAAAGTTTTGTGTTGGATACCGGGGATGATTCTTCACTGTTTGAAGAGGGTGTTGTAGTTTATGACTTTAATTTTTATTTATGAAACAATGACAAAAAATGCTAGCAAACAAGAAGGGAATGATCTTTTCTTCAATCCCTTACCATATAAGTACAGCATATTTCCATTCTATCTCCTCTTACATATATCTCAATAGTCCTGGGGGATTGCCATAAATATCAGGTCTGCAAGCAAATTAATGCAAAAGAAAAGGTGCTAAATGGGTGAAAAATTTGGATGAGATTTGTTTGAAGGAATGGCAGGATAACTTTCTAAACTGCTGTGAAGTCTTTCTTCATTTTGCTTAAACAGACAGGCCTTTGTAACCATGTCCTGACTTTACAAAGGAACTTGAAGAGGGGAGGGGCTCTATAAGTTTCACACTTGGTGTTAGGCACACACTTAAGACACAGATGAATTGAACACCATTCCTGTTACATAAAAAAGCTTAGCTTGAGTATATACTTTATTATTACAAGAGCTAGGGAAATTTCAATTTTCCTTATAAACTTTATTTTCATATATGAGTTCATGCCGCTTATGTGATGAGGCTTTCTTGTTTTTGTTTTGTTTTTAACAAAAAAACCCATTGTCTCTGTCTTTTTAAAAGAAATGGCTGCTTCTTAATGCAATGAGATTTTTCTTAATAATGACATAGCACATAATCCTGAAAGCCTGGGGGTAAAGTTTAACCATCTGAAGAAATGACCCTCTGTATTATTATGAGAACTAGAAGGCTTTGGTGCCCAAATTTTGTTCCTTCCATATCATAGAAAACAATTCAAAACTTGTTGCTCAGTCTGCTAGTTTTGGCTGGGGTAGGGTTAATTTTCTTCAGTGACTAGCATGGGACTGTGTTTTGGATTTGTGTTGAAAATGGTGTTTATAATACAGGGATGTTTTTCTTATTGCTCAGCAGTGTTTGCACAGAATCAAGGCCTTTTCAGCTTCTCGTACTGCTGTGCTGGTGAGGAGGCTGAGAGTATGTCCTGTTTTCAGCTGGGACAAATTTAATTTCTTCTCAGTAGCTGGATCAGTGCTGTGTTTTGCATACAGAATTAGAACGTACTGATGGTTTGGGTTTTGCTAAGTCATGCTTATCCTAAGTCTAGGACCTTTTTTTTTTTGTCTCATGCTCTGCCAGTGAGAAGGTACATAAAAGAAATTGGGAGGGAGCATAGCTGGGACACTTGTTCAGAGAGTCTCTTGGGAAGCAGCCCTTGAAAATAACGGGGCTGTAGCTAGAATCACAGAAAACACTTGTATGATCAGCACTTCTGTATTTCTAGGTTCAAGGTTGGTTGTGACATCTTTTCTTATAAATATGGTGAGAACATGGTGACAAGGATAAAAAGAATCCAGGCAATGAAATGTTCTTCAGGAGTTGGTACAGCTGAATATGATAGTTTAGCTTCAGCAATTGCAGTTTTACAGTGTTAGCAAAGATGAAGGAAATTTTCCTTTCTTATTTCTTATCTGGTAACTTGTTTATTGGGTAAATATTTTTTTGTTTTTGATTAATTTATCAAATCCTGGGGATTCTTTGATTCTGAAACTGTTCTAGGTCTTCATTAGGACAAATATTAACCAAAGTGGTCCAGAAGCAGCAGGGAATCTAATTTTGTGCACAAATCAATATTTTTTTTGTGCTTTCTCTAACCCTCTTCTCTAATTTTCTTCTCACTCCAAGTTCTCAGCAGATATATATCATTAGTTTGATGTCCACCACTGGGGTTTCCTCCATAGATGTTGCTCTTCTCTGTAGAGTCAGTTGTGTTACCACCTTTACTGGTGAACACAAAATTCCCTGTGTCTGATTGGTGTCTGTTTTCAGATTCAGCAACACTTGCTGATGATGGTATGCACTTAACTTCATCATTAATATACTTTAAATTCATTGTGCTAAGGCTCCTTCTCTCAGCTGACCCCTTGCTGTTTTCATAGGAAGTAAGATACAGCTGTCATGAAACACTGGTTAGCCAAACCCTCTACTCTGCAGGGAGAGACATGCACTGCACAATACAAATTCAATATAAACATTATTATTTTTCACACCAAGTGTCTCATGACTGTTTATGAAAATGCCAGTACAATCAGCATGTTGAGTCTACAGAGCTACTTCATTCCCATTGGCAATGGTCGAAGGAACAACGCACTGAAAAGGAGCTTTGAGTTCTGCTTTGGAAGTAACTAACAGCTTTATAATATTTTATGAATAAAAGGAAAAGAATCCTGTGAGTGCAATGCAAAGGAAGTCAAAGCCCAGCAACCAAAGGGTTTTAAATAGGGACCAATTAAGCACCTTTGATCATTCTGAATGTTCATGAAAGAGAATGTAAAATAAGTAGATTGAAGAACACAGTCATAAATGCTTTTGTGATTGAGATAAATTTGTTTTAAAACCATAAGTAAGAGTTGAAATTGATGGAAAATGATTGCTAGTTTGTTTAGTGGCATCATGCTTTTCTGAGAACACCAAGAAAAGAAATATGTGTAACCTTTATTCTGGAAATAGAAGAGAAAATTCTGCTTATATTAACAGCTGCAAAACTGTTCTGTAGGAAGCAGGATGAAGCATAAATTAAGAAAGAGAGAAATACATAGATGAGCATTGTGCAAAATAAATGGGATTTCATTCCTAAAAAGATAGTTCTGAGAACAGTAGCAATAATGACACCCATGTCCACTGGTAGTTAAGCCACAACAAAGAAATGGAGAAAGGGAAAATGATTTTGTTAAGGTCCACTAGAATTCCCACAAGGACTGTAGGATCCTTGTCAGGATGAAGAGCCTGTACAAGCCATAGTCCCTAAACATACAATCTGAGTCTGTTGTGAGTCCAGTTATAATAAAAGGACTGGTAGCATACTGGAGGCCATCACTGCTTGCATTGAATTTTTTCTTTACAAGAGAGTGGACTTCCAGTTAAATTAATACTTGATTATGTATTAAAATATAAGTGTTTATCAATGGATGACTCAAAGCCAGTAGGAACTGCCAGTATTGCACTTGATTCCATATGGCCTGAAGTGCCCTAAGAACAACTGCCTTTATTTTGGCAATATCACAAGTATTATTCAAGTGCTCAATTCACTGTTTTTGCATATATAACTGGTCATTCTAGTACAGGGTGCAAGGAGCAGGGATTTAGATTCCTACAAAATTACAATGTTGGTATCTTCACAGAGTCAACATTAATGTAATGTTTACATGTGAAGGAAGCCATCATAAACGGAGCTGCACATTTCTAATACCCAGCTGGTCTAAAACAGTGCATTAACTACAGTGGTGATGTTATTCCATTTACAACAGCAGAGAACCTGTACAACGACCTTTGGTTTAAAAGGTAGAATCTTCTCACAGTATATGACAAAATTTTCTATTCTATTTTATTATATCCTTGGTAATTGTTTGTGTGATGTGTAGTAAACCTTGTTATTTCTTTGGAAGTCTCTGCTTTCAGTGGTATTATGAAAAATTAATAATTGCTTCACTGAACAGCCATCATACTGTCATGACAATAACACAACTGCCATTGATTACTGACATTTTATACATAGTCTTACTCTCACTCCTCTGTACAATCCAGGTTTCTGTTGATTTAAACTAAGCCAACTGCAGTACTGACATGGTCTTCAAAGACAGCTCCATCAGTCTCCAACTGAACAACAATAACATCTTTAAATTAGACTGAAGTTTTGCTTTCAAAATGGCTTTTACAGTGAAAGCATCTTTCTGTACTTCACTGCTTGTATGTTTATGACAATCCGACTGTAATTGTGAGAGAAATAATTTAGGTTTAAAAGCTATTAGTCCCAGATGTACAATTGAATTCTAGTCTTCATTACAGAAAACACGGCAGACTAAAGAAAAGCAGACAAGGTCAGAGCTGTCCAAGGAGCAGTGACAGGAAAAGGTGATTATGCTGGCAAAAGCCCACAGGTACATTGCCTTGTTGAGTCATCTGATTGGGGAAAAACTACATCTTAAGGAATGCTGCTGTCTTTTTAAAGGTATTGTGTGGAGGCAAATGCCAGGGAGATTTATGTGCTTCATTCCCTGACCTGTGATAATGCATCATTAGAGCCCTCCGTGTTTTCCACCTTTGTGAACAAAGACTCATAACGGGGACGATTATGAAAAAAGAAGAGGAGAAGCCACAGAAGTGGCAGCAGGGGAAGCGTGGCTCAGGCACACAGAACTTCACTCAGAAGTTGAAATGAGGTATCTTTTTTTGCATTGCACCTTCATTTCACTTTATTCTAAGGGCTACATCCCTCCCTGCTTGTCTGTCCAAAGATCAGACTCCTTGACAGAATTGGAATGTAGCACAAAGCCAAAACACACATCCCCCCACTCCCTCAGTTGTCCTCCTTATTTAACCCTTCACCTTCTTGATGGATATTAAAATAAATTTAGAGGCATAAGAAACTTACAAGGAGAGCTGAGGTCACTCATGATCCCCAGTGAGAGCTCTATTGGGTCCTCTGAAGTGCAGTGATAACACTGAAAACTGTTTCATGGCCCTGCGTACCTTTGCTTTTATCCTGACCCCAGGCAATCTTTTTATTTCGCTTGCTGAAATGCAGGGCTGCTGCTCTAGCTGACTGACTGGGGAATAAGTTTATATGTATTTAACCAAACCAGACTAGCATCCCCTCTTCTCTGGCCATGGATGGATATGGATTCAAGCAGTTGTAATGCTTTTCTGAGAACATTACCAAGACATTTTAATCACGGCTTACTGCACTGGTAGATTAGTACCCAAATGCAATGACCTTCTTTTTGCTGTGGACGTGAACATGCCAGAAAACCAAACTGTACTATTCTTTGTCTTGATCCGATAAATTAGGATTAAATAAACAAGAGAGACAAGTGCGACGTACTTTGAAAATCTGAGTGCACCTGTTTTGTAGTGGAAAATTGGATGTTCTTTTTTTTCCTGCTCACATAAAAATGCTGCTGCCTGTGTTTGTATCTTAGGGGATGACACTATAACCAGAATTTATGCGTGGCTTCCTACATATTTTGCATTTGGAGGTTATTAAGAAACAAAACAACAAAGAAAAATTGCTATGCATTAGGAGGTATTAGAATACATTAGTCTGACTGTCTGTTCCTCTGCTGCGGTGAGGTCTGATACCACAACTATGCACAAGAAAGTGTGTTCTAGGGGGGCAGAAGCATGGAGGAAAGAGCTACCTGAAAGCCTTGTAACCATGTTTAAGAGCAAACATTATCCTGAACTGTTATGACCAAATGCTATGTTCTTCTACATTGTTATTTTGGCACTTCCCTTGAGAAAATGTCAGATACTTCCACATCAAACTACCTGTGATCTGTCAACACTTGGTATCAGTCTGTGTGGATACACAGAATGGAAGGAGGGTCTGATCCAGTAATAGAATATCAGCTTCTCAAGCCAAGAATGTTTCAGAATATCCAGCCCAGTTCTTTTCTCGATTTCACTTTTTTGTGCATACAGAATGAGATGCTTTACACTATGTTGGAGTTTATGGCTGCATATATCAACAGATAAAAATAAGCATGCCTCTAGGCATCTCTGCCTTCTTCCATGTCTTGGAAATGGTCAGAACAGCATCTTCCATCTTTGCAGAGAGGTGCAAGTACATCAGTTATCCTTCTCTGCAGGGAAAAGGTGCTGAGTTGGCTATGTTTTGTCACATTCCACCTGTTAGTAGCTGGTTTCCATCAGCAGTACTGCATTAAAAATCGAGAACGTCTGTCTTTATTATCCAGCATGTCAACATCCAGACGGGAGCTGCAACACAACGCTGACTTTTGATATTGAGGGGAGTCTATTTCCACATGTGCAAGTAACCAGCTGGTGTCAGAGGCAGTGGCATGTTCTGTACATGTTCACAGTCAGAATTCAAATAAGGACCACTGTGATCCAAAAAGAAATAGCTTTGCATGGTAAGCAAAGGAGGAAGCCTCTATCTCTTTGAGCTTTTCTGAGTGTTTGCTAGGATAATCTCACCTGTTGATTACTCTTTGAGTGCTTCTGATGATATGGAAAATAAATATTTCAAAGCAAACAAGAAAAAAAAAAACCAAGCAGCATAAAAAGGTGAGGCATAACAGATGTTTTGCTTAGGCACAGTTGCATAATACTGGCATAAAAAAGAAAGCCTTTTATTTCTTTTGTGTCCTGAAAAGCATGTAATAAAATTAATTTTATTACTACCTGGTGTCTTCCTCAGGTAGTCAGGTAAAAAAGTAAATATATTTTTATAATGGCTATAAACTGTTTTACAATATCTTAATCACATATTATCAAAATTGAGATAATACAGAAGGTTTTGATGCACAAGACCAGTGCACGGCAAGAAAGACTGCAGTTTGTGCAGTTTTGTTCTGTGTATTAAATTCCATGAAAGCAGCTCTGCAGGTAGGAAGCTGTAGCTGAGTTCAAAAGTATATATTTTATATGATTCATTTTATTAAATGGAAACTGTAATTCCAGCACTTCACTTTTTACATTCTTGACTCAGCTAAGTGCTTCAGCATCAGGCTAAGTTTAAGTCCCACCGAGATAACTTGCTGTGTAAAGTAAGTCATAGTTAAATCTTTGGCTCAGTTGAGGTCTGCTCCAGTGAATTCTCTAACACTCCTGGTATGTGAGTGTCTACTAAAGCTCTGCCTAAGCAGCCAGATGCTCCTGTGGAAAGGGTGCCACAATCAGTGAGGTTTTAGACAGCTGGCCATACAGAACTTAAATAATATTGCCATGGCACTAAATGTACCAAGGCTCCCATTGCTTTTTATCTTCCACTGATAGACACCTGCTGTGCAGGTAGCAATGAGGGATAATACCTTAGAAGGGATGCTAACTAAGCATGCTGAATTATTGGGAAAGCAGAAGAATCTCAATTATCTGAAGCACCCGATGTCCAGTGTTGCCAATCAATGTCCAAGGTCATTCAAGCCTTAGATGAACCTTCTTAACATGTCAAGTAATTTAGAGTCTGTTCCTACTTCTGTTGAGGACTTCGTGATCTCAAAAACTTTGATCCATGATTATTTTCCTTCTTTCCCGAAATATCTGCCTTCAGACAATAAGCCATTTCAGCAGAGGATGGCAAAGAAAGATGAAATATTGCATTTCATTTGAAGTTAAATATGTAGTAATCTCTGATGTCCTTGATCTTCATAATTAGTAAGAATGATAATAATAAATGATAATTATTAATAAAGAGTGATTATCAACAAATAATATAAAAATGCTTTCTTAAACCGCATTTCAGCTGTATACCTAGCAGCCCTCTGGAGGTGCAACATTCTTTCTCATTTTATAAATGTGAAAACGAAAGTGAGATTACAGCTTTGCAATAACATTTACTGTTATGTTTCTAGATAGAATTACATTGCACGATGAAACCAAGAAAAGTCACTTATGACCATATCACTTGTGTAGGATATCATAAGAAAAAAACGTAAGAGATTTGCAAAAACAGAAGCCTGTCCTGAGTTTTACACTCAGTAGGTGCAACCTCTTGTAGCAATGCCTTAATTCTCTGCAAGTATTGTTGTGGTGCAAACAGCCAGAGATGTGTGGCTCACCTGCTATTGTTCCTAGCAAAGCACTTGGATGACTGAAGCTTCTATGACAGATCTATTTTTCATAAACACTGTCTGTACTTTCACTGCAGTCCTTGGTTTTGATCAGTTTCTTTAAATATCCATTCTTTGGGTACACAACTATTTATTTTTTTTTCTCACTTAAACAGATTTTATTACTGCAGTATCTCTTTGGGCAGAACAGGAAGAAGATGGCTGGAACAAAATAATACAGGAAAAAAGTGCAGGCACCACAGTGTGCTAGTGATATAGGTGATAGGTGGGAAGGAGGAATGAAGCTTTTCATCTGACAGTTTCAGTGGTATGCAACTGTTTCAGGAAGAAAGTTCATGAAATAAGCGGGAAAAGTATGTGGAACATTACCTGGAGAAGAAAATTTGAATGTCACTAAGACAAAGGAAGTGAATATATTATTTCTGAGGAGAGATGGAGTAGATAGAGACAAGGCAGAGGACAGTAGATTAATGAGAACAGTGACCACTGTGTGGGAGGGACAAAAGAGATGCAGATGCAGAGAGGATAAACCTTAGTGCTCTTGCAAACCCTGATGCTGATGTGTCCACATTTCAGAGCTTTTTAATGTGAAAACAACTTGAAGAACAAGAAAGAATCTTTACCCAATTACTTCATTAAGTAATGATGAAGTGTAGCTGGTGTTTCAAAAAATTTGTCATTAGATTGCAAGATATCCTACCATAAGTCATAACTATCCGCTTCTCATGCACAGATGTCAAATGAGTTTTCTAACATTGTACATTAGGATGATAGTGGATTTGGGAATCTGCTTTCACTGCTCCAATAGAAGTAAAATTTTGTCTTTGTGCAGTGCTGGAAAGTCTTGCAAAAGAGGAATGTTTAAAATCCTTTAAATGGTGTGAAATTCGCCTCATTTTTCATCCAGTTCTAGAATTTAAAAATCATATCCATGTAGCCGGACTTTAGAAAATAGTGTTCCAAGAATTCCTCCTGTAAATCTTGACATTAAATCAGTCTTACCATTGTCTTGCCACTTGAATCATTTATTTAAGCGGTGATAATAAAAGGTGTCAGCAATTCAGTTGTAAGCTCTTGAAGATTTCTGTGCGCATTGACCTTTAAGTGTTTGCATCTTGACAGGTGAGCCGTTCCTAACATCTCCTATGAGATATGGCCGGGGCAAGGGGTCAGGCACGCTAATGATAAAATTACCATTTACCTTTTACCTCACCAGCCTCAGTGCCTGACATTATAAATGTAGGTAACCTTTCACCTGAAGGCCCTCTTTCTTCTGCATTGCCAGGGATTATGGAGAAATTAATGTGCTCACAGCTGCAGAAGAGGCATCAGTCATGAAAAAAAGGTATTTTTGGTGATTCTTTCCCTTTTTTTTTTCTTTTCTTTTTNTTTTTTTTTTTTTTTTTTTTTTTTTTTTTTTTTTTTTTTTTTTTTTTTTTTTTTTTTTTTTTTTTTTTTTTTTTTTTTTTTTTTTTTTTTTTTTTTAGAACCAAAATCACGTTTTTGGAAAAAGTTTGAAGAGTCTTACCCTGTTTTATTTTAAGACAGGGTTATCTGGCTATTTCTATTCTAGCATTCTTAATCTATTCAAGATTATTCTGTTCTTTCTTATTAAGATGAAAACACTGTTTATTAATTGATTAATCCAACTGATATCACAGCAGTCAATAAGATTTCTTTCAGGGATAAGTGACCACATTAATGAGACTATATTGGTGATCTTCATTGTTTGCCATAGCCCAAGAGAGTCATCTTGTTCACGTTTGCATCCTTGTCTTTGCATGCTCAGGTTTTCCTGAGCTTCCCCAATTTTCTGACTTGAGTCAATATTCCTCTCCCAAAGGCAACACCATTCAATTGGCGGTAATGGGTACACGATGAGAGCTTTGAAGGTATCAGCGTGACTCTGAAGACTGCTGATCTCCCACCCGCCTATAATGTGCCTGATTGCTTACAAACACTGTGAAGCTTAAAGAACAAGAGTGGGGTATATTTACTTCTCCACATATAAAATATTTCATACCTCTAAGATCCATGCTTCTTGTGGACAGAACAACTATCATGCCTAGGAGAAATATTAAAGATGGTGCTAGGTGCAGAGCCTGCATTTGGCTGATTCACGGACAGGTGATTCATATCCTGATTTGAAAAATGTATTCTTCTTGCCGGAGTTAAAGCATTTAAGGGTGGAAAACATACGAAGAGACAGACACAGAAAATGAGATTCAGTTTATTTCATGATCAAGAGCCAAATGACCACAAGCTTTACTAGAATTACCTCCCAGAAGAACAGCCCCTTTCTGATAAATGCAGTAATGTAACCGCTATGGCATAAATCGTGCAAATTGAAGACTATAGTTCAAATACAAATCTTTATATTAAGTTTAGTGAAATTTGGTATTGTGTGAACGTTATTCATATCTATGAATCTTCAGGCACAAATCTTGTTGCATTTTATTTGTGTTATGAGGATATACATTTTGTAAAAGTTTCATTCAGTGAATATCTACATTAATGAAATTGTGCTCTGGGAAGTTTATAAAAATTGTTTCCTCTCCTTCGCAGTGGAAAAACCTGAGCAGACCTACTTCTGGTTTTATCTATCATGTACACACACAGAGTTCAAGCATCTTATAAATGAAAGGTACAACATCATTTCTGTATTAAGCTGGCAGAGTAAGTAAAAGGCTTGGTTAGTACATACTGAAAGGACAGTCATGTTGCATGCTGAAAAAAAAAAAGAACACAGAAAAAATATTGTCCCTTCTAGAAAAGTGTATAGCTCTTCTCTCACATTAACCTGCACTGCTTCTGCCATCAGGGAGTTTGTGAAGTAGTGAAGCAGGACAGAAAGCACAGGAAAAGCCTTCCTCTGGGAAGCTTGTACTCAAATCAAATGTGTTGAAAGGGCACAGACAGGGATGTCATTTGGGCTGGATAGCCTGACAGAGTTATTTCCAGGCTTATCAGATCGTGTTCCACTTGTCTGAATACTCTTGTTTTACTTCTGTGCATCAATACAAACTCAGCCCCCAGCACCAAAACCAGATTCATTTCCACAGTACAAAGGGCTTAACTGTGCTTTTCAGCAGGTTTTCCTCCTACCTCTCTGCCCATCTTTCTCCTGGAGTGGATTGCTGCTCCTACATTCAAATTCTGCATTTACGGTGGTGTAACTATTTCCTAGTTACAGCTTAGACCACAGAGCACACACAGTACCATACATATATGTAGGAACTTTCATAACAGTATGAAAGGTTGCAGAGACTCCACAGATGTCATAGAAGTTGCTGGCAACATTTATAAATGGATTTTATGGGTTATTACATAGTCCCATCCACTGATCCATTTCTCTGGGACTGGGACTAGTATTTCATGCTTCTGCTAAGTTCCAAGCACATAGTATTAAATCTGTTGAGAAGTAAAAAGAATCCTGCCAGTAAAATATTTCTTTCCCCTTCTCTACACTGCAGCACTTTGAAGGATCAGTACAGCCCAGGCTCATGCAGTTGGGCAGTCAGTTTCTGATTCTGAGTTAGGAAACAGGAGTACTGTGACCACTTAAAGGGCAGATTCCTGCATTGACAGAGAACACACATTTAGCCCTCACAAAACCTGCAGTGTTTCTCAGCATGGACTAACATGATCTTTGCAATAGCATGCCAGTAAAATCTCTCAGATACTGGATTATGCTCTGTCTCATCCCCTTTGTGTTTATCGAATATATACGATGCTATCTGGCTTGAAGGAATATTTCTTTTGATTTCCCAGGGGATATCCACTGAAGGTTTGATCCTGCAATACACTGAATATGCTGAGCATTTAAGGAAGCCAGAGGAATTTGAGAATGTAAAGCTATCTGCTGGCTGAAGACATGAAGAGATGTGTTGCACTAGCTGTGTCGTGTGCAATATCATGCAAAATATTTCTAGGATGGCAAGAAGAAATAGGGATACTTCAAAAAAATAAACAAACAAAAAAAATCTATTAAGAAAAATACTTCTTGGAGACCTGGAGGGAGAAGAAAATTGTACCAGATACAGCACATTCCTGAATGTGTAAGGAGGATTTGGTTTCATGGCAAGGACTAGGTCAGATCAGAAGACTTTCTACGTTACCACTGCCAGCACCACTCACAACTATTAAGTCCAACAGGAAACATGTTTTGGAGATTGGATGGAAAACTAAGATAACAGAATACATTTAAAATACAGATGTTTCCATCTGAGCAGATGTTTATTGATTCTTGAATCTTTCAAAACAATTAATCATGCAAAAAGGCAAAAATGTGACATAATAGTTTAGGAATGAAAGAAAAGGGAAGTGAGTTTTTCACAGAAAGGGCTGTGTCAGTGTATTTCTGAAAATCAATCAATAGTCAAATAAGTCTAGTGAAGAATTGAGCATTCCTTCAGGGACTACAGGATGTAATACACTTTTTTTTTACAGTTTATAGAAAAGATAGTTTGCTAATATAAAGAATAAGTGGATATGTCTTTTCTTATTTCAAAAAGGAATTCTGTTTTTCCAGTAAAAATAAAAGTGGTTGCAGTGTTGATAGGAAAACTTGCTTATAATTTAGCAACACTTTGAAATGTATTCCATTTGAAAACAAAGAAAGATAAAGTAGTTCATCCTCAGTATTCAAAGCTTGTTTCTATTCTGGGTAAAGACTGGAATTGGCTTCAGAGAATGACAGTAGTGGGTTCTGGATCTAGCCCTTACTTAAAGCTACTGCATGACCTTTTGCTATGCTTTATACACCACCAAGCACATGAAAATTGTTTAAAAATTAATATATGGATTTTTGGTTTTGTAAGTGTCTGTAGCAGAAAGGATTTGTTTAAATGAAAAACACGTACTTCATGTGTCCACTTTCCAGATTCCTTGTAATGGACAAGATTTAATGAAGGGATGGGTTAAATTTCTTACTTATGGTGTGGTATGTGGTACAAATATTTCCCCAATGCAAAATCACTGTGTGTGTATATGTGTGTGCACACAAACACATAGACACGTAAATAGGAATGCAGGTATAATGTACATGTACGTGAGCATGTGGGAGCGCACATCCTTAGCAGCAATACAAAGAACCAAAGCATATTGCAATTAAATGCAGTATGTAATTTCCCAGTTGAGATCAAGACCTGGGAAAGAAACTCTGTGTGCAGGGCTGGCAATCCTCTGGGAAAAAGCCAGGAGAGTTGATACTTAATAGGTTCATTCACTGCTTCTTTCTGCTCTGCAAATGCTGAAAGGGAAACCCAGGTGCAGCATCTCCAAAAGCCTGCATCAAGAGCATTCCTGCCTGCCAAGGAGGAATGTGGTGGGAAAAGACCACCAGCTTTCGTGCAGACCCTGCTCCTTCAACCAACCTTCCTGCAACTGCTGGAAAGAAAGATGTGGAGATCCTAGGATGACTCTCATATCTGGGGGAAGAATCCTTTTACTAGCCAGGTGAAAATCCTTTTCTTCTAGTGAGAAAACCCGTAGAACAGCTGAAATCCCGCAGGTTTTTAGACTTTGTGGTTATCTCCTCCTGTGTTTCCACTGAAGAATGCAGTGGGGGCCGGAGCTATCTGTGAGGACATAGTGTTGCTACCTCTTATTAGACATTTCCATCTCTTCTAGCCTGGAAGCTTTCCCATACCTTATTAGATTTATTAATGTGTGTCTATAATACTGCAGTTGTACTTTGATGATTTTCGGATGTCTGAGACTGGAAGGGAAGGGGATGACATTTCTACTATAATTTGTTCTGCATAAAACCTGTTCCCATTAATACTCAAATTTGTTCTCTATTTGTGAAGCTAACAGATCAAATCAGTTCATGCCAACAAGCACGCTCTGCTGACAGCTCAAGAAGCTTTGCTAGTTGACACTAGCTAAGAATTTGGCTCTACAGTTTGAGGAAGGGAGAGACAAAGTTTAAAGAAGGGCTAGTGTAAGTGTCAGATTTTATTTCCACTTCCATCAGATCAAGTCTAGAATAAGTTTATTTAAAACAAGGGATTTTTTTTTTTCTATTCTCTTTGGTGTAACAGAAGAGAGTTTGTCCCAGAGAATTCACATCTTCAAAAATCTCAGTCAGGCAGAAAAAAACACTTTTTAGCCAGTCTCTGAGATGCTAATGAAACCCAGAGCAACCCACTGATATATAAAGTACCTTATTTAATGAATTGACACACACATATGTGTATGTGTATATGAGTATGTATACACACAAACACACAGTTTAACTGAAAAAAAACAAACCCTAAGCAAAAGAAAAATCCTCAGGACTAGATACAATACCCTTTAAGTACAGAGCTGTTTAAAATATCAATCTCCTTATTGTAATTTGATGTGTGAAATTCAGGCATGCATTTACAATTCAGATCCTATTCCTTAGGGATTCCCATTTAGGGCCTGTTCGTATGATTTATTTAGTGCCTTTCTTCACTTACTTACGCTTGAGATCGTTAGGTATAATGCACATATATGCACAGGGATAAAATGTTTATCATCATTACTTCAATGAAGTCATTTGCCATCCTTGACACCCTCTAATGTCCCAAGTGCTTCAACCCACTGCCTCATTTGCCCAGCTTTGCTCTCTCTTCACTTTTTCATCTCAAATTCTCAATGTGTTCCCTTCATCAATCATGGATGTTTAGTGGGTAGCAAGAGGGAAGACAGCAGAATAATTATCCAAATATAACAAAAGAAGGTCCCCTTTGTGATTCAGGAGGGACATGGACGGGGGAGGGGTAGCAGAGGAATCAGGAGTGTGGATTTCATGCTTCTTTGAAAACATTAATGATGTTCAATGGCAACCAAAGAACGCACTGAAGTTATCGTGGTCTCAGATCTGTGTCCCATATAGCTAACATGAGGACTTGGTCCCCCTCGAGTGTCCTCTTTCTGCTCTGCCTCTCATTGCCCCAGGTTGCCAGCATTTCACCACCACTGATGGTTGCAGTCAGGAACCACTTTGAATGTACCCTTTTGGATCTATTCTTCAAAAAAGCCAGGATCCAAATCACTGTGCCCTGACTACATTCAGCTAATTGGCCCTTGCTTTCGATGACATCCATGGTGTGAGGATGAACAAATTGAAGATGAAAGGGTGGCTGGGGTGGGGGCAGGGGAAGTTAGCATGGCCTGGGGCACGGTGTCGTGCACAACTGGGGAGAGGCGAGAGAGTGTGGGGTCCCCAGGTGGCTGTGCGCAAGGTGACTTTTTCACTTTGAAAGATCAGTGTCTCACATTTCTCTGCCTCCCTGGTACAGGCACCGGCAGCAACAAGTTATTTCTCTATGACGTGAAAGCAGGGATGTATAAAAAGCCTTGCAGAGTCTGATGCTGGGGAGACAGATCCTCGAGAGGTTTATGCTCAGGAAAACAATTATTTTTAGGGGTGCTTCAGAGCTCAGTCAGATGGTGGTTGCCAATGTGTGCTAGAGCTGGAACAAACTAAAACAGAAACTTCTCATGTAGACCGCAAAACCAACACAGGGTAAAAAGCAATCCTTTTGAAACAGAATCAAGCAATTAAAAATGGAAATGAACAACTATTTATCTACTTATTTTTCCCAGTAAGTCCATGCTGGGCTTTGATAATTTACTCAAACATTAGTATTTGTCCTAATCAAAATTCAATCAGAATGACAATTACCAGAAAGAAAACTCAGGGTTTCTGAATGCTACCTAACACTTTAAAATACACCAATAAACAAATAGCTAGTCATAGCAAAAGCTTTATTTTCTTTCAGTTCACCCTTCTCCTTTTCCCAAAATATGAGGAGCTTTGCCATGCACTTAGATAGTAGATCTGACATAATCATGGAAACTCTTCACAGCAGCAGTGGTTGTCTCTGATTACAAAAGGAAATTCTGGCCTTGAACATATCTACTGCATCAGCTGTTAGAGGCAAATGTTTTACCAGGGAATTCCCAAGCCTTTTGTTCACAGCTATAGGGAAAGTAATGGAAGATGCTCTGCTGGTACTGAAATAAACACTAAAATCTATACCTCTACAGAAAATGAAATGTTCTTGATTTGCCTTTTTTTTTCAGGGCCTATATATAATCTGGGATACTTGTCATCTACTCCAGTTTAAAGTATGTGAGCTAGAGCTCATATCTGGTCACTAGAGTCCTCATGGACTTCTCCAATTTTTTGAATCCCTCTAACATGTTAGTCTCCGCAACATTAAATGGTGGAGATTAAATAAGTTTTACTGTTTAATGAGGCAGTGTATGAAAAGAAAATAATGGACTTGTCTGGATCTTTGATAGAGATTTGTCTTGTTGGCTACCCGAAAGTGAAAAGAGTGCAGTTTTTCTTAGCCATTTTTCATGCCATGTCTTAGTCAAAACCACAGCAGAAGAGCCAGTCTTTCACAGCTCCTTCTCAGTATTATATGTTGGGACCTTTTTCTGCTTTTCAGAAATGGTCACTTCTAGTTTAACAAACATTCAACATTCACTCATTCACTTTTCCTGCTAAGTGGTTTGGTCTATTTTCTTCTCCTTTCAGAACCTTCAGGAGGAGATTAGAAAGACTGTGCTTGAAGATTACGAAAGAGATAACAGAGTTTATCACAGCTGCTTTGACCCTTGCAGAGCCTGAAACATAGTTTGAGCCACAACCTTAGCAAGTGATGGTTTCGTTATTTTTTTTTTCTGATCTGAGATATAAAAACAGTGCACTGTGGCACAGAAGTGCATGATAAAGCTATGGAGAAAAAACAGAAAGTAAATTCCTCCAAAGGGAAAATGAATCAGCATTCTTTCCAGGGGAATGGAAAGAAATTTAAAAATCATACAGGCAGAGTACTTATCTGTGGCATTTATTTTTGGTTAATACTCCTTAAAGCAATACTTGAAGTGATTTAAACACTTCTCTTTATGTCCACCATGTAATTTGCTATCCTATATTACCTGTCTGGACTGGTAAACACCAAATAAATACAGACATTTCTTCAAAAACCATTCAGAATGCTACTCACATCCTGGAAATAAAAGGAATTTACAAATATTAGTTTATTTTGGTTTTTACCTGATGCAAAATGCCTATTCTGCAGCATTATTTTATTTTCGCACTGGGGCTTAAAATTCATGGCACCTGATCTGTATATTTTACTCTCCTGAATGCTTTTCCAAAAACAGGTAGCATGTATCCAATGTATTGAAATCACCATGACTCACATTTCCTCCATGTCAGACCCAGCTCTTCAGGGTGCAATGTGCTGTGTAAATAAGAGGTAGAGGAACAATAACAGGTCCTCTGTGCTTGAGGTCCTGGCTGGACCTTGCTCCCTGGACCTTTCCTTCCCAGGGCAGAAATTTTATGCCCCAGGCCCTTCTCTCTTGAAGAAACATTTATTTCTACGAGTGCTGCTGGGGGCATCTTGAGCTAGCTCTGCTAACTCCATTTCATACAAGATGCTCCACACCTCAAAAATTTTGCCATCCAAACACAGGAAGCTAAATAGTCAGAAACTCCAGACATGCCACTGTAGAACTGTTTTCTCTGTTCCACATTGTCATAGTGTCTTTGCACAGTCTTATCATCACATTTAGAAAGCAACAGGATATTTTCCTTCCAAAAATGTCCCTTCTCTATGGTCAGTGACATCTGGCTCTGTTGAGCACGTTTTCCTCTTTCTTGGGATTCAGAAGTTACAGCAATAAAACTCCTCTTTTCTGACATGCCGAAAGAGTAAATGCAGCCTTGCAGGGCTCCTGGCTGAATCAGGATGTTAATGAATAGGGAAACAGCAGTGAAGATGATGGCCAACCAATCAATAATGACTGAATTACAGTTTAAAAACTGGATGTGTTAGATAGTTATTAACAGTGTAATTATTCATAAATGTGCCTAATTATTCATAATTATTCAGAAACCTTATTACTTCCCTGATTGTCATAAGTGATCTCCGAGGCCAATTATTATTTGATTATGGCCACAGGACTCTATGTTGGTATTACTCCTTTTGTCCTAGAAAAGTACAGAGAGCTGGTGAAACGAAACTCGTGGAGGACTATCTGCATCGAGTAGTCCTTTAAGAACAAGAAGCCTGTGATTTGAAAGCCTCTGTTGTGTTTCCTTTTAGCTCTTTCTTCAGATTTCCTTGATTCCTTTATTACAGAAGCTGCTGCTGCCTAATTAGGGTTTTCTTGTTGTAATTGCTGCATTTGATATCTTAATAGTGTTACAGTGATGTGAGGGAGGAAGGGGGAAAGGGGCAGAGGGACTATCAATGCACGTGTTTGTGGAGAAACCGAAAGCTCCCCAGGCTGTATGACTGAGCCAGAAAGGCCCAGGAGCCAAATCCCAGCTAGCTCAGGTATCTTGTAACTCAGCAGGGTTACTGTCAGATGCAGCTAGGGTAGTTTCTAGCCCCTGACTATAAGAATGACACTGCCTTTCCCTTTAAATAAACAGTTAGGCTTGATTAGTCATTTCCACAAAAACAGGTGAGAAAATGGTATTTTACATTTGTTTACATTTGAATCACAGGAATGTAAACTGAAACCTAACTGCAAGCTTGGTTAAGTGCTGAACCAGATGTATCCAGGGTGTTGGTGCAGTCAGACCTCATAATCAGAAAATCTGGGATTTTTGTCAGATGACACTTCACTAATCAAACAGGAGCCTCAGCTTCTTTCCTCCCTCTTTCCTCCCCTGAAAACATTAGAGCCATTATTTTGTGGGGCGGCATTAGTCATGTTAAATTAGCATATAGATGAGTTCTGGGGGTAGGAAGGGGGGGGAAGATAGGTTATGATAACCTGATGCTATAATGCAGAAATCTTTTGGCTTATATACCAGGCCCCACAGTGCCCTGAGCTTGTTGCACGTGGGAAAATGTAGTTTCCCAGCAGGGATGCAACCAGCTTCCATTGTGTGATTTTACTGACAGTGTTTAATAAGAAAACACACACCCAAGCACTGAAGAATCATGAACCAAACTCCACAGAATCATCCAACTGTCTTAAAAATCATGAGATTCATAACCCCGCATGTTTTTGTTTGTTTGGTTGGTTTTTGTCTTTTGTTTTTTATCTTTTACTGAGTAAGAAAGGCTGGAAATCTCTTTGCACTGACAGCCAAGATTGTCCTTCTAATAACTTGGAGGAGTAATAAAGAAAAGCATTAGACACTGCAAATGCTGTCAGGTCCATTAGTGGCTCACAACCACTACGGTGTGCTCAGCTGTGTGGTCATTTCAGCATCCCTTGATCCAAAATGTGCCTGTCATAGCAGGGAGTTCAATAGGAAGCATTAAGGTTCCTCTGACTCTTCCCCATCCCATTATCACAAAGTCTGTGTCCAGGTACTGTCATGCATATCTACTTGAGTGCTGTCCTCACCTCAGGAGATGAGGCCAGATTCTGGTTGTGGTTACAGCTCTGTACCCCTGGAGCTGTTTCACAGATGGCAGTGGAATCCGGGAAATGAGATCAGTGTTGTCTGATGGCACTCTCACAGTTGAAGATATGGTGGAAAATAGTTTCATGCTGAGAGAGTGCTACCAAATGTAAGAAGTATAATAGCTCAGCAGCAGCTGAAATGTGTATATGCATAGTTCTGGATTTCTTAAAATCCCCTGGGAAGTTTAACAAGGGCATTTCTTCTTTTTGTCAGACTATGTGGTATAAACAGTCAAATACTAGTAACCCTCTTGTTTTGCAGCATTCTCTAAAAATTCTGTGTTAGGGAGTAAAACCACTAAACAATTACAACCATTTGATCTTTTGTGAAGGCTTCAATAAGTGACGGTAGGTCTCAAATAGGACAAGTTGCTGTTCTCAACAGTAACGTGAAAGGAATATACTTGATTTTTCAAGGTATCTCTGTGTAGGAATAAGAGTTTTGCGAGATGCACGCTTACAGTCTGCATTTTTGCAAAAAGTACAGAACAGAAGATTTCTATTTTCTTTAGAATATATAACCAAAAAAAAGGAAAATACTACTCTGTCAGACAGACTGATGACCACTTCCTTCTTCAGAATTCTTTATTTCACCTCAAAAGTGAAATTTCTTTAGTCACACTTGCATACCTTTGGTGTTTTCTCATCAAAATTGTGATGGAAATTCAACTTCTACAAGCACTACGGAAAAACCAGTGCTCAATTTGCACACTGGGAATACTTCCAGGGCATTCCAACATGACTTGACACAGTAGGACAGAAGGCTTCACAAACTCTTTGACAAGATCTGTCAGAATGGAAGTCAGGAATCTTATTTTGCCACAGTTCAGGTTCTATCATAATACAGCATCCAAGTCTCAGTGAGTCAGATTACGATGTAACTTCAGATTTTGCAAATAGGATGGTTTGTCTAGTCATTTTGTAATATGGACATAAATTGATCACTTCTGTTCACCTAATATTACTGCAGCTAAGAGCTGCTGCAGGTCTCCTTGGAATGACAACTCAGTCTAGGCCCAGAAATGCAAAGTTAACCTAGCTGCTAATACCACTAGGTATATCTGATTCGAGATTAAAAATAGAGTTCACATATGTAAACAGTCTCTCTGAACTTTTTTGACTACTGAGCATATGTTATTTATTTCTTATCAACGCAAGAAGGGGAAGAAAGTGTGAAAAACTTTAAATTCACATTTAATACTACAGCATAATTGCTGAGTATGGCAGGGCAGAATATCTCATATATACCTTTTCTAGCATGGCTGCAACTTTCTGACTTGTAACACAAGCTGTAGCTACCGCATTGTCTTCTGCCTCCCTGACTCTCAGTGAAGTATATTTCACTGTAAGCTGAAGGATAAAGCTTTGATTGTTCTTAACTTACATAGGATGACAACTTAATTTTGCAAAATCCTGAGCCCAAAAAATTAAGATGCTTCCTTTCCATGAATCTGAAAACCCAAGGCTGCTTTGCCACAAAGCACAACAAACAGCCATGATATATCCTATTAAGCAAAGTTAAGCAAAGCTCTAAGCAAACCCTCACAGGTACTACGAGCTACAACCCTACTTCAGAAAAAAACAACCAAAAAAACACAAGAGAAAATGGTTGTAAGTGTGTGTGTTATTTGTTCCCCCTCCCTTTGTGGCTTCAAAGAGTGAAAATGGAAGAATGTGACTGCAGAGCATAATGGGTCAACACTGCAGCTCTGATCGCTGGAGCATACACTCTAAATTTCACGCTACATTAGGTAGATTTTTAAACCTAATCTGCTGCTACGACTGTTTTATTGGTAATTCTGTGAAGGTACAGATTTCTTGACAACAAGGGAGACATAAGAGAGGTACTTGGTAATCCACAACTTTGTGACACCCCAGTGACCCAGCAGTCCAGCACATTCAGCGCACCTTGGCTCTAGGGGTGCACCATACACGCCTCCTTTCAGCTTTCATTCCCCTCTGTTGTGACAGTGAAGGGCATTCATTTAACCAATTACAGTTTTTTCCTTGGTGTCTGCATAACTCCGATGTATTGATCTAGTAAGGTTGTATTCTGCACTGGAAGCTTTAGAGATTGGCACAGTGTTATAGACAGCTCCTGTGTTCAGCCTTGAGAGATGAGAGAAGGCTTTGGCTTACTCTGACTCAGAGCTGTTAATATGTTGTGCAACAGTACCACTCACTTTTTTTGTTTTTCCAATTTAAATTTCTCCAGTTTAAAATAAACCTTGGCCGGAGTGATGTAAGTGCTGAGCTAGAGAGCTGTGGTTACCCTTTCTGTGCCTGGCTCCACTGATGTTTCAATATTCCACTAAAAACACAGCAGCAGCAACCAAAGCAACTGGAGCTGCAGAAAAGGCTTTAATATGAGCTGTGCATCTCTGCCAAGATGGAAACACTTCTGGTCACCTGTTGGTGGTGAGTAAGCTTTAATGATGAAAACTACAAGACTGGAGATTTTGGATGCCACAAGAGTCAGCTGAAAGTTTGGCAGGTGGCTTCAGGGTCAAATGTGATATTAGATATCTGAAGGGAGGAGATTATAATTCTCATGACTATCTCTTCAACTAAACCAAGGCTCAAACCTACCCACAGGATTTAATTTATCTTTGAGAAGTCAATCAGCAATCCTTTCTAATAGAACTGGGCACAGCTGGATTGAACCCTTCCTCAGTAGACCTTCCATGCAGTCTTTAACACATTTTGAAAATCTTCTCTTTCTGTTCTGTGCTCATTGTAACCCCAGCTGTCCTATAACAGCATAATTCTTATGGACAAACTTTAATTTACAGTGCTTTTTCTTTCTCTTTTTCATTGTAATAATTGTTTTACAGATGTTTTACCAATAATCAGGATCCTGTACACTACAAACAATGGCACAAAGGCCCAGATTGAATAGTCAGGTTGTAATTCAGTCTCCAGGCTGAGAGGTTTGCTACCATACCCAAACCCTTAAGCAATATTCTTCAGTGTGGGACATTAGCAGGATCCCTCAATTGAATTACAGCATTGTATTCCATCTGGGACTTGGTATTGTAGTGTACTTAACATTGTACTATATAGGGAGGCATGAGAGTAATGGAATTTTACAGTAATAAGATTTTTTTTTATTAAATGAGAAGTAGGCATATAAGATCCCCAACTATGTAGCATTAATGGAGTTAGAAATAAAGACCCCGTGAAACACACCTGAAAAATAAGATTTTTTTTTTTTGTCTTATAGATATTGTAATGTGCTGTTAATATACAATAAATATCTTAGAACACTAAGCCTTTCTCAAAATATCAAACTTGCTAGGCAGCTTTAGGTGGATTTTTATCATAATGATTACAATATATTGGTAACTGATTTTTGAAATGAAGTGTGTGTCACCCCCCCCCCTCCCCCAGTTCAGTAAAGTATTTTGGCACGTTTCAATTCATCCTTATAGGCACTGATCTCATGTACATGTGCACGTTTCAGATAATTTATATCAGATGTAAAGTAGATATAGTACATAGGAAATACATACATATATATATTTATAAGATAGTGTAAAGGTTTTTCTGAAATCAGTGCTGAAAGTTATTTTTTATTTTTCATTCTGCTTAAAAAATTCATACACCAGAATAGCATTGACAAGCAAGTAAAGCAAATGTTAACATCAGTGCAAAATCTGCTGCTTCACTGCACTGACTTGGGTAATATCATATCAAGTAGTTAGTAAGAAACAAACTAGAAAAGCTCAGATTTTTAAAGAAAGATAAGAAGTCATAAAAAGCAGACATACACAACAGAAATAACTCCCTATCATATATTTTTCTTTTAAATTAATATTTCATAATAAGTTAACCAGCAGTCTGTTATCTTCCTAATAAAGGTATTATAACCAATAAAAAAGATTTATTGCCAGATTTTACGTTTTAATTAAGGGCAAACCCCTCAACATATTCTTTTTTAATTCCTTGACATGGTGAATGATTAAGTAGAAAAAACAGCTTTTTATGTTAAAAAGAAAATGCTGTGCGCTGATTAGTTAATTAACACAACATCTTTTGGAAACGCAATAAATCTGGGCAATGAGACAGAAATAGAGATAAGAATCTGAAAAACATAGTGTGCTACTCAAATTCTGAATTCACTCTGCTAATATCAGTTTTGTTACTGGCTTCAGGGGCCAGAGTTTTCCCCTTACTCCTCACTGCAGAAATAGGGACTGTTATGGGAACTCAGAAATCCTCAGGGAAGTGCTGGGACTTGAGGTTTCCTAAAGCACTAACTGATGAATTTGCCAAGTGCAAGCAATATGGGCTATTATTGATCTTAATAAAAAATAAAATCTTAATGAGCCCTTAGCATGCAATGGGACAAATTTCCAAGTACTGGTGGGTAATAATTAAGCAAAATGAAATAAGTAGGCAACTCAGTCAGTTCAGACTTGAATTTGGATCCTTCTCTAAGTTAAAACAAATCATGTTGTAAGTGGCTGTTATTTAAATTTCTCCCTTCGTTGTTGCCATCTTCCTGGCTACTGTTCAACCAACCAGTTTTTACCAGTTTCTCAAAACCCAGAAATTTTAACCTTGAGGCATAGAGAGGGTGTATTTATTTTACTACAACTATGTTGCTGTTGCTACTGCTGCTGCTACTGATACTACTCTTGTTGTTGCTCTTAATCATTACATGAATACGTATTTCTAAAAGCAATAAATCAACTTTAACTAAAGTTTTGGCAAAAGTATTTGGAATGCCTTGGCCCCTGTTTCACAGAAATACACTGAACAGGGTTTCTGATGTTCTGGGAAGGATTTAATTGGGAAGGAATTACATATTGCTTTAAGTTTACAGCTCTCCATGGGACTAAGATCTAAAATACCATGACATTAAGTATTAGGTTAAAAATGAAAATATGAGGGAAGTGATATTAGAAACTTTCTGTTTTCCTAAGGAAGATGAACAAAAAGAATTTGTAGATATCGCTGTCCAAAACCATTAATGCTTCCTTCTTCCATATTATGCCCTAGGTAGTCACCCTGTTGCACAGCCAAGGGAATGACGTGAACACACACCTCAGGGTTAACCACAGACCATTGGTGGTGGTGATGCAGAGCCTTACACGTTGTGTTCTGCAGCCACAGACACAGGGCAGCAACTTCTGGAGGAAGGATGGCACGTGCGGCAAAAGGAAGCAATGTTGTACACTCCAGTAACTACATTTATCAGCTGGTCTGTCAGAGTCCCTATGTAGAGCACAGTGAAGACAACAGCCAGTTCAAGTAGAAAGATTTTATCCACTTTTAGCTTGGATAAGACAGAGTAGGTAATTTTGGCTGGTGCAGAGAGGTATATCCCCTTTTATTTGCTACTACCTCCTTAGAGTCTTTGATCAGAATATATTTCCTTTAAAAAAAAACAAAACCAAAAAATCACCTCAGGTTTGGTCCTATCAAAAATGGGCAGAAAATTATGCACCCGATCCTATATCAAAATTTTTGCATGATCCAGTTTCTCAGTGAGTGATACAGTGGGAAAATGACAAGATGTATTGTACCACAAATGTTTCTTATATATGTCTGCATTTACAATATGCAAGTTTAATTCCTCAAGAATTTTTATCAAATGCTAATCTCTCCTGTTGTTTCAGGGGCTTGTTGCTCTCCCACATTAAAGATTTTAAATCTCACAGATTAGTATTTCATTTAATAGATTCTAGAGCTAAAATAACAGTGATAAAAGAGAATGATTCGTTAGGAGCAACTCAAAGTCAGATTAAAATGATTTGTGCTGCTGAGGAAGTGGAAGAATTTTCTTCCTTTTTTGGTCACTCTTTGTGTTATTCTTCCAGATATAAGAAGTATAGAAAGAGTTACTAAATTATTTGCAGCTGTTTTAATAAATGGACTACAGCAGCCAAAACCCACATAACCAACTGCAATTGCACATACTGATATGCATCTATTGCATATAACTGATCATATCTGAAATGTGCTTATAACATTCATTAATTATTTATTAACCTTTATAAACCACTTAACAGTGGAATGCTAATATCGAGTGCAATCTTGTGGGAGGGATAATTTTTCCCAGCAGATAAATGGTATTTTCAACCTGATCATGTGATAATATTTTATGTCGTGAACAAAAGTATAGAGAGAATCCATGTATTTTTGAACATTGCAGGGTAAAAATTCCCAGCTTATTGCATGCCTTAGTCATAGCTTCATTTAAAGATATAGCTCGGGGAGAGTGGCCATTTTGTACTTGGATGAGCTGCTGTAGAATTCAAAATCTTATTCATATGAGTCCTTTTATAAAAACAATACTTCTTTTCGAACACATTATCATGTTTCTAGGACTCTGAATATTCAATACAAAACTCCATTTTCTCTGAAAAAGCTGTCATGGACAAAGGTTTTCCTCTTTTTTTTTTTCTCTGTCTGGGGATTTTTGAACTGCTTTGCCCTGACATCTGAAGTACAGAAGTGTTAGCAGATATCACTATTTGTGAGAAAGTAGGAAGTGAACCATTAGAAAACTGAATTTCATTAATTTCTTCTTAAAGATACATCTTGCTTTTTCATATTTGCAGTAGCAGAGCCGAAAGTCAAAAAGAGTTTTTCCAACAGCTTCTATTTCCCTCTCCTCTCCTCTCCTCTC